>JAWNPC010000110.1:14460000-15057500 GCA_035045365.1 Drosophila leonis | reverse complement strand
TGGTTCGTGTTGTTTTTGTGTAACTTTGAAATTTGCGCTGTAAAAGCGAATTTCCTTATTTAGAAAGAAAAACTCTGGTGAAATGCCCGAAAATGGTGTTTTAAATGCTTGTAGTATCATCTGTAATGTTGAGGTGATCTTTTCTAGTGGAAATGTAGTTGTATGCAATACTGAAAACAAAGTAGTTTTCCAGTTCATATAACATAAAAACCACCCTACTTTAGGAATCCTTTATATGCCTAGGATCTAAAAGTGTTTTTCTACTATAGTTTTAGTTAATACTGTTTGCTCCCATAAATGTCTATATAATTTATAGATATCAGATGAAGCTCTTCATCAAAAAATATCTGAGAATACCAACAAATTATATTCAAAGTTTACTTTAAAGAGATCTATTTCTATGATATGTTATAGTTGTTCGTTATTTAACTCAATTTTGTTTTAAGTAAAAGCTGAAAGTTTAAAAATTGGGTTTAAAAATGTCTTTAGATTGTTTATGCCTTTCCTTCTTTTCTTTTAATATAAGCATTTATTATGATTTGCCTTCTTTTAGGAATCTTCCTTCCAAATCTGATAGAAATCCTATATCATATAGTTATGAGCAACACTTTAATATATAAGAAATTCTTTGCTTCCTATAAACATATTAAAGCATTTCTCATATGTATTTATATGCTGTAGACTTACTATCAGATTCCCAAGAATAATTCCAGACAGAAGGCAAGTCATAATAAATGTCTATATGGCACTAGACTAGACATCATATAAACAAAGAGTCAAACAGACGCCAGACTAAACAATATTCAATTCATATCCAATATCTTGACACATCACAGTAATGGACACCTCTCTTATAATATTATTTATTGTATATTAATATCCAGACTAAACAAAAACTTAAATCCATTTTCCAATCAAAACAGAAATCATTATATCATCAGCACAGTTAAACAACAAATATCCGGTATCAAATGCCAGACAAAGTCTATGGAAATTTTATGCGTTTGCACAAGCTGCAAAAGCAGCCGTAAAAAAAGTCATTTAAGTAAGGGTTTATAGTTCCTAATTGACCGTTATAATTCGTATAATAATAGCTTTGGTCGAAGCTATAACTAAATATGCTTTTTTAATTCATTCTATCAGAGAACAGTAGGTTATGTTTAACATTATATCATTGTAAAATTTAACATTATATCATAATATTCATATATAACTATAAATAAATTATCTTAAGGATGAATAAGAGTGTGAGTAGCTATATAAAAGTTATATAAACCCTCTATATATACATTCTATATATTTAAATAGATTAAATAGAAAAGGCAGAAAATTATCGGTGACTTGATAGAAGTTTCATCTGCGCGGAGAGGATCTGTCTGAGGAGCTACCTGTCAGTTTTCTAGTCTCTAGCACTTTTAGTTTCCTACAGACGGACGGACGGACAGATGGACAATGAATGCTAAATCAACTTGGCTCTTGTTATTATATATACATATGTATATACCTTACTTCAAATTATATACATATTTTTGCCTTATAATACATTAGCACAACATAACTATAGAAGCTTCCTTAACTTAAACTTTGAATGGGTTCAGATTACAGAAATATTATTATAGGAACTACCTGGTTCTAAAATAGAAACATTAAGGCACTCATAGATCAACGCATATTTTTCGCTGTCAACTAATTTCTAGCCATTTAGCTACGTTAATTTCAACCTGGTTAAAATTGATGTATTAATCGATCGTCGCTGTTCTAATTAAGTAACCAGCGACGATTATTCGATCGCTCGTTTCGCACAATTGTGTTGCTCGGATTGATGAGAGCGCATAATGAATAATTCACGTTCCGCACATCATTAATCATCGAGCGGGCGGGCGGCGGTCTTTAGCCGTAATTGAAGATCTTTCAATTGGACTCATCGAGCTGCGGGTGAGCATTAGCTAATGCTGTGGCAGACACCGCCAACTGCCACCGCCCTCTGCCACAAATTGCACGAAATTCAATTCTAATTAGAGCTCATTCAATAAGCCAACGAATCTGTAAACCAGTTTTAATTGCTTCGCAGTTCAGCTCGAACAAGCCGAATAGAAGTTGGCCAGAAATGTCGTCAATTGCAATTTCTAGTTTTGCAATAACAAATTTGATAGAGTTCAACACGAAATCGAAACTTTCGTTTGTTTTTGTAGCGCTTTGTTTTTTTTTTGTTTTGTTAGCTTTTCCAGGTAGCCAGGTAAGAAATGCAGCCAGAGACTCACGATATTTGCGTGCCTTAGCAAAATTGAATGGAAGTCAATTGGCAGTCACGTTTAATACTCCTTCTATAGATTAGGCTAGCATACGATCCTCTGGTCCTCTGGTCAAATTAAATTGTCAGTTGTTCGAGCCAAAAAAAAACAAACAAAAACAAAAACAATACAACAAAAAACGAGTCAAAGTCTTTGTAAGGAGTTTCCTTTGGAGTTTCCTTTTAAGCAGCATTTCGAAATGTTCGAAAACGTTTTTCCACAATTTCCCCCAAAAAATTTAACCAAGTAGTTCACAATTTTTTTTCTTTTATGGCCATGAAATGTGTACAAAACAATGACAACGACAACTGCTGCAACAACAACAACTGCAACTGACAACAGCAGCAGCAACTGACAACAACAACAACATCAACAGCAACAATAACAGCAGCAACAACTGACATCGGCAGAGGACAAAACGAAAATCACGAACCCGGAAGCTGGCCTAACTTTTGTCGCTGTTTGCAACTCTTTCGCTCTTACTCTCTCAGTCTCAGTCTCTCTCATATTCTCTCTCTCTTTCTCTCTCTCTCTCTCTCTCTCTCTTTGTCTCTCTCTCTCGCTCTTTCACTATCTCTTATTATCTGCGTCTCTTGCTGCCTCTGTTCCGATCTCTCTCTGTTCTGATCTCTCTCTCTCTCTCTCTCTCTTTCTCTCTTAGTCCCTTTTGACATTCCCACTCTGCCAGGGCGGTTTCTAATGTATCTTTATATGAACATAACTTATATCTATAGAATCTTGTGTGTATATACATATGTATATATATGTTAATCTCAATACTCGTTTCAAATTGCTTTAAAATTATTATTTTTTATACAAAATTTGGCTGCTCAACATTTCAGCCGCACTACTATTTTTATGAACACAGCTGTTTGTATTCCTAACTCTCTATAGATCAGCTGGAAATAAAGCTGATATTGTTTGAAGAGAACTTTCTGCTCTCATTTAGAATGAATTTCATTTGTAATACGAATGAATCTTGATAATTGAAATTAGGTATGTGATATAAAATATATAAAGATATAAAGCTTCTATTGAGTCTCCTTAAATTTAATTTAAAACTATAAAAATAAGAACCCAAAGCATTTTAGATATGATTACTACCATAATCCTATAAACTATAAACTCTTTTAAATTTATAAATATATTTACTTTTTGATATTTATTTATTATTTTAGTATTTGTCAGATAGAAATGTTTTCTATTCTCTTTTTCTGCTAAAAACACAAAAAACTTTTTGTATAGCCCTCGCACTATTTTCCTGGCTCCGCGCCTGCGCTTCTTAGTACAGGGTATCACATGTGCGCCGCTTTTGTTGTTGTTATTGTTGCTGTTGTTGCTTGTTTTTGTCTTCAATTTCTTCATTTTCGAGCACACCAAACCGCCCACCGACACCGCATGGCGAAATTTCCGCTGAAGATCAGCTGAATGGAGCAGGAGCGGGCGGGACGAAGCTTAGGCCCCAAAAGCAGAGAACCGGTCGGTTGGTTGAAAATTTGTTCGCGCTTGTTGACAATTGTCGTGTAAGGGCCCATAAAGAATTTGAAATGTGCAGCGCGCATGTTAAGCTGGACAATGAGGACATTGGACAGACATCAGCGAGGAGTTGGAGAGACAGCGGCAGCGGCAGCAGCAGCTGAGGCAGTCAGATCAGCGGCAGTTTGGGTGTAGAACATGACGCTTGGCCAACGGCAGCCGCATTGTATGTCCGGCTCTGGTGTAAATTACTTTAGCACAAACAACAACGAGTGCCACAAAGATGAACCATTCATTCGACTAGCCAGTTGCCAGTTGCCAGTTGCCAGTTGCCAGTTGCCAGAGTTGGCCAGTTGTGGCAGGTTACAGAGTGGCAGCGTGGCAGTCTGGCACTGTGGCTGTGGCAGCGAGTCGTCAAAGGGGCAATCAATCATGCGGCCAAGTGGCGGCCAAGAATGCTGATGCCAACTAAATGGAACCTGTTCCGATTGGTCCACGAGTCAGGTCTAGTCTGGCGGCGGCGCAATGCCATAGTTTATAATACTCAGTAAATATAATATTGTGGGGTATGCCCAAGCTGTTAGTGAAGTGTAACTAACTTGAGCAAGCTTGAACCCTAAATTTTAAATATATATTTAAATTTGCAAATCCTGTTTGTCAGCTGCTCTATGCAAGAGACTTTCGAACTTGTCAGCCTCCAAATTTCCGTTTCCATTTAGAGAATCTTCCAACTTGTCAGGTTCTATTTTCCAGTAAAAGAGTCTTCCAGCTCGTCAGCTTTTGGTTAACATAGTAAAAAACTTAAACTTAAATGGAGAAAACACCTAGCTAGTTACAGGGTATATCGCCGTCGAACCTATTTTTGTTCATTTGCCGTACTGTCCACTGTGGCTATCAGTGTTAAATCTACAAGATCATTTTCTCAGCGCTGTGCGGCTCGCAAACCCATAATTTGTGATTGTTATAAAGTCGAACGGGCCAGTCTCGAGCGAGTGACGGACACATGGACTGAGGGACAGACGAACTGCTCCGACCAGTCAATCAGACCAGGTCCGCAGGTCTCAGTCGCGGTAATAGACTCGTCGCACGCGTAATGAATTGAAACGTTTCTGATGCTTATGATCGTTTGTTGTTGTTATTGTTGCTGTTGCTGTAGTTGCTGTAGTTGTTGTTGTTGTTGTTGTAGTTGTTGCAACTGCAGCACGTTGTCCATTGGCTGCCATCGATCATTTGTGCATGCAACTTCAGTTGAATTTCGGCTTAGATACTCCTCTTGGTATCTCTTTGAGCTTCTCAGAACTCCACTCAAAGTGGGCCATTGTCTGTGTGGCTGTGCGCAGCTTTTCACTTGATTTATTTTTGCTTCGAATTGAGCCAAAGCGTTGACAGGCGGCGACGCGCTCCTCAGTCACTTAACTGTGATTCTAACTCAATGGAAGGAAGAACGTAGTTAGGCATGGGAAGTTGGAATTATAGTTAAAGGAATGATTTTTATAGAAGAAGAAGTAGTAGTAGAACAATGCGTAACTGATTAATAAAACGTATTCAAAATTAAAATATGTTCATAAGTCTGATACATTCGTAGACTATCTGAAATCTGTTGAGTTTTGTTGAATTGGCTTTACGCTTAAGGCAAACTTTGTATATTTTACAAAGTATATTTTATATATGTATGTATGTACATATGTATGTATATCTTTATCTTAGTGTATTTTATATCTTGTATTGATTAAACATGTTAGTAAATTTTATTTTAGTTATATAACAAACTTAGAAGCTTATAGAACAAACAATAGCAGCTAAGCATTGTACTATATGATATATAAATCTGCTGACTTTGCTGTCTGAACTTGTCCATATACCTATCTCTCTTTCTCTCTCTCTCTCTCTCTCTCTCTCTCTCTCTCTCTCTCTCTCTCTCTATTTTTCTCTGTGCCTCTCTCTATATCTAAGTATCTCTCGTTTTCTGTGGCTCTGCCTCTCTGCATAATTGTGAGTTGAACTCGATTTCGACTGTCCTTTCTCTCTTTCTCTCTCTGTTTAAAAATGTCGCTCTCTCTTTCTCTTTCTCTGTCGCTGTCTCCCTAAATATACCCTAATATATATGTCTCCGTCTCACTCAATTGCTCAATCATCTTTTGTCTCATTGTCTTTGTTACTTTGTCTTCTGTCTCTGTCTCTCTATTTCTACCATCTCTCTCTCTTTCTCTCTCTCTCTATTTATTCTGTCTTTCTCTCTCTATTTATTCTGTCTTTCTCTCTCTCTCTCTCTCTCTCTCTCTCTCTCTTTCTCTATTTTTTCTGTCTCTCCCTCTCTCTCTCTCGAGAGAGTCTTTATCTTTCTCACTCTGTCTCTCTCTTTCTGCATTTCTCTCTTTCTCTCTCTCTTTGTCGCCTGCCTTTTCTCTTTATTTCAGTCTTTTTGTCTGTTTGTCCCTCCGTCTGTCCTTTTTGCTATTGAAACTCTCTTGTCAAATCTTTTGTGTATAAGAGCTTCAGTAAAACTTCTTCCTTCACAGTCATAGATGGTATGATCAAATCCCAGTTTCCAAAGCAGATCTCTCTTGACTTCCTCTACTCATATACCCATAGAGAAAGCTTCACTCTTTTTGCATCGTCAGAGAGTCTGTTCTTCCTCTTCTTCTTCTTTTTTGCTTGCAAATATCTGAAACATGATATTTATGCATTATTTATTGTATTTTGGCGCCGCTCTTAACATATGTTTATTTAATTTTAAAAGCTAAGCCTTTATGCCAATCAACCCATTAGTTTAATCGGTTTGCACCCAAAATAATCTAAACACATTTGGTATTTATACGACTTTAGCTGACTCATAAGCGAAGTAATAATAATATTATAGCTGCATTGACTGTGAATCATATTTCTTTCCTAAATTTCTGATAATTCTATATCTTATGATAACTGAGTTTTGTATAGTTTATAATCTTTGTGAATCAATTTATAAAATTTATTGCAATCTGAGCCTTTTTCGAAATATATTGTTCACATATATTGAATTTAATGTTAAATTTACAATTTCTTAAAGGAAATTTTCATTCCATAAATATCTGCTGCTACCCACTGAACCCTTGAACCTGCTTTACTTTAAAATATTCGACGCCGCAAGCAAAAATGGTTCGTGAATTTCATTGAATAACGCTTTGGGCTGCTTGGCCGTGATGTCAAGTCACAATTTGGCTCATCTCTCATTTGGTTAGCAGACGCTAACTCTCTGGCCACCTAGCGATATCAAATGAATTGAATCTGCGGAGTTGAAAGCTTGTGGCACGAATTGACTGCCAAACGAACGAACGACCGCCCGTCCAGTGGAAACAGTTTTTGGCCAATAGCTCAGCTGATTTTGGCCTTAAGTATTTGATGGCTTATCCAGCTGCAATTGTCATGAAAGTTGGGTGAGTCCAGGCTGGATTAGTGGGGTTATTATAGAGATTTGTTTTAGTTAAATATGTAGAGTATTTATGTCTAGGGCTCTACTTTATAATGCTCTCAAGATTTGGTTATTTCATTGACTTTGCTTGTAGGAAATGTTTTAAGAGTAGGGGTATTCTATATTGCAGAAGCTGAGCTATTATCAGATATAATTTTAGTTGTCTATGTAGAACATAGTTCTCTAGCTTTTGACTGCACAGCTCACCTCATTTTGGCCTTAAGCATGTGCTGGCTTATACAGCTGCAGTTGTCATGAAAGTAGGGGTATTCCATATTGGATGAGCTGCACCTCTAGCTTTTTATAGCGTATATCTGTATAGTCCCTGTCTAGCTATCACTAGAACTGCCTTGGCAAAAGCTCAACACGTTTTTAGCCCAAGTTTTCGAAGCATGATACAGTTTCAATTGTCATGAAAGTAGGGGTATTCCTCACTTAAAATATTATTAATATTATGAAGTATAGTTAGTTATAGAGTATTAAATATACATACAAGTATTTATTAGTTTAGGCCTCAAGATTCAGTCTGAACTGTTGCTTAGCTCCAGTTGCAATTGTCATGAGAGAAGAATTACTCCAACCACTTTATCCCTCAGTTATGATAAAACCTTACTTCAGCTATATAGAGTATAGAGTCTATATGTCTAAGGCTCTCTCCACTCGTCTCGGCATCTCAAGCCGTCCTTCCTTTATTTTCTTTTTCGGCTAGATTGTCTACGCGCGCGCTCGCTCGCCTATCGCGAACTGTCATCATTTTCAAATTATTTCTCGTTGAATATCTAATCAAGATTCATGCATGATCGCGGCTAAATTGCTTCCAGGCTACAACAGCAACAACAACAACAAGCAACAAGCAACAGGCAACAACAATGCATAATGCAACAGGCAGAGCCAAGGCAAGGAACGTGCAACAGGCAACGCTGCAGCATGCCCCCAAAAAGTCGAGACGCTGCCTTTTGCTTGCCTTGCCTCACTTGAATTTTTGTTGCTGGGCTGCGTTGCTCGCTTAATAAGTGAGAGGAGTATATTAGTTTTATGTGCAATGTCTGTTCTTCTGGCTGTTTGCTGAAGCTAGGGCGTTGAGATTTGGTTTATATACTAGATATACTAGAAGTATATACTCATGTATATCAGCAAGCCAAACGTGTAAAGTTCTTGAAGTCCATTGGGGATTGGCAAATTAAGTATTACAATGCATTCTGGCCATCTTGAAGTTAAAGTCTTGGAACTAAAGATATATGCTATCATATATTCAGCTTTAATTATCAAGTTTTTATATCTAAATCCATACAAAATTTAAAATTGGGAATTGCTATAAAGGGTTCTGTACATAAGTACATATTAACGCAGAAAAAATGTAAGCTTGTAAAATAAAATTTTGAAAAAATCTTTTTTTTCCGGTTTCCAAACTATAACAAAAATCAAAATTGTATAAATTATAGATAAATCTAAACACAAAATTTGGAGACTCTAGTTCCAAAGATGTACGAGACATAATTTAATAACTGCATTTTGATAAGGTTTTTAATCGATAACATTAACATTGGAATAGTTATCGATTTTTTGTAACAAACTTGATCTACTATATCGTGATCGATCGTGCTATACAGGGTCTCAAGTCTCTAGCTCTTATAAGTTCTGAGATCGACGCGTTTACTCATACGAACGGACGGACGGACGGACAGACGGACATGGCTAGATCGACTCAGCTTGTCTCCCTGATCAAGAATATATATACTTTATGGGGTCTGTCACGCCTCCTTCTGCCTGTTACATCCAATTGACATTTCAACAAAACCATTTCCCACTTTCAATGGGTTCAGGGTATACAAATTCATAATCAAGTACATCAGAGACACAAAAATATATCTAGATAATATAGCTTCTTCTATAGTTTTTCAGCTATAATTTGACAAGTATGTTACTGTTGACTGTTGACTCTATAGATGAAGGCTATAGACCAAGTAGAAAAACTCTATACTTTACTTAGCTAGTAGCTATCTTATTTACTCTATCTATATCTACACTCTTAAAGCTAAGATCACAGATGGATGATTCATTATTGATCTTTACAGACAGATAGATCTACAAATTCCATGATCCACACATCAAAGCCTGCCGAATCAGTATACAAATCCATATTTGATCAAAATTCAGCTGCCTTTTGCTTCTTTAAACGAGTATTAAGCAGTCGCTTACGCTCAACTGCAACATGCTCACTTGTTTTTCTTTTTATTTATTTTTCCTTTCGGCATTGTTGTTTTTTGTTGGCTACTTTTAATAGTGTTGTTATTGTTGGCCAATTTCTGGGGCCTCTTGGACCAGTTATTGTTGTTTGTTCTGTGTGCTGCTCCAGGAATTAGTTTTCTACAATTGTTTGTAAATGCAGCTCAAATATGATTCAGAGATGATGATGCCTTGGCTTGTTTTTCAGTTGTTTTGTTTTTCTCTCTGTTTGCACTTGAACTTTAACTCATCTCATATTATTTGCTTAATTGAAACTAGTCAACGTCTGGCTGTCTGTGTAGGTAAAAATATGTAACTCAATTACACAAAGTGCGCGATTCGCAGCTGACGCGCTCGAGTCCAAGTCCGAATCTCCCAGTCCGTATCGAGTCGAGTCAATTGCCAACTAGTTGCCTTTTTTTTTATTGCAAATTGCCCGTGGGCAAAATTGTTCAGCGCACACAGGGCGACTCAAGTGTACTGCACGGGCAAACAGTGTTGACTAATGTCAAGCTGGGAGAGCTGTTGGCTGTAGGCTTGAATAGATGTGTTCCTATGATCTTGAATATTTATTTGCCAAGTGAAATATATTGGATTTGAGCAATGTAAGTATTGCGTGTCTATCCATTCGTCCATCTGTCCGTCTGTCCGTCCATCTGCCTAATTGTTTGTCCATCCGTACGTCCGTCTGTCCGTCCGTCTGTCTATCCGTTTATTCTTTTGACTGCCCGTCCATTCGTCCGTCCATTCATCCGTCTGTCCATCCATCAATCTGTCCATCCATCCGTGTGTTCATTGGTCGACTGTCTGTCCATCCGTACGTCCGTCTGCGCGTCTGTCTAATCGTCCATCCGTCTGTCTGGCCGTCTGTCATCTGTCGGTGTGTCTAATCGTCAATCCGTATGTCTGCCCGTCTATCCGTCCGTCTATCTGTCCGTCTGTTTATCCGTCCATCCGTCTGTCTGCCCGTCCGTCCGTATGAACGCGAACCAAGACGGCGCTATTGAAGCTAGCGACTTGAAACATCGGATAACAACCCCAAGTAACTGTCAATTGGGCTCCTAAGATCAATTTCTCCTGTGCTTGGCTGTCAACCTTTCTCTCTCTCTCTCTCTCTCTCTGTCTGTCTCCCCCTTTCTCTCTCCCTCTCCATCTATTTGCCAAGTGTTTGTAAATGACATTTTAATTAAATTATAGAACGTCAATCGGATCGTTAATTTGTTGTTGCTCTCATTGTTGTTGCTCTTGTTGTTGCTCTTGTTGTTCAGCCAGTAGAGTCACTTAATTGTTATTAACTTTTGTGTGACATTTGTGACTTTTGGTGTTGGCATCAATTGACGCCAACGGCGCGCTGTGGCACATGCAACCGCTTTCTTCATATATGCGACTCGAACTAATTGTTGACCCAAAGCGTGGCCTCAAAAATTGTTTTTTTTTTCCTTTTATTATTAGATTTACAGAGCAGCACTCCCACCTCTTCCCCTCCTCTGCTGCCCCACGCTGCTCACACAAACGGAACCAATTTCGTTTATAAAGCATATATATCAGCGAAGGAAACTGAATAAACGAGCTTAATATATAATATCGCCTGCAGCAACAGCTATGACATTTTTATTTAGCATTGCAAGGGCCAGTCAAAATTTACGAGCCTGATTCAATTGAGGCTGGGAGAGCGCAAGGAGATGGGACGGGGTAGAGTGTGCTGAGTGGGGACCAGGTGTAGGTAGGTAGGTAAAGCATCGAGAACGAACTGGCAGCTCTCAGTGAAGCTAAGGTAACGCCCTCGAGCTGGCATACAGCTAACAGCTACCCATATTTTTACATTTATTGTATGTGCTTTTGAAAGAGGGAGGGAGAGAGGGGGAAAAAGGGAGAGGGAGAGGGAGATAGAGCGAGAGCAAGAGTGTATGATCATTTTCAGAGGCAGTTTGTAACGTCACTCATGAGAGAGCTGAAAAACTAAGATATCGAATGGGGAATATATATATATATATATATATATATATATATATATGCAGCAACAGCTATGAATACAGCTGTGCTCATGGAAATAGTAGTGTGACTGAAATGTTGAAGATTTTTATCTTATAAGAAGTTTTTTGATTCAGAAAAAGTTATAAGTAAAACTCAACTTAATCTAAACTCAAATGCTTTACCAGCTACAAATGATAGCCTACAATATATCCAAGCCACATCCAAACTCTATATCAGAACAGACATCCAAGCTCTATCCATATTCCCATTACTCCTTTGTTAGGGTATTCAAACGACGTTCATTCGTGGTTAGGAATTCCTGCTAGTTGTTTTTCACTGCCTTCAAAAATGATTATCAAGCATGCAAATCTTTTGGCTGCCATCTTCGTGGCGAGCTCGCATCGTAAATTGATTTTTATGCTTCTTGTTGTCTGTGGCAGAGAGCGAACTAAAAAAATAAAATAAAAAATAAAAAAAGATTGTGTTGCAAGTCAAATAATGGGCAACTGCTCGCTCTTCTCTTACAGCTGGCTGCTACTCGTCTTAAGGGGCCAAGAGAACTCGGCGTAATTGAAATTGAAGCTCTTTGGAGGCGCTAATAACTGAGACTAGAGCCGACTGATAACTGAGACAGAATGGTGCTGGTGCTGAATGGTGTGCTGCAGGATGACTGCCCCATGGACACGAACAGCCTGTTCCTGCAGCATCCCGTCTACAGAGACTATGCCCAGCAGCTGCACTCCATACAGGCCAAGTCCGTGGGCCCAGTGGGCCTGCTCTATGTGGGCCAGCGTGAGCTGGCCGCAGCGGCGCCCCATGACAAGAATATTAACATTATTGGCGGCGACGATGCTACCACCTGTATTATTGTTGTTGTGCGGCATTCAGGTGAGTCGCAGCTCAGTTATATGCATATATAAATTGTCACAACTAACTAAACTGCCCACTCCCTCTGAGCAGGCTCTGGTGCTGTTGCCTTGGCGCATTTCGATGGCAGCGGCGTAGATGAAGCTGTCTGCACTATGGTATCACGTGTCCAGGAGCTGGCACTTGGCTATCCCGAGGGACGCATCGAATTGCAGCTGATTGGCGGCTATCGGGACTCGCAGGGCTATGGCGAGGATGTCTTCTATAGCATTATGCGTGAGTAATTTTAAGTCTTTGGGTAAACTACTTACAACTCAACTTCTTTCTCTCTCTCTCTTTGTCTGCTCTAGAATCATTCCACAAGCATCATCTTGAAATTGATTTGACGCAGGCCTGCGTGGGCGAGCTGAATACAATGCTGCGTGGCGAGCTCAATTGCCCGATTATTTATGGCGTTGGCGTCAACATTAAGACTGGCGAAATCTTTCCAGCATCCTTTCCAGATCGAGGACCCGATCGACAGCTGCGCGATGCACGCATCTTTATGGGCTCACAAACGGTACGACAATTGCCTGCAGTCTGAGTGGCAGCTGGCAGAGCATGCAATTCTCAACTGGTTAGAGCTCAAGTAGAGTGGGGAGTGGGAAGAGAACTGTGAAGCTGGAGGCTATAAGAAAGGTTGTTTACTCTGGAATCAGAGAGTAGATTCAATAGCGAAGTCTGTTGATAGGATTTCAGCATGTTTGCTTAACTAAATAAGTTTAATTTTATAGCTACTCGATTAGTATCTAAATAGTAGGATTAACAATCTCATTTCTGTGAGCATTTTTCGTTTGTTGTAAGAGCTAGAAATTAGCTCAAATTGCAGTCTTTAAATTTCGTATATAGAAACTCCTAAGAGATGCCTATGTACCTTTGATACTTTTACTTTTGGGATATCTTTTCCCATTTCATCACAAAATTTGGAGTATAACAGAAATAGAAACTTGACAGTTAGGTAAGGGTATCTTTAGTTGGGAAGCTAAAGGATCTTCTAAGGATATCTCCAAGCTCTCGCTGTTAGTATCAAGAGGTAGAGCCTATGTAAAAGGCAGTTGAACATAGCAACTAGTCCTTTTTTTTTGGCTATAGCTACCTAGTTCTTGGTTGTATAAGGTTTGTGGAAGCTGTAGTAAGACTAGGTCATATTAGCTATAATAGTAAGAAATGGGTTTGCTCTAGAGAATCTATCTGTCTGCCACAAGGAAACAGACGTTTCCTTTCCTTTTTGAATTTCTCACAACATTTTGGCTGTAAAAGCTTGTTTTTTAGCGCTTATATGCTTTGCATAGAAACCGTAGCTGGATTTGGGTATTTGCTAGTCAGGCACTGCCCACAACTCACGCCAGCTTCTTTCTTGTTGTTGTGATTATAGTCCCTAGCAGCTGCCAGAGCTCTACATTAGTTTAAATCTTGTATTTCTTATATATATTACTTGATATTAATTTTGCTCAATCTTTTGCTCACCTGCCCTCGCCCCCAGGTGCTGGACATCTATGATTCGACGCTTGGCATGCTGCGCATTGGCCCATTCAATTATGATCCGCTGCGCGGCGCCGACTTGTGGCTATCGCAAACAGATGAATTTCTGCTGCAACATTTGTCCTCCAGCCCAGACGTGGAGCCGCCGCACTTTGCGCCCCAGGTGCGAGCGACCATACGATTCATACAGGAAAATCAATTTCCAGCTGTCACCGTCTTCAGGGACAATCGACCGCGTTACTATAGACGCGACGATGCCACGGGCTGCTGGGCTTTGGTTAGATATTAAAAAAAAAAAAAGAAAAAGATTTTTATTTTTTAGCAATTAGTTTGTTACGCAAAAGTAGGAAAAAAAAACAAAAAGTGGAAAATGGAAAAAAAAATTATAAACTGGAAAATAGGAAAATTAAAAGAGTTTTCCATTAAAATATATTTAGATATATATATGTAATAGATCATATAGCTCTCAAAATGTCAAGCGGTTGCATTGTGTTTTTTATTATTTGTCAATTCAGATGTGAACTATATAAATATGAATATATATATTTATATATAGTTTATATCTTTCTTCTTTAGCTATCTTTAATTTATACTTTATAAACTTTGCTCTGCTTAAACTTTTGCAATTTAATTGTTGAGTTAATTGTATGTCAAATGTCATATATACATATATATATATAAATATATTTATGATTATATATATATAAAATAAAAAACATTTAGCGAGAATAAAAAATCTTTAGAATGCGCCTTATAAATGGATCTGAAAGAAAAAAAAAATTATATATTATTATATATTATTATTATATATTATTATTATTATTATTATTATTATAATTGTATATGCATATATGTAAATATATATATACATCTATATATATATAATTCTTATTAAACAGAATTTAAAAACAAAAATAGCAAAATATATAATAAAAAGAAAAACATTTAAATGCAATCATGTTAGTTTGTAAACATAAACTGTAATCAAATTAAAAATGGCTTGGCTATTCGTATACACACATACCACACCTAAATAAACAGCAAATTTGTTTTCTTGCTTAAATAAACAAAAAAATAAAAATAAATTTAATTTCAAATTAGCAACTAACAGCTTTCTGTTAGCTAACATTTTTGCTCCTCACTGCTAGATTTTCACCTTAAGCGGCATATGGTCACACTGTCATCATTGTCATCGCAATCGTTTCAGCACAATTTATCGACAGTCGTGTCGTCGTTGTCTCGGGCTGCGTTACTGGGTGGGCAGAAAAAGTTTTCAATTTTAATACTATTTCGCATTGATTAATTGCTTTATGATATAACTACGACTGCTGCAACACATACAAATTGCGGTTGCGGTTGCGCTTGCAATGCAGGCACATTTCTTTTGGAGGACTACAAAACAACACAACTGAAAAGACTGAACACTCAACGATTTCTAATCACACTCAAAAGGCTTTCTACCACGAAGTAACATCAGACACACACACACAGACAGACACACCGTGCTGAACAGCCACTGCGGAAAAACACACGCACACACATATCACCACCACACAGAAGGAAAAAAAGAAAAGAAAATAAAAAGTGTGCCAAAGCCAGCTCGCCCGTAAGCCACACTGCCGAAATCATCAGCATAAGAAACAAATTGGAATTTGTATACCGAATACAGAATACAGAATACAGAAGAGCAAAGCGTATCAAAGCCAATACACACATACAGTTACATATTAACTAATTGGCTGGCCGCTAGGCGACTGTAGTGAATATTGATGCACACAGGGGGCGCTGCTGAGCTGCAGAGGCAAGAGAGGCCGTGTTTTTCCGAGTTTCGCTTTGGACAACGACGACGACAACGTAAGTAGTTTGGAATTTTGTTAATTATTTGAGACAAAAGTAGAACGTAAATTCAATCTGTATGTGTGGCAAAAAAAAAAAGAAGAGAAATGATAATTTGCCGACAGATAAACACGGCCACCTGTGCATATGAATTTGCAAGAAGCAGGGCATGTTTACAGTTATTTCGCATGCATTTCGACAGTGTTGCCAGCGTGGGTCAATGAAAAAGATGACGCTGTCCATTAACTGTTATATGTAGTACATGTATGTATGTATGTATATGTGTGTGCGTGTGTGTGTGTGTGTTTTTGCAGTGAAATTGAATTTTTGCAAACATTTTGTATGATAATTGCAAAAAAGGAAAGAAGCAGATTGTGCGCTGCATATTTAATGATAGATTTGTATTTATTTTATATATATTTATTTTATATATATTTATTATATATATATTTATTTTATATATATTTATTTTTTATTTATTTCTATTTTTGCAGCAATACAAATTTTTGTAGAATGAACGGCAAGACGCCCGTAAATAGTAGCGGCGCATCCAGCGTTGATTTATATGTAACGCACTTGGATCACGTTGGACCCTATTTGAAGCTGTATGGGCAGGCGAATCGGGATGCGGCCTTTTTGATTAGCACACGCATCGAGACGCTGCTGCCCACCTGCTTTGCCATAGACCCAAGCTGGTCAAATGAACGCCAACAGGCCCTGCTCACACCTGGCACCTTTTGTGTGTTCAAGCGCACAAATGGCGCCGCACCTGGCGATGTGGAATACATGCGAACGCGTGTGCTCAGCGCCGGGCTCGATGACAAACAGTTGAACAATCGCAGCAGCAGCAGCGGCAACAGCAGTGGCAGCAGCAGTCAGATGCGTGTCGAGATTGAGTTTCTAGATTATGGCTACAAGCGAAATGTGAGCAGCCACGATGTGAGTATTTGTCATAATGAAATACCTTGGCTATCAGAATTCACTGATATCATTTCTCATTGTTTCAGCTGCTCTTCTCGAAACAGCCGCAGCTGCTGCAAAATGTGCCCGTACTCTGTTCGCAGTATATTGTGCTGGGCATTTGCTCGGAATGGGACCAGGCTGAACTGGATACAGTGAAACAGCTGATGGTTAACCATGTGGTCAGCATCGAGGTGGATGCCACACAGATCTGTGGCCAAAAGTTTGCCAGCGTACGCTGGAAAGATTTTGACCTCAACGAATTTCTGGTCCAGCAAAAGCAAATTGGTGCACCGATTGCCAAGGAGCTGATCATGGATCACTGCAAGAAATTGTGGAAGGCTCAGCCACAATCATCGCCCCTCATTGAGTACAATAATAATAGCATACAGAGCACGGCCAACGGCGCCAATAAAACGCCCACCGATGTGGCACGTGAACAGATTGCAGCGCGCTTCTCACTAGCGGCTCGACTGGACGTGCATCGCACGCTGGGCACAACGCCGCCGCGACCACTGAGAGCAGCACCACCAGCAGCAGCAGTCAATGAGTATACACCACCCAAGCAGCAGCCACCTCAGGTGCAGCTGCCAGCAAAAGTGGTGATGCCTACGCCATTAGCCAACTTGGTATAAATAATTATATATTTTATTATATATATATATTAAAATCTTTGATTTTCAGACAAATGTCATGCCAAATCCCGTCCAGGCGGCGTCGGCGACAACTGCTCACCTAGTCAATGCTCAGAAAGCAGCCGTTTATGCAGCGGCCAATCATCATCCATACAATCAACATAGTGCCAATATCAATCAAACTTCCGAGCCCACTCACAATGTCTACACGCCCAAAGCAAATCCCAGGCCACTGAATATGTATTATAATGTGCGCCTCAATAATCCCATGCATCAGCATCGGCAACAACCACAGCAGCAGCAGCAGCATCAGCAGCCACTGCTGCTGCAGCAGCCCCCATTGAATTTTGTGCCCATACCACGTTATGCCTTGGCGCAACAGACCAAGGGGGCGGCTGCTCAGAAGCAACAACAGCAACAATTGCAGCCCATTGTGCCGGCCTTTCGCACCACCAGCCTGACCGTTGGCCTGACCTACGATGTCTATGTGAGCTTCGTGGAGAATGGTCCGCATTTGTTTTGGGTGCAGCTGAAGAGTGCCACGCGAGATCTGAATGCCATGATGGGCCAGATTGAGCATATGCGTCTGCAGGCGCTCACTCAGTATCCGGGCGTGGGCACGGCGTGCGTGGCACGCTTTTCCGAAGACGGCAATTGCTATCGTGCCTTGGTCAGCGCCGTCTACGGCCAGAGATTCCGCGTTGTCTATGTGGACTATGGCAATTCGGAGATGGTGGCGCTCACAGATCTCTATCAGATACCGCAGGAGCTGTTGCTGATCAAACCGTTCGCCTTTCGCTTTGCACTCGCTGGCGCCAAAGAGTTGGGCGACCTCGATGAGAGCATGAAGCGAATATTCAAGAACTCCGCTTTGTATATCAATTTCCAGTTGACTGTGCAGGCAGCTGAGAGCGTGGGCTCCATGCAGACCTGCCAACTGATGCATAATGTAGGTGACTTAAATGAAATTTAAATGCATCTGTTAATTTATTATAATTATTGTATTGCAGAACAACAGCATGCTGGAGGTGCTGAAGAAACTGAAGAATTCTCGCCAGGCCTATGCCAAGGCGGAGCAGCTGCAGAACGAGGATGCTGTCGAGATACGCTACATTGATTCGCCAAGCAATTTCTATGTGCAAAAGGTCAACAACATTGAGCAATTCGAGAAGCTAATGGACGAGATGTTCGCCTATTATAATATCAATCAGCTGGTGCCCGAGCAGCTGGTGCTGGGCGCCCCCTGTGTCGTCAAATGCGACCGCGAATGGTATCGAGCGGAGCTGCTGCGTATCGATGACACCACAATCATTGTGCGGCACGTGGACTTTGGCTACGAGCAGCATGTGAAGCGGCATTTGATTGGCAACATTGCCGAGAAGCATCTGGTGATGCCACGGCAGGCGATCAAGTGCTGTCTGAAGGGCTTCGAGAACAGCGAACTGAGCCAGGACAAGATTACGGATCAGTTTGAAATGCTGGCCGAGGAATCAAATATCAGACGTCGCACGTTTAGCGTGCGCGTCTTTCGCATCGAGCCCGACGGCCTAAATGTTGTCAATCTAATGGCCAGAAATTTAAACGTCATGAAGAAACTCTACAAGCTGTCCATGCCCTTTGAGCAGTACCTATCGCTGGAGAAGGGTCAATTCAATGCGAATGTCACTCGAGCCGATTCAACAGTATCCGATGCAATGCCTCAGCAGCTGGAGAAGGGTCAAGTGCTCAATTCGACAACAGTCGAGAGCGAGGATCGCATGCAGCTGCAAAGGCAAAAGAAGAACAATAACAATTCAAATGCGAATGTGAATGCTAATGTCAATGCCAATGCCAATGCCAATGCTAATGCTAATGAGTGGGACAAGCACAGCTCTGCCTCCACTAGCTCCAAGGATACTCAATCGCAGCAAAGCGGCGCCAAACGTCAGCTGCAACAGGCGCGCATCGAGCGCAATGGCCCAGACACCAATTTAGTGCGTCGCAATCGTGATATGCGCATCGACAATAGCTTCGAGAGCCACAGCACCAGCAGCTACACCAGCGGCATGAGCTCTCCGCGCAAAGCCAATCGCCAGAATGGACGCAATCGCATGGATTCGCCACGTCTGCAAAATGGCAAGCAGGAGGTGAACAAAAATACGTGAGTTTAAAGTAAATAATTTGTATGAGAAAATGATTTCTGACTTCCTTATGCTTGCAGTCGCTTCAGCAACAGTCCAACGTCACGTAAGGAGAGTCAACAACTGCAGCAGTCTCAGCGTAATGCGCCCAATCAACGTTCGCTGAATGCTCCGCAAGGATTTGCACAGAAGCCGCAGCGTCAGAAGTCCACACTGGATGGCACATCGGTCAGTTCGAAGCGTTCCAGCGGCGTCGAAAGTGATGCCAACTCGAATGCTGAGGTAACGGCAACACCCAAGCCGCAACCGGAGAAATATGTGCCACTGGACAAGGCCTTTGTGCTGCAGGACATTAAAACGCCCACCAAGGAGGCAGCCAGTCTGTCCTGGTGGGTATCGCCATTCCAATTCTACGTCGTGCCAAAGTCGCTAGCGACCAAATACGAGAGTCTGTTGCGCGAGCTGCGTCAGTTCTATCGCCAGAAGCCACATCAGCCGCTGCAGCTGAAGGTCGGCTCCAGTGTGGTGGTGCGCCAGCGCAAAGACAATGCCATACTGCGCGGCACGGTGGTTGCCTGCAATCACATGTTGCGCAAATATCGCATCTTTTGCGTGGATGCTGGCAACTTGCTGACGGTGACCTCGGAGGATGTCTGGCAGCTGGAGCAGCGCTTTGCAGATGTGCCCTGCCTGGCGCAGCGCTGCAGCTTCGATAAGATTGTAACGAACTATGATCATTTATATATTGTGGATCGCATGGAGAAATACGTGCCAGCGAATGCAAAAGTTGAGTGTGAATTCAGATCCAAGCAGCCCGCGCAACAGCAACACCAGAACAACAACAACAACAACAACAATAACTGGAGCACATATATAGTCAAGATGCTTGTGAATGGCAACTCGCTGCGGGATACCTTGATCAATGCTCAGTTTCTGACCGAGGTGGCGGAATGTAAGTCTCTATAAGAAAATTTCTATTCAAATAAGTCCAATTCATTAGCTATTCGAATTCTTTTCAGCTGTTCGCGTTGCTCTGCTGGCTGGTCAACAGGTGCGCGGCAAATTCACCTCCATTCGTGATATGACGAACTTTAAGATTCAGCTCGAGAGCTGCAGCGATGTGAACTTCTTGTGCAGCTACGACGATGCCAAGTTTGTCAAGTCCAACAAAGAGTTGGCCAAGCCCTTCAAGGAGCACTACGAGGGCAAATCATATGCTCTAAACATTAAGCATGTCTGTGAGAACAATATGTAAGCGAATCTATATGCATCCATATATCTATGACTAATTCATTATTCTATATTTCAGCATACATTTGCGGCCTGTTATGCCGCTCTTCAAGGAGGAGCGCAGCGCTTACATTTGCGCCTATCCAGTTTTGGTGAACAGCTTTCAAGCTTTGGTTGTCTATACAGCCAAGTCGTATCGCATCTTCGTGCAGCCCATCGCCATTGAGCCAGCCATGAAGCAGCTGCTCGATGATATGTATGGCTTTTATGCCAAGAAAGGTAAGAGCTTTGGCATAGCAATTGAAGCAATCTAATGCAACTCTATTGCATTGCAGGCAAACAGCTGCGTAAATTCGAAAAGGATCAAATTTGTGCTGCACTTGGCAGCGATGGCAATTGGTATCGAGCACGCATCTTGGCCAAGGATGCCAAGAGCTCGCGTTTGGAGGTGCTGTACATTGATTATGGCAATACGGAGCAGCTGGCGCGTGAGCAGCTCAAGCAGCTGGAAGAGAAATTCTATGTGAATAAGAGCTGCTATGCAGTTGAGATTAATTTGCCCTTTGGGCGCATCAACAACGATGAGAAGCTCAAGGGGCGGCTGGCCAAGCTGCTGGAGGAGCAAGTGGTCACAGTGAAGCCCATTGAGACACGACGCAATCATCTGATTGCCGACATTCTACTGCCCAACGGCAAAGACAGCGTCCTAGACACTTTGAAGGCGGAGAAACTGATTGCGGGCAGAGACATTGATTATATGCGCAAGCAGCTGGACAAGGAGAAGCCGCACATTTATGAGTACATTGAATGCGTGGATCTAACAACCGATGATGATGAAGAGCTGCAGCAGCGCAAGAGCAAATCGAATTCGGCCAACAGCTCGCCAAAGCCCAAGAAGCCGCAGCAAGAGCCGAAGGAGCCAAAGGAAACAAAGCAACGGAATAAGCCAGTGGAGCCGGCACCCTCGCCTACTCCAGTTGCAGCTGCTGCTGCTGCTGCTCCAGCACCAGCTGCGCCCAAAGTTGAAGTAAAGCCTGTGCAGCCGGCTCCCGTTGTAGCCGCTGTGCCGGAGCCCGTGGAAGTTGTGGAGCCACCGCCGCCGTCAGTTACGGCCAGCGAGGAAATTCCACCTGCAGTTTCGCCTCCACCTCCAGTTGTTGCGCGTGCCACACCCACACCCGATCCATACAAGGATATGGAAAAAGCTGTGCTGAGCCACTGCGACAATCCTGCACATTTCTATGTGCATCCCCTAGACGCGGTGCCCAAGCTAAAGCGTCTCACAGAGAATCTACAAATTGTCTCGCCATCGCTGCCGCAGCTGGTGGAGATTGTGAATGGAGCCGACTGCATATCAATGTATTCCATGGACAAGTCCTGGTACCGTGCCAAAATACTCGATGCTGAGCTGATGGTGCTGCAGTTCATTGACTTCGGTAATACCGACTGCGTCTCGGACGCCAAAGAGATTAAGAAGAGCATGTGCTCGCAATTGGAGCCGTTCTGTCTGCCCTTCGCCCTGCCCATTGCACCCAACGGCAAGCTGGAGTGGGCGGATGCCGCTAATGGCATCTTCAATGATTCATATGAAAAGATTCTGAGCTACGAGTACTTGACACGCGGCGACTGCCAGACGCGCAGCTATGTCAACTTGTATATCGATGGTGTCGATGTGGCCAAGAAGCTGGTCGCCGATGGCTTTGCCAAGCCGCTGGACTATGTCAGCAGCGGCAGCAGCTGCTACATCTCGCACGCGAACAGCATCGCCGACTTCTACATACAGCTGGAGAGCGACTCTAAGGCCTTGGAGCTCATCGAACTGTATTTGGGCAATGCCGAGCAGCAGCTGGAGCCGCTGCAGCGTTTCGAAAAGGGCAGCATCGTCGCCGCACTCTTCGATGATGATGGACTCTTCTATCGTGCCGAGCTGCTGCGTCAGCTACCCGATGCCCGTTACGAGGTGCGTTTCATTGACTACGGCAACACTTCGACCACGGCCAAGTGCCTGTTGCTGTCGGAGCAAATCGCAAGTGCGCCGAGCCTATCGAAGCGCTGTGCACTGCAGCTGCCAGAGGATTATGTGGCCTGGTCCCAGCAGGCGGAAGCCAAATTCGCCGAGTTGACGGGCGAGGGTGAGCTGGTGTTTACCACACAGCTGCTGCAGCCAGGACTGGAGCATATTATTATAAACCTGCTGCTCGATGAGGATAATGTCTTGGATCAATTGCTGCCACTGTGCACACGCAAGCAGCCCAAGCCTCAGGAAGAGCCACAGCCGGAGGCGAACAACGAATCGGAAGAGAGCATCACGGCCATTGTCACGCATGTGAATAGCCCCACTAGCTTCTACCTCCAGTTCGAGTCGAACAATGCTCAAGTGGACAACATCAACGAGCTGCTGAATGGCGGCAGTGCCAATCTGCAGCCCAAGCAACAGATCGCCCAGCTGGGTGAGCTGTGCGTGGCTCAGTTTGCCGACGACAAAGAGTTCTATCGCGCACGCATCTTGGAGCAGCTGCCGGCCAAGCAAACGCTGCAATATCGCGTGCTCTTTGTGGACTTTGGCAATCAGGCGTTGGTCGAGAAACTCTTTGATTTGCCGGCGGAGCTGGTCCAGGTGAAACCGCTGGCTGAGCTGCACGCCCTGGAGTCGTGCTCGAACTTTATCAAATATCCCAAGGAGTCGCGTGAGGCGCTGGACGCGCTCATCGACAGCTGCAATGGCGAGGTGGCCGTGGAGTTTGTCAACAAGACGGCGCAACCGCCAGTGGTGCGACTAAAGACCATGGACAAACACGCACTCAACATATACGAGCAGCTGCAAAAGCTGCTCGAGGCCGAGCTGCAGAAGCCCCAAGCACAGGCCAACAACAAGGAGTGCATCATCTCGCATGGCAGCTCGCCCAAGAGCTTCTATGTGCAGCTCAAGAAGAATTCCGCTGAGCTGGATCTGATTGTGAAGACACTGCAGGGCCTGTCCAGTGAGCAGCTGGTGCCCCTTGCTAATCCCACAGTGGGATCGAATGGCGTCTGCTACTCCCAGGAGGATGATTGTTATTATCGCTGTTGCATCAAGCAGCTGCTGGAGGCGGACAGAGGCTACGAGGTGTTCCTCATGGACTATGGCAGCACCCTGATTACCATGCAGGTGTTTACCTTGCCACAGGTAATAAGTGAAATATCGCCGCTGGCGCTGCACTGCCAGCTGAGCGAGCTGCCCGAGGATGTAACCGAGGCTAAGCTGGAGGAAGCATTCGCTGCGCTGCTGGAGCAGCATTTCGGCGAAGTCTATGAGCTGGTCAACGAGCTGCCAGAGGACGCCACAACACAGACGCAGCAATCGGTGCAGCTGCGCATCAACTACAAGGACTTTGCCCAGGAGCTGGCCAGCACAGTGGCTGGTGTGCAGCAACCGCTCGAAGTGGTGCTGCACAACTGCATTGTGGTGCAGTTCGACAATGCCAAATCGTTCTATGTGCAGATGGAACAGGATGTGCCAGCGCTCGAGCAGATGACCGATAAAATGCTCGATGCCGAGCAAAACTTTGAGATCTTTACGGAGCTGCAGGTGGGCGCATTGTGCGTAGCCAAGTTCCCCGAGGATGAGGTCTTCTATCGGGCTGAGATAGTCAAGCTGCTGGACGATGGCAAGTGTGAGGTGCATTTCATTGACTTTGGCAACAATGCCGTCACCGATCAGTTCCGCCAGCTGCCCGCCGAGTTGGCTCAGGTGCCGCGCTACAGCAAGCACTGCGAACTGGAGAGCGCCACCATGGCCAAGTGTGATGTGGCCGCTCTGGGGGCATTCATCGATACACGCTTCTCCGAAACATTCCAGCTGGAGATACTGGCCAAGAAGGATGAACGTGAGACGCATGTTGTGCGGCTCTTCTATCAGAAAACAAACATAAGCGAGCAGCTGCGTCTGCAACAGAAGCCATAGAAACAACAGCAACAACAAAATCCATCAAAGGAAGCCGTCAGTGGAGTCTATTGAGAGGCATACGATTTATAAAGGAGTTGCTAAAAGCACTCATACACACACACACACACTCAAGCATATTTGCAATATGAATGCAAACGATTGTGATTAGTTTTTGGCTAAAAAGAAAAAACATCCGTTGTATTACCCTAATTTAGTTGGAACAAGTTAAACTTATTCAAGCTCATGATTTTTGTTTTTGAGTGCTATATGCATATAGCCGTTGGCTTCATTGATTTTTCATGGAAAACCAAAATGGAAGCTCACTATATAATTTTCTTATCAATAATCAAAAGAAAAACAAAAAAAAAAAAACGAATATATATGAAAATATTTAAAAAAAACGAACAAAAAAAAAACGAAAAACTTGAAGAAAAAAATTGCATAAAAAAAAAAACAAAACGAAAAAAATGCAATAAAAAAAATTTGTGAAAAAATATATAGATGCAAATCTAAATAACGAACAGGTGTTGAGAAGGCAAAGAACGTGTAATTGCTCAACTATAAAACACACACAGACACACACACACACACACACACACACACACACACACACACACACACACACACACACACACACACACACACACACACACACACACATTTAAAGCAATTTTATATAATCAAAAAAAGAGAGAGAGACAGCCCCTCTTTGGGTGGGGGCGGGCGGCTGTGTGTGTTAAAACATTTATGGGCGGGTTTTATTTATTATAACATTTTTGTTTTACGATTAACTCACACTCTTTTTCTTCTTCTTTTTATACTTATTTCTTAATTTGTGACTTTCGTTTGCTCAATTCATTTTCAACTCTAAAAAGAGTGAAAAAAAAACCAAAAAAAAAAAACAAAACAAAAAAATTTAAAACATTTTTATAAAATACTTTACATTCAATTAATTATATTCAAAAAAAAAAAAAAGAAAAACAAATTTTTCAAAAACCACAAAAAAATTTTAAAACAAATTTGAAGCAAAGACTAAAAACTAATGGAATATGGGTTTTGATATATATTAATAACAAAACAAAGGAAAGCAAAGAAAAGAAATGAAACCTTTTTTAAAATACACAACGCGATGTCATATTTTTCTACCATTTCTTTTTTCATGTTGTAAACAAAAAAAAATTAAATATATAAATAAAACGAAAAACTAAAGAAACGCAACTCGAGAGTGCAAAAAGGATATTTGATGTGTTTCAACTTACAATTTACCTACAGCTATAATCAATTGCTACCTGTGCGCAGGTAGCGCTGCTGAGCGTAGAAATGGAAATGCCCGACATAAATCAAATTAGGGTATACAGATGAGCGCTGCATTAATGACTATTTGGTTAGGGTATTAAGGGCCAGACTTTGCTTTATCGGCTTAAAACCAAGAAGTCTCTGGATACAGTAAACGTTCGCTTGGGAGAACACTTCAAAGACTAGATTTAAGATAGTTAAACAAATATATAATAAATGTAAATATTTATTATATATTTTAAAATAATAATAAATATTTTAGAATTTAAAGACCTTTTTGTTTAAATCATCCTAAAATATTAAGAAGATTTAGAAATTTAAAGTTCATTTACCAGACCTTAATACCTCTTTTCAATCAATTCTTTATGCAGAACTGTTCCGCTTAATCCCTCAGACCGCGAAGTCTTTCAATAATGAATTTTGTTTGACAACTGTCCGTTGGGGTAAGAGTTTTGTTGATATATTTCATTTATTTATGATTTTTTCGTCAACTCAGGTCTTAATGAACTAGCGCATTGCTGATAAGAAATGTGATTGCATAAGCTGAGTGGTGCCAGTCTTATCACAGACAGAGTTTTGTAAGCAATCTTCTGTGAGTCGGAAGCAACGGAACGTGAGATTTTGATTAAGTTGAACAAAAATGCTGTTGGTTGACATCGTCATCGATTCATCCGATCGATTTGTTAGCTATCAAGCGCTAATTGAAGCTGAAATTGAGCTGCACACACACGGAGACATATACAACACCAACAAAATAAAGCTGCTGAAATCCGAGAACAAATCCATGCCCAGGCACAGTGGGCTGCAAACGTATTTAAGTGAACATTTACATATGTTTTGTATATATCACTTTCCAACCTTATCACCGACTGGCACGAGTGCAATGCAAAGAGAGCAAGCCAGAGAGAGCGAGAGAGTAATGAGCGAAGAGCGAACAACAGTTAAAAATTTCTCTCTCTTTCAATTTCATTTTGCCCTGCCCGCTGCTTAGAGGCCCTAGCCTATGCTTGCATTCAGTGCTGAGCATAGAATGCCAAAAAAAGCTAGATCAGCAAGCAACAAAAGCAAGCTAAATTTTTTTGTGAGAACAGCCGAGTAACAAGCAATACAGCTAAAAAAAGCTAAAAGTTGAATGCCAAATGCTTTGTTGGCAGTATGAGTACCATAAACAGCCTAGAAAAACAGCTAAGTCTAACGTAAAGGGCAGCACTGCCTGCATTTGTCGTTTATCAGCGATTTTTTTCGGTTATTCAGAAAGCCGAAAGGCAGCAGACGAGCAACCGAGCGAGAGGAGAGATCTGTGATCGCCGTTCGCTTCAATTCCAAGTCGTCTGTCGTGTAGAGCGGTTCGGTTCCGGTGCTCGTCGCGTTCCGTTTAACTCAAATAAAACTAAATAGAAAACAGAATTTCGTGTTAATTGAAATACGACGGAAATTTCGGTGAAACGAAAATAAATTTTGTGCAGTGCCTGTCGCCATCTATACACAACCACGATATACGATCACAATAAATAAAGGAAATGATCTAGCTAAAAGAATATATAAATCATGGCTGCTCAGGATAACGCACGTTAAATGGAAATATTCAACATAAATCTATGGGATTACCTAAGAGGTAAGCACGCTCTATTGCCCGGGTTAAGGCCAGGGGTTATCGCGTAGCCAGCCAGAGATTAGGCTGCTCAACTGGGGGCGAAATTGAGTATTTCCAAGTTTTTCCTTAGTCTGCTCAACCTTATGTTCGCAGCATACTCAGATAAAACAACAGTTAAATTGAATTCAATTGAATGAAGTGGAAGTGGAAGAAGAAGAAGAGCACAGAACACAACACAAACTGTGTCGCAATGAAAAGTAGAGTTGAGCAGTTGTCGTGCGTGGTTGAAATTGAAAAAAATATTTTCAATTATAATTTATAAGAATTTGTATATAAATATAAGATGAAGGATAAGCAGAGCTAGATTAGATTAGCATAAGCTGAGCACATTCAAAATGGCAATTTGGGGTACAAAGTTTTTGTGTGAATGTATATGACAGGCAGTTGAAGGTGTGGCTGAACCCAACTATAAATATATTCTAGATCAGGATCAACAGCAGACTCAATCTATCTCTGTGCATCTGTCTTGACTAAAGGACTGCGTGGCATGCGCAACTCAAACATATTTCAGTTTTCTCTATTACTTCTCCCATAACCATCAAATCGATTGGCATCGATATCTAGCTTTATTTCTTTAGGGTAATCGATTAAGATCGATATCTAACTTTAGTTCTTTAGGCATAATTGCTTTATTTAAAGAACTAGAGTCGCCAAATTTGGTATGTAGATTCTTCCTAAGTATACCCATACATATAGCTGTTATTTTGGATGTTTTCCTCACTACAAATTTTGATATTAATTAGTTTGGTAGAGGTATCTGCTAGTCGGGCACTCCCGCCTACAACTCTCTTAATTGTTTACTTGTCAAGTGGTTCGAATATTTGTTATAAGTCACAATCTAATCGTGCAATGAATTTCAACTAAATTAACCCCAATTGTATGCCTCGACTTACGCATTATCAAGCTCATTTTTATTTCAAATTGTAAAACCCTGTTCTAAATGAACCTTTGTCGAATGAAAGGAATTACTTGTGCGAATTACCTGCTATAAAGCGCGGTACCTGTCATTGACGTCTAATAGGGCCTAATCTTGCTCTATGAGCAACTTCTATTCTTGATACTTTGACTATGCGACTAAATTCTTTAGAATTGTGCTTGGTAAGTACATGAACCAATCTAACTTTAACTTTCTGAGTGGTTCTACGTAGTTTTTCAGATTTGCTTACTCTTATCTCGTTGATAATAATTCTTAATCTCAATGTTAATCTTCAGTTACTATGAGAGCTGCTCGGTTTTGTTAGTTGTCTTTCTAAACAGCATTTTGTTTATAAATCTGACCTATCTTAACTTCCTCTATATATACGTATCTATGCATGATCTTTAAACTTTATCTTAACTTGCTATATATCTGTATATAGTCATTATACTGCACATATATGTAATTCAACTTATTCAATTGCTTATTTCTTTTATATAATATAGTTTTGAATATATATTTTTTTTAAAATTAAATGCTATAAATATAGTTTTAATGATCTGTTATGATCGTCATTCAATATAAACTGAATGTTTATGACATTTTTTTGCACTGTTCTACAAGCTAAAAGAGCTTTGCTTTGGACTATAAAAACTTTACGAGTCTATGAAGCATACATACATATATCTATATATACATATGTATATTTTTATATATGTATACATTTTTATATACATACATATGTCTATATAATCTTCTTAAGATGGTTCTTAAGTTCTTTGTATAAGCTTTACTGAAAGTATTTCCCCTCAGTTTTCATTGGAAAACTTCAATATACAGTAGATAGGTAGTTCTTTAGTTAGGAACCAGACGGTTCTAATGAAACTTTTCTTAAGTCAAGAAACTTAGTTTTACAATTAGTTGTATTATCTGTAAATAGTTCGTAGGGTTCTTAAAGTGTTCTGTTTAAAATCCTGACGAATTCTTTCTCATTAACTTCCTCTGTTCTAGGAATCGTATTAGTCATGTTTTATATTTTGTTATTTCACTTTGCTTCCATGCCTTATAGCATGTGTTTGCTTCATGCTTATTTCATGGCCTAGTCACAGTGCATACCCTAATAAGCTCTTCAATTGGGTCTCATTGCAAGTGCCAATGGTCAGTTTTTTTTTGCTGAAGCAGCTCGTTTATATTTTTTGTTACTTGGAAGTTGATTGTTTTTATTTCTGTTTTTTTATTTTTCGGTATACCATCTCTGAGGGCAAAATGTATTCTTGATTGTGTTTAATTGAAATAAATGGGCAACGTTTTTATTACACGTTGTTGTTGCTGTTGTTGTTGTTGTTGTTGCATTCAATTAATTTCATGTTGCCTCAACTTCGACTTGAGTTCTGTTTGTTTTCGTCATCGATGTTGCCCTTCTTAAAGCAGCAACTGTAACGATTGGCCAGTTAAGGCATAGCAATCGGGCATAGTCGACTGCTTAATGCTGGTGCAGCTGCAAGCAAGCGAAGCTAAAGGAAAGATTGATATTTGGCCATTTGCTAAGCTCTAATGGGACTACGGAATTTAGAGGAATGTAGAGCAGTTTGATAGTGATGCAAAGGCGAAACTTGAGGCTAGATACTCTAGAACTTTGCTAGATTATGTTTTATACTCTAGAGTTGTGGAAGATTGGGTTTATTCTCTTTAAGTTTGCCCCAGTGGACTTGTGTATGCAGAACTGAAGATGACAATGTAGACAGGGTCATTGTAGGTCATTGTAGGTGCTAAGATGAGAACGTTTTTCTGATTTCTTTTGCCTCTAAAGTCCTTAGCTATAATATATAAACTTGATAATTGAGTTTGGGTTCCATGCGCTGTATTCGAATATATATTTTATTTATTTCAAATTCATTTCATTTCATTTCATATAAAACTCATTGTTTCCATGAGGATTTCCGCTGAACACTAAGTAGTAATTCCCAACATGAATCTCAATGTCGAATCGGCTTAGCTATATAAGATTAACTTTTGTATCTGGCAGTGATATATGCAAGTTTATAAATCAAATTTCAATTTGCTGACTTCAATAGCTCCATAAATAAAAGTCTTTAGATTGTAAGAGATAGAGTTAAACTTGATTTGTCGGGCCTCCAGTGGACGTATCTAAATCTGAATAATATTTAAGTTAATCAAATGAAGATTACACACATATATATATATATATATATATATATGTAATATTTATACTCCATTTCAATTCTCTAGTTTCATTCCCGAACAGACGCAGTCAATATACTCTCAATGTTGTAAGCGAGTATTAAAAGAAAAAACAGAACTATTTCATTATGTTGATAAAAAAAAGCATGTAGCATATTGTGCACTTGGCGTGCTCTACGATAAGATTCAGTTACATTAAATTGTTTTTTAGTAGTTATAGAGAAGAAGATAAAACGCACTGAAAGGCAGAGGCGTAGCCTCGATCCCACTCTCCCTCTGTTATAGCACGCAAAGTCTAAACAAATAAATCTTTATCACACGAGTTTGCTCAGTGCTCAGAAATGAAAATAAATCTTACACAAAGCGGAGGCACACACCTGTTGAGGGGTGGCAGATATGCTTATATATATATATATATATATATATATATATATATATCTATCTATATGTATATATATATATATGTATATTTGGAACATCGCGTTACGCCCACAAAGTGTGACAGTGCGCATCAGCGGAGCACATAAATCCATTCACAAATGTTTAGAATGTTATTAAAATATTTGAAACTAATTTAAAGTTTTTTCCATTTTTTTTTTTTGGTTTTTTAATTTTGGTTTTTTTTATAGTTTTTTCTGGTGTTTTTTAGTGATCTCCCTAATCGCTTGCTTAACATCTGCCTGCTTTATAAGCATATAAATAATATTTCGTACAGATTTATCATGGACCATGGCCGTAATCCATACGCTGACACTCCCCCAACCCCAGCATACCTAACCCCCACCCTTAGCGCCCCTTTATGAAATATTTTCTTCTCTTGCTTTGCATTGTTTTGGCTGTGCCCCTTGATTGAGCCACATAAATATAAATAAATATGGTACAAAGTGTTTGGTAAAAGCATAAATACGATTCAGATTCAGATTCTGAAATTGAAATCTGAATTTTCTTTTGGCATTGGCAGGGGCAGGGGCTGGGGCTGTTGCTGGGGCTGGGCCAGAGGCGCGAATGTATTTGCCCCATTTGGTGGCACGGCTGTTTCGGATCTGTTTTTATGGCTATCGAAATAGTTTCTTTTGTGGCATTTTAGCCCTTCCTTTTCCTGATTTTTATTGCCAATTCTATTGAACTTAAGTCCCCAACAAATGTCGGCCATAACATCTACAAAAAAATGAATTCAAACCAAATATTTTAGTTTGTGGCATTTTAAGGCCTGCAATGAATTAAAAATTATGTTTTTTATACGTTTTTCCACTTGCGGTTGTCTTCTGCTTGTTTTTTCTGCTGCTCGAAACATTTTTTAAATTTAATTTACAATTTTTGTTCAACAAAAAAAGAAAGAAAGAAGCCAAAGATAAGTATTTTTAGCTAGAGCTCATTGTTGCGGTCGCGTTTCGTGTGGAAATGTGTGGAAATCACTTTAATTTTCTTATTTTTTTTTATATATTTTTTGTTTTTGTGGATTCGACGGGCATCTCTAATGACAGAGGTACTCGCACAGTGCGTGACAATAGTCTACCAACCTGTTTCGAAAAACGTCTACATATCCTGCAACAATTGAAAATGGTTAGGATGTGTTGGTGCAGACGTGATTGAAGTATAAGATCAGGTCTTATGTATAAGACCTGATTGAAGTATAAGACCTAATTGAAGTATAAGACCTGATGAAGTATAAGACCTGAAGAAGACTTTGTTTTCCTGGTCAACTATCTGTATTTGTTGCCAGTATGTATGAGCGCATTGATCTGGGCAGCTCTGAAGAGTCAGAGACTTGAAAATGAAGAAAAGTTGCCTTGAATGAAGCTGCTTTAACAATTCTTCAACCTTAGTAAAAGTTTTGTATGGATTTTGATTAAGAAAGAAAAAAATAAGTTAAGTTAAATAATGTTTTTAGTATAAAATGATTAAATATTTTATATATTTTATATGCTGTAATATTTTCTTTTTATAAATAATAATAATAATAAATCAGTAGTAAACAGGAACTTTTTGAACTTTCAACCCCAGTCATACTTTTTGCACGCACTGTGCGTCAACTCTTTAGGCCAATTGGAGCACATCAATTTCTGGGCATTGTCCAAATATTTCATTCTAGACTTCGCTCACTTTTGCCTTGTTGCTGTTTGCACCTTAACAACATTCCCATTCTTGGGCAAGACAAATGATTCGCGTCTATTGTTGACTCGTCACTTGGCCAAGATTATTAAGCATTTCAACATCTATTTCTATATATATATAGAAATTATTGATTGGTTTATTTGCCTTTGTACGTTATCGATTAAATGGCGACATTAAAGCCCATGCATTACTGTTGCGACTCGAAATGGCTTTGGCATGTGTCTTATTGCGCTCAAATATAATTTCCATAAAGATAGAAGACCCCGCCGATCCATATATCATTTAGCCACGTTAAGTTCTGTTCAAATAGGCCAATTCTGAAGTGCTCTGTGTCTGCTTTTTGGGCCATGAGCATGTGAACTGTGAGCATGCTCGACTAGCTGATACCCGATCAAAATATACAGAAATGTGCATGCAAGTCAAGCTATTGTTGCAGCGCATGCAATTCCTGTCAAGCCATGCATTTCTTAGACATTTCTCACAAAAGCTGAACTTGAGACTTGAAATAATTAGAAATGCCACAGAAATGTGGGTACGGGAGGTGGGCACTGCTGCCGTATACCCGATATTGTTTTGTAAAATGATATATATAAACATTGAGTAGAGACATGTGTGTGTGTGTGTGTTTATAGGGAACAAAGACAGCAGCAAATTAGTCATAAACACAGCTTTTGCAGTCATAATTCGAATCAGAATCACGCAACTGTTTTTCCACCAAAAACTTTCAAATTGGCACGTGCAACTCGGGGGGCGGAGCAGAGATGGCTATTGCATGACTTTTACCAATTGCAAATCGTATTTCATTTTCAGCTTTTTTCCTTCCCATCAATATCTTTCGAAAGAGCATATGCCTCACGAGCATCAGCTTATCCCAAAGATTCGTGTTGCTTTTGGCAATTAATCAATTTACATTTGTCTGTGTTCAATAATTATTTTCTTTTCCTTTTCATTTTGTATTTTGTATTTTCTTTCGGCTTTGTGTGTTTTGACACGTTCCATAAAAGATTCTTGCGCTTCCCTGCATATGGCTATATCTATATGATTTATTGTGCGTAGCTCGCTAGCTGTTTGATGTTATATCAAAAGAGATATATAATAAATATTATTTTTAGCGATAAGATAGTCGAAACTCACAAAAAAAACAAAAGAAATCTAAGATATTTTAATGCGGATGTCAGTGCCAGGTGAGTCAGATCTAGCAGGTGGTTTTTGCTCCAGAATTAAGTCATATAAAACTTAATTAAAAATTGCACAGTGCAAATTATTTCCGGCACGACTCAGCGCCGTATTAATCAATGAACAGTTTTTCGTTATATGTCGATAGAAAAAGTTAATTTTCTGCTACTTCAGCTGGAGATAACACAAATTACAGGGTATGTGTCAGTCATGATTGCTGTTGAAATTCGTATGCAGTTTGCATTGCATTTCGGCTGGCTTGCCCCTTGACACTGAGCATTAGACGAACAATAACAGGTCGTATACGTAATATTCGCTGAGTACAAAGCAAACATCACTCATACGCCGCATTGACCTAGCATTTTATTTATTTTGTGGCGTTGTTTGTGCTGTAGTTCACAACTAATTCAATTTATAGCCACGCCCACACACACTGAACGCCCAGCCGAGTTCCGCTTGATCGAACGCTTTGTAAATGGGACACAAAAAGCCAGAGACTGACCCAACCTGGCGCGCTGACGATCCTCAATGGCGCGGCATTGATCTTGTAATTTGTTAATTCGAAAATAATTGTTTTGGTTTTTGTTGTTGTTGTTGGTTCAGTTGCTAGCACCACCACCGCAGCCACCCACTGTAGTTTTATTTATTATTTTGATAGACAATCGGAGGGGAAATAAACAGCCAGCAATAAAAAGCTAAAAAGGCGAGAGAAACAAAGATTTAGCAGGCGCTACTGATGCTCCATGGCTCTGGCCAATACTTGTTTTCCCATTCAATATAATCTCTATATATATTTATGTATATTCTATATAAACTATTTACAGCATGGATCTGCGCTGCCTGCTATTGAACATTGTCTTCATATCCGCTGTGAATGCTATGCTGGCCTTTGGCATTGCCAGCCAGGATGAGCGCCGCTGCTCGGTTGGGCGGATTGAGAAACTGATGCGCATACGCTGCTACAACATGGATCTCAAGGAGGTGCCACAGAACATGAAGACATCCGTCGAGGTGAGTCTGGTCTGACACCAATTAGCTGACCGACCTGCCACAAATAAGTTCAATTTCATCCAATCAAAATCTCATGACCCAAACTTAATTCAAGTCTCGCATATCCCCCAGTGCACATCATAAGCAGACCCCACTCAAAATTCACACACACACAAAAGCCAAGCTCAATTGGCTTAATTAAAGCATAAAGAGAGTTCACTTGTGGCTTGGCGCATAAAACATGCGACAATGTAGTCCACATGAATATGAATAGCATGGCATTTGCATGAGGCAGGGAGAGAGTCTGTAAGTAAGAAAAATCTATGTATGTGCAAATATTCCATATATGTACAATATATATATATATATATATATATATATATATATAAGATAAGATCTGCACAGTTGAAGAATATTTCCCATTTCACATACTTTCGCCCATGAAAGTCTTTCTTTAAGCAACAAATCTTCTAGCCATACCAAATTTAAGAACTCTATGTATATAAAAGCACTGAGCTCATATAGATAGTAAGACTTGAAGTTTTAGAAATAATTAATACAAGCTTGAAACTGCATATTCCTTAAGCTAATCTAAGCCAATTGAGCCCACTGTTTATGAAGAGCACATCAAATACTATAGCGGCTTATACCCCAAACAGATCTTATACTTACACTCGCATACCTACCTTTGGCTCATATAGCTTACCTACAGCCATACCCCCATTGCCTATATCTGTCATGCCCCTATCATGACTTAGCAATTTCTTTGGAACAATTATAAAGCGCGAATTAAAGTCATAATTTGCTGTGTTTTGTTTATTTCCAGGTACTGGACTTATCGTACAATCGCATTAGGAAGCTGAAAAGTGGCTCGTTCCAGAGGTATACCGATATTAAGTTTTTAATGCTATATGAGAACATGATCTTATCTGTGGAGCCGGGCACATTTGCACCGCTCACCGCGCTTCAGGTGAGCCACAGTAATATTAATATTAATTAAAGCTCAACAATTACTAACTAATCATCGATTGATGCACAGGAAGTTGATCTGTCGAATAATGGTCTGACCACGATTCCCATGGAGCTATTCTCGTTGCCCAGGCTGCGCAATCTCTACATAGACAGCAACGAGCTGCGGGAGCTGCATCAAGAGATCGAAACGCTGGAGCGACCGATTCGTGCACCGCTCGAATACCTCAACATGGCCAATTGCGACCTGCATGATATACCCGATCTGGGCATATTGCCAAGTGAGTACCAAATCTTCATGTTAAAGTTCATGTTGGTTTTGATTACAAGTTGAAATGGATAAGAATACTATAAAAAGGGAGCAATAGGGATGAATAGTTGGGTATTATTCAAATAACAGCTTAGAGTTGCCACTTATTCAATCCTAACGAGGTGGCAACGCTGTAAGACAGCTCAGCTAGCTGTTGCTATAAGCAAATTGTAATTTGTTTAAGTTTTAGCTAGTCAAAATAATGTTTTCCTTTTCTTGGTTTATTTGGCGCATATGCTAAAAATATTGCTCTATGGCAAGGCTAGAACTCACTTTTTGTATGATATATGTCATATAATATTGACAATAGCAATAGAAAAAAATTAAAATGGCTTTCATTTGAAATTTCTTAAACTGTTTGTCAACTTTATCAGGCACATGACATTAACTTTCAATACAAATTTTAATCTGCTTCTCTGACAAGTTAATAATATGACAAATAAACAAGTTGACAATAATTAAATGAGGTTCAAGTGCTTGTCAACTTTAACAGGAAGATGACATAAGCATTTGCTTAACTGAAATATCAAAGAGTCTGTCTGATAATTTATTAATATTGAATTTTAGTTTAACTGCTTGTCAAATTTGCCATCAACTTTTCCTTTAGCTAACATTTCTTATGTAATGAATGCATTTGCCTTTTGCAGATCTCTGGCAGCTAAACGTCTCGGCGAATCCATTAACCAACTTTCACATCGAGAAGCTGGCCAATTTGTGCCATTTACGAGTCATCGATCTGACGCGAACTCAGATCAATTCATGCGACTGCCAGCAGGTGACCAATCATCTAATGACGATGGGCGCCAATCCCAAATTTGTGCCCGTTTGCATGGGTAAGAAGAGAGACCAAAGCAGAGAGCAGAAGATGCAGCAACTGTTGCTGCTGCTGCTGCTGCAGCTAATTTTGGCATGTGACCAAGTTTTGAATTTTGCATTTCACAGATTCGCTAGACAGCAGCGTGTGTCCACTGCCCTACAACCGCACCGTTAACTCGGAAACATTCCGTGGTTGTTTGGACAGCGCGGAGTCGGCCGAAACGCGCAGCCTTTGGCTCTTTGCCGCTGGCTGCTTCGGTGGCGTCTTCTTGGTGCTGTTGGGTGAGTTGGCTAGAGTAAAACACCTCAACTTGTATATATAATATGACATTGTTTTTGTTTTGCTGGGTTACAGTGTTCTGCTACTGCATCCACAGATGGCGCAAACGGCGCACCAATCGACGTCTTAGCCAATCGATACAGAATCGCAAACGTTTTGTGATATCGCCGCGTAATGCAACCAACCATCGGCTGGAGGACGAACCCCTGCACTGTGATACTGCCTCAGCATGACCCTAAGCCTACACTTAGTTAATGTCTAGTTATTTATTAGCCTAGTTCTAGTTACACTTAGTTTAGTATGCCACAGACTATCTATCGAATTGCCATATACCAACTACGTGTACCAAAAACTTTAGCAAGTGCCTCAAGTGCTCAAGCGATTTAGGAATTGTTCTACTTATTTTATATGGATTTGTATAGTTTTTTATATAATTATTTCGCATGCAATTTGAGCCAACTGAATTTTTGCCTTTTAGCATAAGCGAGCGAACCCTCCAAAAAGTAGATGTAAATATATTTTTTATCAAGCGATGACAATTATCTAAAGTACACATTCTAGTTAACAAATGCCAAAACACAAAACATGTATATTTAATTCTAAAATCTTATCTGTTATTTAATTAACTAAAATTTCAAGTTTCTTTGAAAACCAAATTCTAATATATTTTTTGTAGCATACTTTCGAGCGCAATTAAAATTTAAGTAAACATTGCCTACTTTTATGCTGCGCTGGAATTTGCAAATCGAACATTTCATTGCATACTTTCGTGCGCAGCAAAATAAATGAATTCCAATAAATAAATAACTGTAAATTGGCCATTGCGTTTTGAATGCTGAAAGAGAGGAAATAAAAATGAAAGCGGAAAGCGGAGCTGCATAAAAATGGGGATGTGTTGGGTAAGTGACATTTCTATGTGACCCTTATTTGTAATTGATTACTTTTTGTGTACACCTAAACTGTAGGTCAAAGTACACTGCGCACTTATCAAAGAACAGTTCGTGAATAAACATGAATAATCATGTCCGCATGCTCAAACATGTTTGCCAGCTGCGTCAACAAAACACTCAGATAATTATAATCTACAGCTGAACTAATAACAAATTTCTTTGCCAAGCGTAACTGTAAGCAATCCCATTAATTTCTAACGCCTTTCGTAGTTGCGATTTTCAAGGCCTTTCTTAATGCAACAAGTGCACTTGCGCTCTTAAAAAGCTAACGCGCTTCAATAATTTAAGAGAGTGCGCACTGCGCAGAGAACGAGCAGCAGTTGACGTTTGCTGTTTGTCTTCGCACCTTTGGCGCTCGTTCGCCTGCTCGCTTTCACTCTCTCTCTCTCTCTCTCTCTCTCCATCTCACTGCGCAGTGCGCACAGATAGCCGGCGAATATGGTTGAAACGGAAGAATGCGAGAATAACAGAAATGAAATTCAAGCGAGCATATAATGCAAAATTCACTTTTGGCGCCTTCCTCGTCGGCTCGCGAATGCCCTCGCCGCCCGCAACAGTTTTGTGGTTGCTGCCTGACGGCGGCGACAGCCAGCCGACTGCGACGGCGACGTCAAACGCAGCGCCCACGTTTAAATGGCCACGGCAGCGCAGTTGCCTTCAGTGTTCTGTGCTTTGTCGTCGTTGTCCGGAGTTTTCGTTCGCTCGACACATTCAGTTTCTTGTCGTCGCTCGTGGTAGGCAGAACAGCCAAACGCAAATACCTCCGCCAGGCAACTCAGACAATTCGACTCGCTCTCGTCACTCAGTGTGTGAAAGCTCAACCAACACGGGCACGCCCCACCCTCCACCACCAAATTTCATCCCCGTAAAGCAATAAATCGCGAAGGACTCGGTCCGCGTGTGTTAAGAAAATATAAAAATATAAAAAAATAGTTAGCAAACAAAAAGAATAAAGCAAATACAAAATGAGCAGTAAGTTTTTACCAACAACAACAGCGTTCGCCGCCAAAGAAGTGAACACAGATCACAAAAAAAAGAAAAAAAGTTAAAATCAAAGAGAGTCTGTGTCTGTGTGTGTGTGTGTGTGTGCGTGTGTGCGTGTGCATGGCTACTGCCTATCCATATCCAAGTTGAGAGGCGCTGCTGGGCCTTCCCTTTGCATTTGCATTTGCAATTGCGACTGCGACTGCGACTGCAGCTCTTCTCTGTTTCTTTTCATCGCAATTAATAAATGCCGCAAGCAAATTGCATTCTCATATTTCATAACGCCGCATCTTTGCATAAGTACATACATATAGATTCTATATAGTTGATATGTAACAGTTAATATGAGATTTGTCAACTACATGTGTTTTTTTGAGGCCAGCAAATTGCGGCGACGACCTTTATTGACCTTCAATAGCATTTGCCTAGCCACTGCCTCTGCCTCTGCCTGTGCGTGTATGCATGAGTATGACGGTGTGTATATATGTGTGTGTGTGTGCCTGCAGAGCATTTAGCATTTCGAAAACGAAGCGCATCAGAAAAAGACGAAATATATATAAAACAAAATCAAGCACACACACACACACACATACATACATAAAACGTCAGTTGTTTGTTTATGAAAAGTATGCGCGAAATTGACTTAGACAAATGTTGACGCACTGATAACGTACACATTGTGTTACGTATGCCAAAGCTACGCCAGAGAGTCAAGCTTAAAGTTCGTGAGAGGGAATGAAAGAGACAGCGAGAGAGAGACTGATTGAGAGCGTAAGCACACAATGCACTGAGAGCGTGGGCAGCGGCTTTACCGCTATTCCCTTTTTGTATTGTATTTTGCTATTTAACGTGCAAATTTTTGTTGTTTTCTTCTTCTTCTTTTGTAAAGAGAGGGAGAGAGAGCGCGTGGTGAAGGTCAGTGCCAGATTTGTTGTCACTTGTCACTTGTCGTCGTCAGCGTCCATTGATTAAAGCAAGTCGCGACCTATGTAAGTAACTGTACAAGCTAGCGCCAGGCAGAACGCAGGCAAAATAATACAGTTGATTATCAGGCTGATTACAATTTCCGCATTTAGTTGATGCTTAGCTATGCCCCTATGGCCGCCCATTAGAACTGCATTTGCCTTGGCATTTTCACACGCGTCATGTTTGAAATGCATGAATCGAATAAATATAATCATATTCTATATGCTATGTATGATGGTTATTTATAGACAGAGCAGACATCTAGAAATTATGGCTGGCGACAGGCGCTAACAATTCTAAGTGGTATTTCACAATTTTCGAGAAGAAAAACTTTTCCACAGCCAAAAAAAAGAAAAAGAAAAACGCCCACAATGCCAGCAGCAGCAGAAAATTAAAAGAAAATTAAAGAAATGCCAATACTTATATATACACATACATCTCTCTCTGTGTGTGTGTGTGTGTAACTGTATCTGATGCCCGCATAAATCATAAGGCGCTGCCTTCTCCAGTTTGAGTAGCTCCCTTGCTGCGATTTCTAAAAATGTATTTGTATCTATAAGTGTGTGCGTATCTGTCTGTGTGTATCTGTGTGTCTGAATATCTGCGTGTGCTGCAGTTCGCTGCTTGTCGCGCTACAATTTCATTTCACATTTTCTGGCTATTTTTAGTGGCCTCTTCACCAGATACAGATATATATAAATATTTATATATACACACACGTATATCTGGCAGATACATACGCTTCTTCAGTTTTGCCGTATAACTCGTTTTGGATGTTGGCATTGCTGCACTCGCTGATTTTTGCCGGTCTTTGCCAGTCGTCGTCCATTGCTTTTGCCGGCTGCCACAAATGTGGCGTTCACTTTGGCATTGGCGGCGGCATTGGTTGCATGAACGAGTTTTCGTCTTCGGTCTGGCCCTGCCCTGCCCCTGCCCCTACTCGTCTCATTCATAGGTCAAATGAAATCCGCTACGGCTCATTGAGCATTTGCCACGCCGCTGACCTTTTGTGCTGCAAGCTAATCAGCTGTTGATTAGCCAAAGGGTGCGCAGGGCGCCAGAGGGCAGAGGTTAGCTAAGAGAGCGCTGCAGCTGCTGTGCGAGCTTTTATTTAGAGTTAAGAGAGCGAGCGAGCTTTTGGTTACACTGCGCACAATTTCGAATCAGTTAGTGAAATTAAATCTAAATTCCTTTTGCTAGTTAAGCAGGCATATATATATATATACATATATATAAGTATATTTTAAGATCGGTTCGTTTTTAAAATTTCTTGTGACATTTGGACAATCTGACAGTTGTTTGTTCAGTTTGGACAGCCCAGTGTTGTTTATTTAATTTAAATCAAAATTTATGGATGACATTTCATTCTTTTTGATATTTTTATTTCGTTAAATATAGATACATATATTGTTTTTTATGTTATTGTTGTGACATGATATTTTCATATTATTGTTGTTGTTGTTTGTGCTCGCATCCGGTAAGTCACGAAGTTATTAAAAACCATTTTTAGTTTGGCCAAGTAAATGATTTCATTTTTATTTTAGGCACAACAGCTCATTGCACACATAAAATAAAAAGAATGTCAAGAACAAGCATCCAAAAAAACAGAAAAAAATCAAAATGAACAAAAAGATTTCAACAACACCCTGAAGTCGCATTATTTTGCACCCACACACATCCATTAAATCCGTCAGATACATTTTTGTATATGAGAGCGCCACCTGCCGGACGGCGGCACAGGCTGTCACCAATGCATTCAGCTGTTGCTGCTGCTGCTGCTGTTGCTGTCGCTGCTCCTCCTCTTCCTCCTCCGTCGTTTCCATTCGCTGCCGAATGCGTAGCACAGAAGGTAGTTCTTGTTGTTGTTTTTGTTGTTCTTGAAATTCACATATTTATCTACATCTAAACGCTTCTCAACTACCAAATCCGGTGCGCTTTCTAACGCTAAATAAACCTTACAGATTATTTAGCTAAAAAACCAAAGAAAACAAAAACAAACTACAATCAAAAATAAAACCAACAAAACGAACTAATCATGAATTTAACCCCAACTAAAGTGATTTACAGCCACCTGTACAAAGAAAGTAGAAATTAATGTTCCAACAACAATTTTACCATTGTCCATAATACAAACTGAAAATAAAATTTTTAATTTTTCTATAATAACGACGATCTAATGTTGCATTTTATTTTCTTTATTTTGCATGAATCTTTATTTATTTATTTAAAATTTACAAAATTACTTTGATTAATATTAAATAAGTTTTTAAGTTACAAGAGATTAGTTATTAAATTGTATATATTTAACTAGTTGAGCAGTTAGAGAGAGAGAGAGAGATTCCAGAAATGTTTTTGAATTATTTACAGAATATTTTTAATTTTTTACTTGGTATATAAAGCTTTAATTATGCATCATTTAACTTTGTTGTAAATTTTAATCATCCATTTAATTTTTATAGATGTTTAAAAATATGCTTAGAAAAGTAGAAAAGCAAAATATTTAATTTAATTTTTAATTATATTTTATTTATGTAAAAAATATTCATTCGAAATTTTAGTTAAATTTACGAACTGTAAGATCTGTTATATATATATGTAAATATTATTTTTATTTTACTATTTAAGCCCAAGTCTAACATCACATAAATTACATTTTCATAGAACATTAAAGAGCTTGTTAAAATAATTACTCAACGCCTGCATTAATGCTGCATTTCCAAATAAAATTTCAATTTTTTTTGGATAGTGGAATGTACATAGCTCATTTATACAGATATATATGTATATATATATATACATTTATATATATAGTTGATACAACTAAATGCCAACAACGCAAAATATAATTTGCTGACTAAAACAGATGCGCCTGAGAAATGAGTTTATTTTTTGCTAATTTTTCGTCAGCTTCTTCTTCTTCTTCTTCTGCTGCTTTTTTTGCAAATCCAACAAAATAGCCGAAATGGGCCTCAATATAACCGAAAATAATCGAAAACATTGCCAAAACTGCTGCATGCGATCGCCGCGTGCCCCGCCCACAAGTTGTTGACGCAGATGCCTGCGCGCGCACACACACACACTCACACACTCAAACTCACACTCATTCGTCTAGATATTGTATCTATATAAACTATATTTATATAGATCTTATATATATTCCTGCTGCTTGTTTATTTATAATCCATAAAGCGCTTGCTGAATGCCAAACTAATAAAAGAAAACCTGAAAATTGAAAATCTGAAAATTGAAAATGGAAATTTTGAAGAAAACCCCAAAAGAAACTTGTGCTAATGCCAAGCTTTTGCCTTTGTAACTGTCTATGTGTATCTGTGTGGCTTACTCTGCTAACTTTGATTACCTGTACATCTTTATAGATATATCTAAGCTGATCTAACTTACTTTTCTTCTTCTTGTGCTTGATAGAATTCGCCTGGGTTACCTTGACGACAAATGATAACTATGCGCTGGGCGCCCTGGTGCTGGCACATTCGCTAAAGCGTGCCAGCACCGCCCACCAGCTGGCTGTGCTGGTGACGCCCACCGTATCGGAGGCGATGCGCGACAGACTGAAGGACGTGTACAATGTTGTACAAGAGGTGAATGTCCTTGACTCACAGGATGCTGCCAACTTGGCACTCCTCGCCCGCCCCGAACTGGGCGTCACCTTCACAAAGCTCCACTGCTGGCGTCTGGTGCAGTTCGAGAAGTGTGTCTTCCTCGATGCAGATACACTGGTAAGTAGATCACGCTTGAAGTAGATCATATGAATGTAGACTAATACTCTCTTCTACACGTTGCTGCAGGTGCTGAAGAACTGCGATGAGCTGTTCGAGCGCGACGAACTGTCCGCTGCCCCAGATGTCAGCTGGCCGGACTGCTTCAACTCGGGCGTCTTTGTGTTCAAGCCCAGCGTGGACACCTTCACCAAGATCACAGAGTATGCCGTGCAGAATGGCAGCTTCGATGGCGGCGATCAGGGCCTGTTGAATCAGTACTTTGGCGATTGGGCGACCGCAGACATTAAGAAGCATTTGCCATTTGTCTATAATGTGACGGCCTATGCTTCCTATTGCTATTTGCCCGCATTCAAACAGTGAGTCACCAGAAGATCTAAGTTAAAGCTCTATATATATATTTGTATTTGTATCTTTCAGGTTCAGAGATAAGATTAAGATTTTGCATTTTGCTGGCAAGTTGAAGCCATGGCTCATACAGTTCAACTCTGAGACAAAGACCGTTGCCACGCCCAGCGAATACGCACATGCGCAAGACCTTATCCAACACTGGTGGACCATCTTCTGTGATAATGTGCATCAGTCCCTGACCGACAATATGGTAAGTGCTCTTTTACTACATTTCATTCGATTCACACACACACTCTGTCTCTCTCTCTCTCTCTATCTCTCTTCGTATTCAAAGTGTGTGTGAAAATTGTTGTTATTCTTTAATGCTAAAACCAAGTTCTTTGAGAGTTTTGCGTTACGTCCAAACTAAAACCTTAAAATCTAACCGAAATTCAATATCTGTCCATTTTAACCCCTAATTTGCTGCAATGCTAAAGCATAAAACGCCGGATAATACAGATATTGCTAGTGATAATACCGATAGAAGCGTTCTACCCGAGGTAAGCTGATCTATTGCCAGCACACGCCACATATATACAACAGCACAGTAGAGTTCACAGAGGCGAGGGTCACTCCAACTATTTATTCATATTTGTATAGCACACATTGTATATATGCGCACGATATTTATGCGATAGATATGTGTATATATATATATAGATATAGATATAGATATTATTTATTGATTCATCAAATGTGTAAATAATAAACAAAATATTGCATTTACTCTGGCTCGACCTCGTTATAGTTTTTACTTTCAGCTTTTAAACTCTTCATTTCTATAAAGTTAATTTTAGTTTAGTTTAGCCGCGCCCCAACATCGTTCTCAATTGTTAGACAGACAATTTCTCTTAGTGGAGTATTTGCTTCTTCTTCTATTCCTGCTAATGCCAATCTATGTATGGTCTGTGTGTGTGTGTGTATATATTGTATATATTGTATTTGTATGTGTGCGTGTGCCTGTTTTTTGTGTTGTTTTCCTTTCTTTCTGTCGATGCTGCATCGATTTGGCCAGGCGCCAACGGAATGTTTAGTTGGCTACGTCAATAAATTGAAATGATCCAAATGGCATGCAAATTGGCATTGTCAATTTATTGAGGCGTCTGCTAGGATTGCAATAACTAAGGGAAAGGCTGTCGGGATTATATAGATAAAGCCTATAGATGAAAAGTAGAACAAATATTGGTAAATAAATATTTCAAAATATAGCTGAAGCAAGAAATATTTGCTTTAGATTTCTGTAAATACAATTTCTTTTGTAGAGAAAACTCAATTATATTTATAGGATTTTGTTGTTATTTTTTCGAATTTTTATTAGATTTTGTTCGATAATTTATAATTTTAATATATTATTTAACATAATCTACTTTCTATATACTTGAGAACTGCTTCTATACTTCAATTTCACTTAAGATTCTATCAAAATGGGCAGCACTGTACTTTTAGGGTGACCAGTTTTTCTTTCTTTAACCACCAAGTTGTATGTATTAAAGATCTATGTAAATATATCCAACTGTCATTTACTCTTATATAGAAATTTCCACAAATACCACAGGGTAAACTCGTTAAATACCCTGTAAAATGTTGTACTCTTGTTTATCCTTCTCTTTATGGCGTGCTTCAAGCTCTTGTATAATTCTGTTCACTTCTTGTAGGCTTAAGACTTATTATCTGATGCTTGTAAGTTACTTAAATTTATTTTTGATTTTCGACTCTTATCATGTGCTTAACTATCGCAAAAAAACCAAAAAAAAAAAAACAAACAACCAAAAATATCGCTTAAATCACAAACCAAAGTGTCTTTGCTTGAACATAACGCACTCGTCGAGCTATGCTGCATATACTTACGATATGGACAGCTACTACCATGAGCAAGAGCATCAACAACATCAACAACAACAACAACAGCAATATGTGCCGCATGTTCGTGAATATCGTGATCCCTGGGCAGATTACTATGAGCAAGCGGAGCAACAACTCAATGAACCCGAACCACAAGCCGAACCCGAGCCTGAGCCAGAGTTCAGGCAGCATGACCAGGGCGAGAGAAGAGGAAGTTGGAACGAGTGTCAGAGCGATGCATGTCCCAGACCCACATCACCATCACCTCAAGCACCACAAGCACCACAAGCACCACCACCACCACCACCAACCACTGCCAATGAAGAGTCCATAGCAATAGATGTAAATAATAGCAATGAGCAAGCACAAGAACCCACCCACGAACCACACACGAACCACCACCCAACGACACAAACCACCTCAAATCACAATACACAAACTGAAGAAGTTGCAGCCGTCGAAGCTGAGGTAAAAACTACAAATGAAACGGGCAAATGTCAACAAATGCACCACCAACAGAAACACCACCACCTATCCAGTTCCCACTACAGATTTGCTGTTATTCTCATTGTCCTTGGTTGCACTGTCTCATGTCGTGTCGCGTCTGCGTCTGCGTCTGCGTCTATCGTCTGGTGTCTAGTTAAATTGACTTTGGTTACGGCTGCTGCTGCTGTCGCCTGCCACATTTGCATGTCCCATTATCACACAACGTGTTATCGCTGCTGTCCACTGTCCACTGTCCACTGTTCACTGTCCACTGTTCACTGTCTTCATTATCTTCATGCTCATCATCATCATCATCAGTCATCATGTTGTGGGCTGCTGCTGCTGCTGCTGCTGCATTTGCTGATTTATTGCTTGCTTTGGCCTCTCTCAAAAAGGCATTAAGTAGTCCTTCAGCTGTTCAAGCGTATGAGACTCGACTCGTGTGGGTGCGGCGTATGTGTGGCACTTTGGCATTTGCATTTGAAAAGCATTTAAATGTCAACTGGATTTCTTTTTTTTTTCCTGATTGTTCTTTATTCAAACTACACGCAGACCTGTAAACACCCACACACACCCACAACACTCATCTGAATAGAGCGTAGTCTGCACATGGTAATCTGCCACAGTAAGGGACATGCGGTACACATATAACAGAGCAGCTTGCAGCGACCAACAACAACAACAACAACAAATAATATTAATCATACGCCTCATTGTGCAAGCGCAAATAGCTAACAATCTAATTGAATGTACATAAAACTAAAACATAATTAATTTGAATTGAATGTCGACTGCATGCATCTATGTAACACACTGTTCTAGCCAGCAACAGTTATGTTTTATGTCTTGGATTTCCCTTTTGATTTGGATCTTGTCTAACAATTGGCAATTGGATCATTTTTGTTTTTATAGGCTGGCCTCGCCGGCGCCTTGGCGCAGCTGCGCATCGGCGTGCAGCGCACACCCGAACAGGAGCAGTACGAGAATCTGATGCGTCGCCAGTGCTGGGAATCGGGACAGATTGACTATGCGGGCGCCGATGCGTTCGACAACATCTGGAAGAAGATAACGCAGACGCTGGAAGCCAAGCCGGACAAGGAGACGGAAACTGGTAGTTCATAGATACGAAGCTAATATATGTAGTGAACAACAAACAACAAACAACAACAACATCAACTACAAGTTCTAGACGTTATTTATGTGTGAACACAGACCAAATCCTCACACACACACACACACGCACACACACCCACTCAGCTGTGCCAAGTCAAAAAAAAAAAAACAGAAATTTAAGCCAAGTGTTGTCAAGTGTCATGCAAAATGCCATATTTAATTGCTAGACACAGACACACACTCAGACATGGTTTGTAGCCTAGTTCGCAGCAGTAGCACATATCATAAAATTGAAAAAAAAAATATACAAAATATATATATATAATATATATATGCACCGTTGTATATATAAATTTTAATTAAGTTTTCAAATTAAACTTTTTTACACTCGTCAACGACGCTGCTGCTCTCAACGTTACAAATTCATTTATGTCTGTGTCTGTGTGTGTGTGACACACTTGGCATTTAGCATTCACACACACAGACCTATACACACACACACACACACACACTCACAGCCAGACACATCCTTGGCCCAGCCACAAAACTTTTCCACTTCATTGTATTTTAATTGAAAATTCTGATACTCTTTTTTTCGACTGTTTTGTGCCCTCTTGAGTGTTAACACTTTTATTATTTTAGCTCATCTGCATAAAGGGCCTCAAAATCCTATATTTCCCTCATCAATTAGAATTTTAATTTAATTTTTCTAATGAAAAATGTGTGTATAAAATGTATAATAAAATGTTTTCTTAAATATATATATGCATATATTTCGAAACTAACTAGAAAGTGTTGCCTGTTGTGTGTGTGTGTGATTTGTATGTGTGTGTGAGTGTACACACAGCAAACAAACAAAGTTCTTTCTTTATACCCTTTATGTTGTAATTTACATTGAAATATTGTCTATTTATTCAAGAACACAAAACACAAAGAACAAAAACTCTTCGTTTGAAATATGCATTTTTATTTTAGCTTTAAGATATGTTCGTGTTCGTCTTTCACTTCCTCCTCTCTTTGCTCGTCTTGTAAGTGAGTTTTGAATATAAGTTTGTTTTCTTTCTTCTTCTTTTTATATTTATTGTTTTCAGTTGTCTATTTCTAAGTTCATCGTTACATCAAAGCCCCATCCATTTGTTGTGTGAACAGTTTCCTTAGCTGTGGGTGGGACGACATAGATCACCAACTTCAATCAGCTTCATTAGCACTGCCTGCACTTGCCTTCGCTCAACAACCAACTTCATTCATTTAGCTACGCTTCAATCATCTTCAATCATGCCTGATTAGCTTGTGTAAAATGCAATTCTCTTTGCCAGTTTCGCCAGCTAAAAAATCAAAACTACCCTAACCGCATTTTCCAGATAACGATAACGATAACGATAACACGCTAGGCTTAAATCAATTGCTAACTAAAACCGCAAATAAACTGCTGCTGCAGCAGAGGCCAACAACTGAAGGCAATAATGTCAAGGCCAGCCTCAACCTCAGTCCCAGCTCCAGCTCCAGCTCCAGCTTAAGCTTGCCCACTAATCGGGGCTCAAATGTGACAGAGGTCAAAGCCAGCCCCGCAGCCGCAGCCACAACTAACAAACTTCCAACTAACGCACAGAAAACCGCCGGCAACAAAGCAACTGTGGAACAGCAATCAAGCAGAGCAGCCACAACAGCAACAGCAACATCGACAACAGCAACTTCGACAACGACAACAACAACGAAACCACAACGTGTCCAGGCAGCAGCAGCAGCAACACAGACGACGCAACAACATATCGTGCAGCAACAGAACGCCGCACCCACCAAGCCGAGCAGGCAGAAGGCGTCGCGTAAGTTTAAATAACAATTACTGCAACTGCTGATGCACTACAGCTGCCTGCCGCAACTGGCGACCAGGACAGCGCTGCTGCGATGTGCCCTGCGACTGGATGGCGACAACGAATCTGAATATCTGCCGGAGCCGGTGCATGTCTAAGCCCAGCAAGTACAACTACAGTAGAACCTGAACAATAACAAACGTAAACGTAAACAAGAAAATGCTGTACAAATGTTGCTTAAACGAATTTTAAAACAAAACAAAAAAAAAAACAATAATTTACCAAATGCGCCTTAGATGAAACTAATTTGCAATATCTTAGCATAGGAAACCTTTTATATAAATACAAAAAAATATCTTATATATAACATGCCACAAGTGCTTGTCACACACACACACAGACACACACCAAGATAGAATACATATTTTGTAACATCTGACACGAAAACACATCCAACTACACCAATTGCAACTTCTTTACCCTCCACGAAGAGCTCCTGACCTCCGCCGACATTGAGGATGGCAAAATTGAGTATGACAGGGCCAGCGGGGCGAGCACCCAGTATAAGCTGATCGATGGCGGCTATGAGATGATCATCACGACGCCGCAGCCGAATGGCACGGTCAAGACGCAGGTGAAAACGTTCTGGGACCCGAAGCCCGTTAGCGAAGCAGATTTGGCCAAGGAGCAGGCCAACAAGAAGATCATCAAGCAGCGGCTGGGCAAGGAGATACGCATCGATGAGAGGACCACCATGTTGACTCGCGCCATTGAGGGTGGCTACGAGGAGGTCTACACCACCATCAACGAGGATGGCACGCGCAGCATGCGCACCAAGACCTTCTATGATTCCGTGCCCACGGAAATCAATGAGAACACCACCACCAAGATCAACAAGACCAAGAAGAATGTCACCCGCAAGTCGTCGGTGGACTCGACCGACTCGACGGAATCCTCGTCGCGCCGCATTGTGCAGAAGGTGCAGAAGAATGTCAAAGACTCGCAGTCCAACTATCGCGAGGACACCACCATCGAGGAGACGCGTCGTGTCAGCCAGAACATTGAGATCACCGAGAACAATCGCACCGTGCGCAAGAACTCGCTGCAGGAGCAGAGCATCAAGGCCATCACCCAGAGCAGCGGTGATGCCACCAAGAAGAAGAAGAAGCCCAAGTCATCGGCACCACCACCACCAGCCGACTTTGTGCAGAACGACAGCACAACCGTGGCCTCGAAGCGTGTGCCCGGCGGCGTTGAGTACACCTACTCGACGGAGTTAGAGTCGGGCAAGACGATCACCACCTCGAAGACCGTCTACGAGGAGGAGGAGGTCGAGCTGACCGAGGAGGAGATCAAGCAGTATAAGAAGACCTTGAGGGATGCTGAAAAGCACAAGAACGTGACCAGCACCAAGAAGCTCAAGTCCGAGTCGGGCACCAAGAAGATCGTGCCGTCCGAGAATCCCGGCGATGTGACCACCGTGGAGACCATCAAGATCGAGGGCGGCACCGAGTATCACTACACCACCGTGACCTCCGAGGGTATTGTGAAGAAGGCAGTGAAGACTGTGTTCGATCCGGTGCCTAGCAACAAATCGAATCCCGATGACACCGACGAGGAGGAGATCATTGAGGAATACGAGGAGGAGATCATTGAGCCCGGCGAGAAGACGGTCAAGACCATTGAGACTGTGAAGCAGCTGCCTCACAAGTTCGAAGGTAAACAATAGAATAGAATTCCAAAACAGCGTAAGCCCAACTAAATCTCAACTTTCAACTATTTCTTAAACGCAGAGGAAGTGACCATCACCCATGAGAAGAAGGAGAAGAAGGTAAAGAAGTCCATGATCATCAGCCAGTAGAGCGCGCATGGCACAAGCAACACTCAGACACAACCCACACACCCACCCACACACATCCACACACACACACACTTCTACACGCGCTAGCTTTCGTATTCGTTGACATTTGAAAAGTATCTTTTTGAGCTACAAGATCGGAAATTATTAGTACCCCCAATATGTATTTCAGCGCCCAGTTCAGATAGCTGTCGCTGGTCTTTGTACGCTTCTCGTAAGCTTTGTTATTAATTATGTTGGCAGCTTTCTGTTGCCCTGAGGCGAGTCGACAAAAAGTCCCTTGTAAAATGTTTACAAACACTCAAAATTGTATTAAAAAAAATTATAAATTTATTCAAACTATTTAACATAATCATAGCACACATTTGTTTATCAATAAAACGTTTTGAGTTATCAAAAAAAAGAAAGAAGAGAATTTTGTTCTAGTTTCGCTTGGACTTTGATTTGTGCTTCTTCGCTGAGGTTAAGTTGCGGCAAATGAGAAGCAGAGCCAACATCGGAAATAAAACTAAGGCTAAGGCAATGCCAGCGATGTCTAGCAGATAGAACTGATACCAGGGCAAGTTCAGACCCTCGGATACTAGATGTGGTGCTCCGCGATGTTCAATCACATAATCGATCCAGTACATGGCCGTATCCATTGCACTCAGTGGACGATCGCGGAAGATTCGTGAGGCTCTCTTCATGTTACCGCTGTACTTGGGATTCTCCAACAGCTCAGTCAAGCAAAAGCGCAGCTCCTGCTCCGTAACTGTGCGGTAATCCACGCCCAGTGTATAGCCAGCAATTATGCCTTTCTTAATATTCAAATACTGATCGGCATAGACGGGCATGCCGAGCACAGGCACACCATAATAAACCGCCTCCTGAGTGCCGAAGAGACCGCCATGGGAGATGAAAACCTTGACGTTCGGATGGGCGAGTATATCAGTCTGTGGTAGCCAATCCTGGATCATCACATTAGCTGGCAGATTGAGCAGTTTGTCATTCTCGAACTTCCACAGGACGCGTTGCTTAAGGCTGCCAAACACATCGAGGAATATCTTGAGTTTCTCGGGCGGAAAGTCAGCGCAACGTACTTGAGAGCCTATTTAAAGGAGTTTAAAATAGAGTCAAACTCTGCTTATCTTATCAACAACTTACCCAAACTGAAGTAGATGGCTCCATGAACAGCTCCATCCAAGAAGTTTTGCATTACAGGCGGCAATGGCTTTGGCGGCTTTATGTGTAGCCCGCCCACTGGAATCATATTGAAGGAAATGGGCCTAGGAGCTTCGAGCGGCATATAGGTATTCAGTAGAAGGACAGAAATATTGCGTTCCATTTCCCTGATGCTGGGCAGTCTATCGAATGACTTGGAGAAGTGTTGCCTCAGTATCTCATCCTGGGCCGGATAGTACCAGTATTTGCGCATTAGCTCTTCGGCAAGTGAGACGTAGACATTGTCGATGCGTTCCGACAGCGACATGCGATCTGTGTAAGGCTTCCAGCCGTGGGCCACATATGACCAGGGCGTGACCAGGCCCGTCAAGGAACTCATGTAGTTGGCAAAGGTGAACGTGAACAGATTTATGATAGGTATTTGATACAGATGACCCAGAAAGAGAGCGCCCTCATTGAAGAACTGCTCGGCCAGCAGTAAATCGTATTTTCCTATCTTATCCTTTGCATGGATAAGTTTCAACACTTCCGGCGACTCGAAAGCCATACTTGTGCTGCTCAATCCCATCTTATAGAATAGTTTAAGCAGCGTCAATGTAGAGACATTAGTCAGTTCCACAACAGCGTTGACTTTTGTCGTTTCCAGAACTGTGGACGACATGAGATAAGTTTGTACTAATGAGACTGGAGATTGTTTCTACACTCACTTGCGGGCCAAAAATTGTATTGTGGTATTACGATCTCTGTGTAATTCGAGCCTAGATTCTCCTTAGCCAGGGAGAAGGGCGTGATGTTGGTTACCTCATGTCCACGCTGCACCAACTCCCTGATAACGGCATTCAGCATCATAAAATGACTCTTTCCAGGAAAGAAGAAGGCAGTCAGGATGCGTGAGCCAGTTCCAAGCTCCAAATGCTGCAGCCCTACCAGAGCCAGCAGCAGGAGCTTCAAGGGGAATCTCAGTTGCTGTAGGTCAAGTAGATAATTTGTATAGAAAGATAGACAAGAGTTGCTTGAATTGATATTCTTATCTTTATGGGAATTGCTCTAGTAGCAACAAATTCTTTTATTTTTATTTCTATAACATTTTCAGTTCTTATCTATCTTCATGAGATTACGAACAGACTCAAACGTTTGTTTTATCGCTTACGTGCCTATTAAAATTATCTATAAAATAAATCAGGCTCTTCAAGTATTTCTGAACAGTTGTACGTTCTATATTCAAACGTTTAGAATCGCGTGTTTCTCCAACATATTTTATATTTCACCATGAAGTTTATTTATTGATGAGTGTGCTAATTATTTAATTATTAAATCTCATTTAGTCTTCAGGGAAATCAATGTATTTATATACTATATATAAAAAAATCAGTATATAGGTATAGAAATATAGAACTATATCATTTGTGCATTCTTATTTTAACTATTCCAAATTGTAGCTAGAATAAATTGGTTTTATTCTCTCAAGTATTTGCCTAACACTTGTTGAACTTAATTTAATTATTTTTATTTTATTTGTTTTTTAGTTTATCACCATTTTTGTGTTTCGGCTTCGCACTGAGGCGGCCGATCTATAACACGACTCAAAGACGACTGAGGCCCAGTCGGCAAATGCTCTCTCAAACTGCCAAGCCAAATAAGCAGTTAAATTCGTTTATTTATATGTCTATATAGTGTGTTGCTCTCTGATTGGCTGCTCTTTCAGGTGTTCATTCCAAGCCTTACTTAAATTCTTCAAAGTTTCACAGAAGAGCTGTATTGTAAGTCTCTTAAAGTAAGAGATATCCAGGTGGGGGATAGAAAGAAAAAGTCCAAGTAATTCACAATTTGTAAATCTTTATAAATTTATTCAATCAAATTAACATACTTAAAACATCTTATTACTTATTGTTTGGGAGTATCTTTAAGGTGAATTCCTAGTTTCGCTTGGCCTTTGGTTTGAGCTTCTTCGCAGACCTCAAACTGCGGCAAAGAAGAAACAGACCCAAAATGGGCAACAGAATTAAAGCCAACGCAATGCCAGCGATGTCTAGGAGATAGAACTGATACCAAGGCATGTTGACACCCTCGGACACCATATGTGGTGCTCCACGATGTTTAATGACATAGTCGATCCAGAACATGGCCGTATCCATTGCACTCATTGGACGATCGCGGAAGATGCGGGAGGCTCTCTTCATGTTATCGCTGTACTTGGGATTCTCCAACAGCTCAGTCAAGGAATAGCGCAACTCCTGCTCAGTAACTGTGCGGTAACTAACACTCAGAGCAAAGCCAGCAGCTTGGCCTTTCTTGATGTTCAAATTTTGATCGGCATAGATCGGCATGCCGAGCACAGGCACACCATAGTGAACCGCCTCCTGAGTGCCGAAGAGACCGCCATGGGAGATGAAAACCTTGACGTTCGGATGGTTGAGTATATCAGTCTGGGGCATCCACTTCTGGACCATCACATTGGCAGGCAGATTGGGCAGTTTGTCATCCTCGAACTTCCAGAGGACGCGTTGCTTAAGGCTGCCGAAGACACCAAGGAACATCTGGATCTTCTCGGGTGGGAAATCCGCACTACGCACTTGAGAACCTATCAGAGACTTTGTTATCCAAGATCATGGCAAGAATCATGACTTTGAAACTCACCCAAACTGAAGTAGATGGCTCCATCCTTGGCCTCATCTAAGAACTTTTTTATATTTGTGGGCAAAGGCTTGGCTGGTTTTATGTGTAGTCCACCCACAGGAATCATGTTGAACGCTGTTGGCCTTGGGGCTTCCAAGGGCACATAGCTATTCAGCAGGATGGCTGAGATATTCCGCTCCAGTTGCTTAATGGTTGGCAAATCCTTGAACTTTTTGGACAGGTGCCTCTGTAATATCTCATTTTGGGCAGGATAGTACCAGAATAAGCGCATCGCTTCCTCAGCGAGAGAGCAGAAAACGCTGTCAATACGTTCCGTGAGCGACATGCGATTTGTATAGGGTTTCCAGCCATGAGCCACATACGACCAGGGATTGATGATACCCGTCAAGGAACTCAGATAGTTGGAGTAGCCGAAGGTTGTGACGGTAATAATTGGTATTTGATAGAGATGACCCAGGATGAGGGCTCCCTCGTTGAAGAACTGCTCGGCCAGCAGCAAATCGTATTTGCCCACCTTGTCCTTGGCATTGATCAGATTCTGCACTTCCTTCTGCTCTAAGGCAAAGTTCGTGCTGGCCAATCCCATTGTATAGGCCACCCTGAGGAATGGGATAGTGTTGATATCTGTCATGTCTAGCGCTGACTGGGCATTGGTCAAGTTCAAAACTGAAAAGTAAGATTTGGTTAACAGTTAGCTAGAATTATCCCGAGATAGATGGACTTACTTATGCCCCATATATTGTATTGTGGTATTAGAACCTCAGTGTAGTTAGCACCCAGTTTCTCCTTGGCCAATGAGAATGGCGTAATGAAGGTCACCTCATGTCCTCTATGAACTAATTCTCTGATAATCGCGTCGGTTATCATAAAATGACTTTTAGCGGGAAAGAAGAAGGGCGCCAGAATACGATAACCAGCTCCGAATTCCAAATGTTGCAGGGCCACGAGGCCCAGCAAGAGGACTTTCAAGACGCTCTTCGGTTGCTGTAGGTCAAAGAGTTAGGTTATTAGTTGAGCCAAAGAACTTATCTTTCAACTTTAAGTCCTTAATCTAGTTAAATGTAAGCACTTTATAGTAACTACTCAAACAGTTATATTTTTCACTGCTAGCTCTTATCTGGCAATTACGATGCATTTTCCTTATCAACTTTTGCACGTGCATTTAATAATTCACTTGAATGTTCTATTGAATTTCATGCTCATTCACGAAGTGAAATGAGTATATTAGTTTTGTGCAATGTCTGCCTTGGTGTCCGTCCTTTTGTCTGTCTGTTTGTCTGTCTGTTTGTCTGTCTGTTTGTCTGTCTGTCTGTCTGTCTGTCTGTCTGTCTGTCTGTCTGTCTGTCTGCCGGTCTGTCTGTCTGTCCGTCTGTCTGTCCGTCTGTCTGTCCGTCTGTCTGTCTGTCTGTTCTGTCTGTCCGTTTAAACGCAAAACCATTTTGGCGCTATTGAAGCTAGAGATTATTATGTTTATCTCAAAATTTTGCTGTCCAACATTTCAGTCGCACTACTATTTTTATGAACACATCTGTATAACCAAATGGAGTAGTGGCAAATCGCACAAGTCTATATCTTGCAATGCTTTGGAGCTGGCAGAGTTCTGACAGTGAATGAGTATTCTGCAGTCGGTAGCACCCGACTGCAAGTTTCCTAATTGTTTACAATATGAATTCAGTGGAATCTGTTACAGTATATCCATAGCTTTATGTAAACATGAATGTTTATCACTTGAAAATTTTGTTGACTCGTTTTCAGCTGATCAATATTTATATTAAAAATTTATTTGGTTTTCTTATGTTGCACTTTGCTGTTAGACACTCAATTTATTTGATTAATTTTGCTCAAGTTGAATTTATTTGCGCACCATTTTCAATTTGCGTGCTGCACTGTGAGAGCTACTCGGGTTGCAGTCGACCGATCCACGCCGCGATGCACGAACGACTGAAAAACGTTGTCGCTCATGCAATATATTTATGGACTCTAGGCAACGTATCGGCGATGCACCTGATGAAATTCACTGAGCAAATACCCTGCACAGTGGCGATAAGACTAATTCGATGAGTAATAGGCAAAATGCATTTTGCTAGCGCTCTTGAATTTAATCAATATGTTCTTATGTCACTTAATTAATCAATAGATTTTTATATGAATGCAAGTTCGTAATTGCAGGGCATTTATCAGTCGAGTGCAATGCTGAGTAAATTGTCTAACACTCAATTGTCCTTACTCACTGAAATAATACATTTTTGACAGCTATTTGCCATACATATGAAATATATAATCTCAATTACAGGGTATTTTAGTACTTTTCCTACTTGGCTAGAGATAACATTTGAATATGTAATATATAAGCCAAGAAGCTATATTTTTGGACAGGGTATTTTCAAGTCTAACCTGTTGGGAATATCTTTTGCTTTTCCGATGAGTCGACAGTTTAGGAGTGTGTTATGATCGGAGCTGCGCTAGGAATATATAACGTTTTTTGACACTTACGTGTTATCAGCTACAGTAAAGCGTGTCCATATAGAATATATTCTTCATATTCTACATATATACACATAAATATATATACCTATATATATGTATATATATATAGCCAATCCAAGGGCTGCCACAAAGGCAATCACAGTCCAGCAAGTAGACTTGATACCAGCTCAGGTGGAAACCAGCGGATTCCAAGTGGGGTGCGCCCTTGTGTCGTATCACGTACTCGATCCAGTAGACGGCGCTGCGGCGTGGCGAGGTTGTAGCAGCAAGTCGCGGTGCATCTCTTCCGCCTTTGGCAGTCATTCAGAATTATAAAATGACTCTTTCCTGGAAAGACAAAGGCAGTCAGGATGCGTGATCCAGTTCGCAGCTCCAAATGCTGCAGCCCCACCAGAGCCAGCAGCAGGAGCTTCAAGGGGAATCTCAGTTGCTGTAGGTCAAGTAGATAATTTATATAGGAAGATAGCCATGAGTTACTTGAATTGATATTCTTATCTTTATGGGAATTGCTCTAGTAGCAACAAATTTATTTATTTATTTCTTATCTGTTGCACAGTTTCAAACGTTTCTTTTATCGATTACGTGCTTATTAAATTTATCTATAAAATTAATCAGGTTCTTCAAGTATTTCTGTTCGTTAAATTTTCAAACGTTTTCATTCGCGCGCATCTCCAACATATTCTGTATTTCACCATTAAGTTTATTGAGTGTGCTAATTCTATAATTATTATACAATAGATCAATGACTTGAAAGATTTTGCGCAAATCAGAGTATCTATATACGATAAATATCCAAATCAGTATATATTGTAGTATTTTTCTATACTATATCATTTGTGCATTTTAATTTAAGTTTAATTGGCTCTGTTGGGGGATAGAGAGAAAAACTCCAAGTAATTCACAATTTGTAAATCTTTACAAATTTATTCAATCGAATTAACATACTTAAAACATCTTATTACTTATTGTTTTTGAGCATCTTTAAGGTGAATTCCTAGTTTCGCTTGGCCTTTGGTTTGGGCTTCTTCGCAGACCTCAAACTGCGGCAAAGAAGAAACAGACCCAAAATGGGCAACAGAATTAAAGCCAACGCAATGCCAGCGATGTCTATCAGATAGAACTGATACCAGGGCATGTTGACACCTTCGGACACCATATGTGGTGCACCGCGATGCTTAATAACATAGTCGATCCAGAACATGGCCGTATCCATTGCACTCAGTGGACGATCTCGGAAGATGAGGGAGGCTCGCTTCATGTTATCGCTGTACTTGGGATTCTCCAGCAGCTCTGTCAGCGAGTAACGCAGGTCCTCCTCCGTAACTGTACGGTAACTAACGCTTAGAGCGTAGCCAGCGGCTTGGCCTTTCTTAATATTTAAGTGCTGATCAGCATAGATCGGCATGCCGAGCACAGGCACACCATAATAAACCGCCTCCTGAGTGCCGAAGAGACCGCCATGGGAGATGAAAACCTTGACGTTCGGATGGTTTAGTATGTCTGTCTGGGGCATCCACTTCTGGACCATCACGTTGGCAGGCAGATTGGGCAATTTGTCATCCTCGAACTTCCAGAGGACGCGTTGCTTAAGGCTGCCGAAGACACCAAGGAACATCTGGATCTTCTCGGGTGGGAAATCCGCACTACGCACTTGAGAACCTATCAGAGACTGTGTTATCCGAGATCATTGCAAGGAACATGACTATGAAACTCACCCAAACTGAAGTAGATGGCTCCATCCTTGGCCTCATCTAAGAACTTTTTCATAGTTGTGGGCAAAGGCTTGGCTGGTTTTATATGTAGTCCACCCACAGGAATCATGTTGAATGATATGGGCCTAGGGGCTTCCAAGGGCACATAGCTATTCAAAAGGATGGCCGAGATATTCCGCTCCAGTTGCTTAATGGTTGGCAAATCCTTGAACTGTTTGGACAGGTGCCTCTGTAATATCTCATCCTGGGCAGGATAATACCAGAAGTAGCGCATCACTTCTTCTGTAAGCGAGCTGAAAACGCTGTCAATACGTTCCGTGAGCGACATGCGATCTGTATAGGGTTTCCAGCCGTGAGCCACATACGACCAGGGATTGATGATACCCGTCAAGGAACTCAGATAGTTGGAGTAGCCGAAGGTTGTGACGGTAATAATTGGTATTTGATAGAGATGACCCAGGATGAGGGCGCCCTCGTTGAAGAACTGCTCGGCCAGCAGTAAATCGTATTTGCCCACTTTGTCCTTGGCATTGATCAGATTCTGCACTTCCTTCTGCTCAAAGGCAAAGTTCGTGCTGCCCAAGCCCATCTGGTAGGCCAGCTTAAGGAATGTGACAGTGCTGATATCTGCCATGTCCAGCACTGACTTTGCTTTGACAGTGCCCAAAACTGAAAAGAACGACGAGTTAGTTGGAATTACTTAACCCCTGCCAAAGAGGCTTACTTGCGGTCCATATATTGTATTGGGGTATTAGGATCTCAGTGTAGTTGGCACCTAGATTCTCCTTGGCCAACGAGAATGGCGTAATGAAGGTCACCTCATGTCCTCTATGAACTAATTCTCTGATGATCGCGTCGGTTATCATAAAATGACTTTTGCCGGGAAAGAAGAAGGGCGCCAGAATACGATAACCAGCTCCAATTTCCATGTGCTGCAGGGCCACCAGGCCCAGCAAGAGGACTTTCAAGACGCTCTTCGGTTGCTGTAGGTCAAAAAGATAAGTTATTATTAGTTGAGCCAAGGAACTTATTTTTATTCTTTGAGTTCCTAATCTCATCCATTGTAATCACTTTATGTAGACTTTCCATTGTTAACGCTTATCTGGCGATTACGATGCATTTTCGTTATCGCCTACGTGTATTAAATAATTAGCTTGAATTTTCTATTGATATTGTACACTGTGAATATTAATGGATTTTTCTATAGTATATCTAAAGCTTCAGTTTATTTATCACTTGAAAAACTCGTAAACTATTGAACAGAACTGCAAAACATATTAAACATTTGCCGAAAGATAAAGATACAGCGAGAGTGAGTGAGAGAGATAGATAGATAGAGAAAGAGGAAGAAAATCACTAAGGGCGAAAGAGAGATACTTAGACAGATAGAGAAAGTGACACAACTATAAGCGTTGGGCTTCTATGCGATTTATGTTGAAGGTAAAAACCAGTTTTAGGCTGAAAATTTGATCATTTATTCACGATACAAATTTAACCTATTTTTCTACACATTTTTGTTGCACTTTGAAGTTATTCACTCAATTTATTTGATTAAATTAGCTTAAGATTACAATTTTTGCAAACCATTTTAAATTTGCTTTGAGCTGCTCAGGTTTCGGTCGACCGATCCACGCCGCGATTCACAAACGACTGAGACGTTGTCGGCATTGGGTCTCGCATGCTTATATGTGGACTCGGGCTAACTTATCGGCTTAGCGCGGTGATGAAATTCGGTGTTCAAATGCCTTGAAAGACGGTGATAAGGTTGATTTGATGGGTCGATGGTCGAAATGTGTTTTGCTTTGGCTGATGACCGAAATTAGTTTTGATATGATAGAATATATAAAACGTGGACAATCTAGTAATTACAGGGTATTTAGCAGTCGATTACACTGCTGAATAAATTATCTAGCATGCGACTGTTGCCATTCAATTAACTAATCAAATCTTGCCAGCTTTTTATACCCTGAACCCATTGAAAATGGGAAATCAGGGTATAATGTTTTTGTGAAAATGTATGTAACAGGCAGAAGGAGACATGGCAGACCCCATAAAGTATATATATTCTTGATCAGCTCGACAAACTGAGTCGATATAGCCATGTCCGTCTGTCCGTCCGTCCGTCCGTCCGTCCGTCCGTCCGTCCGTGTGAACGCAGTGATCTCGCAAACCACAAAAGCTAGAGATCTGAAATTTGAAATGTATACTCGTGTATATCCTACGCAGTACGAGTTTATCATTTTTTTTCGATAACTCATCCCATTTCCTTATTATCGATAAAAATCGATAACTTTTCTTCGTTTTTGAATACCGTTACAGTTATAGACTTCAGATTTGCTGTGTGTATCCGTGTAATGAATACAAACATTTTGCAATTTTTGGATTTTGGATACCACGCCCCCTTCCCCCCAAATTTGAAAAAAACGTATTTCAAATACTAGAGACTTGTGCTTTGACAAATACATACATATGAATGTCATTATTACGCTGTAAAAGTTTGATTACGAAAGTCCATCTAGAAGCAAACCTATTCAACAAATAAGTTTCCAAAATATAGCCCATACTGCAGCCCAAGCGCTGCCCGCGCGCAGTCGCTGCGTAAACTGCGCAGTAGCAGAGAAAGTGCTTGTGCGTGCGTGTGCATGTGTGTGTGTGTTTATGTGTTGTTTGTGTATATGTATATATAAAAGAAGCGTAAAATGATTTGAATATCGCATCTTCGCAGGGTTCAGGGTATCTCTTAGTCGAGCAGTCTCGACTAGAGCACTCTTACTTGTTTCTATATATTATATAACCCACATAGCTTGAGATAGTACTTGATAAGGTAATTTTATATATTTGACAGTTAAGAGCACATAAGCTATTAGTTCACTTTTTACAGGGCATGCTCATAAGGGGGCAACCCACGATGATGCGCTAGTTTTTCGAATTTGTGTTATCATGGGAGCTGGATTTTAATCTTCACTTGCCACGAGTTGTTGCCGTGGGGCAAACGTATGATCAGCAAGCGAAGCAAAAGGCCAGCCAATCCAATTTCTTTAACGACGCTCTCGGGTTATCATGCTCGAGCGACTGAGAAACTCCCACAGCCTAGGAGAGAAGAGTTTTTAATGCATATTACTACAAATTGAGTATACCCTGTAGGCACTGTCTCAGTGTCTTAGTGTCTGTTCATTTCAATTAAACATTCAATTCAAATTCATTACAGCAAATAGCAGCTGCATTTCCTCTCGACTGGCTTTCGTCAATTGCAGCTCAGTGCGCAGTTCACTAATGCATTCTGTATACCCTGTAAAGTATTCTCACTAATAATATTAGATACTAGCAAATATTACTTTAAAAACTTTTACAGGCCCGCTCAACTGAATAGGTTTGACTTTTTCAGAAATTTGAAAAGTTATATCTCTTTAAACGAAACTCCGATTGCAATGAAATAAATTTTGTTATATAAGGAAATTAGTGACTTATGAAAGAAAAAGTTTCAATTTAATATGAGTTTTATTTTAATATGATATTTTTTACTTTTTCTAGAGCATATAAAAAAAATTCGCGTTTTTTTGAGTCATCTGAATAGGTTTGAGAACTTTAACTTTAATTTGTGATCGTTTGAATAAAATATAAAGCAATTATATTAAGTGGATCCCGGAAGCCCTTTGAACCATTTTAAAAAAAGACAAATAAAAGGCTATTTAAGTAAAGGAGGCCCATTAATTTATTCATTTTTGAATCTACTTTTTATTTTGCAGCTCATTCAATTTCAATAATATTTTGGTATCAAATACTCTTTGCATAAATGTCACTACGTTCAAAAGACAGGGTATCTTCTAGTAATGCAATTCTTTTTTTTAAATATTTGTTACTGTAGAGATATAGATAGAGATAGAAATAATAATAGTATTCTATAAACGTTTGAGTATGGGAGATAGTAACATCTGTTAATTTACTTTTATGCTAATCCCAAAGGGAGTTTAATGTAATTTATGTTTCAGCTAAAAAAAAGCAGTTGAATCTTTTGCTGGTTAATATTTTAAGCTTATGTTTGTAATAAACGAAAGTGAAGTACTTGATTTCAATTAGTTCAATGAATTAGTTGTAATGTGATGGAAGTGTATATATAAAACGTAAACATAAGCCACCTACTCACTCAATGAAATTATCAGTAATTCATATATATTTAATATATATAAATCTATATAATCTATAAGCATATAAATTACAGGGTATTTCCATACTTAACCCACTAAACTTGAGACACTATTCGGACAACTTATATATTTAATAGAATTAAGAGCCCACAAGCAAAGTTTTTACAGGGTATTTTCATGCCTCACAATCCAGTAGAGAATTTGTTTTGTTTTGCTTTTCCGATGAGTCGACAGTTTGGCAAATGTGAGGAGCGTGTGTTATGATCGGAGCTACGCTAGGAATATATAATGTTGACTGACGCGCTGGTGTTATCAGCTTTAATCAAGCGTGTCTATATAAAACAGTTTATACTATATATATATCTATATATTAACAACTATTTTTATTGACAGCAGCAATTACAACTAGAAATAATGATGGATTATTGATTTAATGGGTTTTCGCTTTTCTGTGCTTCCTGCCGCTGCCCTGGAGCAGACGTATGGCTAGCAGGATAAGGCAGACGGCAGCCAATCCAAGGGCTGCCACAAAGGCAATCACATCCAGCAAGTAGAATTGATACCAGCTCAGGTCGAGACCAGCGGATCGCATGTGGGGCGCGCCCTTGTGTCGTATCACGTACTCGATCCAGTAGACGGCGCTGCGGCGTGGCGACATCGGACGATCCCTAAAGATGCGGGAGGTGCGCTGCACATTGTCCGTATAGCTGGCATTGTGGATGAGCTGCAGCAGCGAGTCGCGGAGCAGCTCTTCCGTAATGGACTGAAAGTGCAGGCTAATGCCGTAGCCACCCAGCACAGCCTTGTTCATGTTGAGATGCTGCGAATGGCGAGAGTTTTAACACAAACAAATCTGCTATCTAATCTGTATCAATCACTCACTTGATCGCAGTAGAAGGGCATGCCCAGCATGGGCACGGCATAGTGTACGCCCTCCTGGGTGCCAAAGAGTCCGCCGTGGGTGATGAATACTTTGATATTGGGATGAGCCAAGATATCCGCCTGTGGCAGCCATTTGCGTATCATGACATTGGGCGGCAGCTGACCAATGGACTCATCCTCGAATTTCCACAGCACGCGCTGCTTCATGGAGCCAAAGACCTGGAGGAACAGCTGCAACATGTCTTTGGGCATCTCTTTGCTCTGCACATTGCTGCCTGGATGGGAGAATGGGAGCAGACAGGATAGTTACTTAGGGCTGTCTCTAAATAGGAGTTCGGGTTCACACTTGCCCAGGCTAAAGAAGATGGCGCCATCTGTTGCCGCATCGAGGAAGCTTTGCATGTCTGTGGGCAGCGGCTTGGGCGGATAGATGTGCATGCCGCCCACTGGCACCATGGCGTCTACAGTGGGACGTGCCGTCGTCAGCGGCGCGTGACTGTTGAGCAGCATAACCGAGATTCGTGTCTCCATGTGCCTGACCTTGGGCACTTTGGCTGCGGGCCGCACGGACAATAGAATCAGAGACTTTAAGCTATCGAAATGGGTCAGCACTTACCCAAAGCCTGACCAAAGTACTGCTCAGTGATGGCATCCATTTTGGGAAAGTAGTTCAGCAGGCGATCAAAGTCCTCGTAGAGCGAGACGTACGTATTGCGCACTCGCTCCATGAAGGACATGCGGTCAGAGAAGGGCATAAAGCCGTGCGGCACAAACGACCACGGCGTAATCAGGCCCATCATTTGGCTCATGTGGTTCTCATACCCTAGCGTGCTTGTGGTGACAATGGGTATGCTGTACTTGTAGGCCAGCGCCAGAAAGGCCTCCTGATAGAACTGCTCGGCGAGCAGCAGATCGAAGACGCCCTCCGTCTGGTCAGCATGGATCAGGGCCTGCACCTTGGGCTGACGCAGCGCATGCTCCGTGGTCTTCAGTCCAATAATCTCTAACATCTTGAGAAAATCATAGTTCTTCATCTGCGTCAAATCGAACAGATGCTGCACTCCAAAGCTAAGCTTCACTGTGGCAAATCGAGAAGATTTCATAAGTCTTGAAGTCATTCAGAAGTTTCTTCTGCTCGCTCACCATCATGCCAGAAGTCGTAGACAGGTTCGATGAGCAGCTCCGTGTAGTTGCTGCCCAGCTGCTGAGAGGACAGCGAGAAGGCCGTGATCATCGTGACACGATGTCCGCTCTCCACGAGCTCACGTATCAGCGCCGTGTGCATCATGAAATGACTTTTGCCTGAGCGAGAACAGTTAGAACAGTTGCAGTTGCAGTACAGTGAAACCTGCTTACCTGGAAATGCATAAACAGCTAAGATGTTCGCTGGCCTCGCCTGTGGCAGTGCAGCCAGCGCGCACCACAGTAAAGCAAGACTCAACGACTGCAGCTTCATGGTGAGTTCTTTTTTTGCAGATTTGTTTTCTATATTTTTCTATATAAATTTTCTTTTATTTTTCTTTTATTTTATAACATGCTGAGTTTTCACTGATCTGAGCGACGACTTTTCCGGGCTGTAACTGGCGAACGACTAAACTGCCACTGAGAATCTCTCACACACTAAAAGAAATTTACATGGCATGCAAGTTAGCTTAGAGCTTTAGCTTTTGTTAGCATCTGTGAGTTGATATATTAACTATTATTTACAATATATAGATACCCTGTAGTTATTAAAAAGAGTAAGGCATATGGATAGAACTACTTGATATTAATTTAAATTTCTAATCTTAAGTCAAGCCTTAAACTGGGTCAATTCAGAAAAGATTCAAACGACTTTGCCAGCAACTGCTCTCACAGCTAGCTAAGCTTAGCAGTCGAGCAAACTCAGCTAATATTTGTTAAGCTCATCAGTTCATTTTGCATTTGTCACTGTCTGTTTACATCAATTAAACATTCAATTCAAATTCATTACATCGAACAGCAAATGCATTTCAACTTGACTGCCCTTCGCCGTTTACAGCTCACTAAGTGCTCAGTTCAATCATTCACGTGCATTAAGTATACCCTGTAAAGTTGTCTCACTATTAGTTTTAAATATTAGCAAATAATTATTTATAATGTCTATATAGTCACAAGTGGTAGAAATATATGAGTTGGCTTAGACATTTTTATTGAATCTACTTTAAAGTTTGTAGCCCTTCATTATTCATTCATTAAATTAAGTTTTAATTGCTTTTTTAATTAACAATTATTTTCAACTTAGAAGAAACCAATTTAACTATTTTAACTGTTTTTTTTTTGACAATATAACTACTATTAACATACAAGTCCACTTTTATGCACTTCACAGTTCGCTTTCAGGCAGCCAGTTCATTCCATTAAGTCAATTCAATGCCAAATTTACATTCAATTTGTCAAGTTTCGGTCGACCGATTCACGGCGCGGCTTACAAGCGACTGAGATGCTGCAGGCATTGGGTCTTCCATTTAACAAATGTGGACGCTCAGTGGGGCTATGAACAACGATGGGCTAGTTTGTTACTCAATTCAAATACCCTGTTAAACATGGAGAAGGTTGTCTGGCTATGCCATGGGCGGAAGCTTTTTATTTGGCTTGCTTCAGTTCAATCAATAAGTTTTTAGATGATAGAAATGCATATGTAAAACGTATAATTACAGGGTATTTACACAGCTGAGTAAATTAGATTTTAATTGTTACTTCATATATCATAACATATCAATTGCAGGGTATTTTTATTAGATAAGTTCACTGTTTACAGGGTATTTTCACAATGTGACACAATCCAACATAATTCCCGATGATTCTACGATTTTACAACTACGCGTTATCAAGAGAGATGAGCTAAAAATATATGGCATATATTGGACACGCGCGTTATCAGCTAGAGTAAAGCATTTGTGATTTATGAATATTTATGAATGTCAAACGTTGTTGACAGCTGCGATTCCCACCAGTAATAATGACACATAAATTTCGTGAATTTTGATCTTCGTGTGTCTTCTGATACTGCCGTGGACCAAACGTATGATCAGCAAGAGAGAAGCAGCTGCCCAGCCAATCAAAGCTCTTGACATACTCTTTCGGAGAAGCTCTCACGGCCAACAAGAGAAGAGTTAATTAAGCTCTTGTGACAGTGAGCATATTTATTTGTCATTCATATATACCCTGTAGTAAATATTAATTTTGTATATTAAATATTGACTTATGTATACATTGCTAAATATATTTATTTTCAGTTTTCAACTGAGGTTAAGGCTTGATTCTTTCTTTAAATCTACGTAAGTACATTTTGAAATTTGAGTCAAACGACATGCTAAACGTTTCACATCTCTAGCTAAACTAAACGTATGGCAACTTGAACTAATATTTGTATAACCCATCAGTTTACTTTACGTTTCTCACTATCTCCTCATATCAATTAAACATTCAATTCAAATTCATTACAGCAAACAGCAAACAGCAAAAGCATTTCATCTCGACTGGCTTTCATCGATTGCAGCTCAGTAAGTGCGCAGTTCTCTAGTGCTCGTGATGCCCGCTACATATTCCTTATACCCTGTATAAGAATTAGTATTAACTATAAGCCAAAAACTCTCTGTAATATTTATAAACTCTCAACTAGCAGCTTAATAAAAGCTACTTAAGACTTCTTTATTTAATCAAATTTTAAGTTTGCAACGCATTTAATTTAAATATTGTATTAATTTTAGTCAACATATACTCTTTCCATATATGTAATTACAATCCAAAAAACAAACTCAAAAGATTTACAGGGTATATCATAGAAATACACACAGCTTTTCAGAACTTCTCAGTTGCTAAATTAGTTGCAATGACTTGACTGAAAGCGACTTATTTAATATTAGTAATTATATGAGATGCATGCGTGTAATTTGTGTTTTACTCAAGCCAATTACTACTTTAACTTTGCATTACGCTCGAGTGAATAAGTCATTTACAGTAGAAATCATTTAAAATATAAATAAAATAAATTATTCTTTGTAATTGAACTAATTCTTAATAAAATGTAACTCCTATTTATTTAAATATAAGCTGAAATAGTATTTTAATAAAAATATAATTAAATAAAAAAACCTAAAAAACATTTCAACCAATTTTTACCTTTAAAACAGCAAGATGCGAACTGTATAAGATGCAGCTAATATTTTAAAGTAAACTTAGCAAAGTTCACAACCAACCCAAAAGAAATTTTAAATAAAAAAGTGTAGCATACTTTTGTGCGCCAAGAATGTCGAAATCACGTTTTTGTTGCATACTCTAGAGGGCAGCACTGTAATTTTTAAGACATTTTACTATCTATTGTAAATTAATGAATTGCCAAGCCATGTCCTTGCACAGGAGAAAAGGATAGGGTGCATATGGTTTGTAGAGACAAATCCTATCGATCTACATTGAAATATTGTAGGGTCATCTAAGAATCTTGGACTTGGTGCATTTTCCGCTGCGGGCGGGCTGCTGCGACCAAGGAAATCGCTAAAACACACAAAATCCTTAAAATCTCGGCATCTACAAGGCTGATTTTGCTGTCCTTTGGCACATTGGTAGTCCAGGTGACCCCACATCGTTTGACACCTAGCTTGCCAGGATATGCAAGGATACGGCTGAGTTATAAGGGTATTTGTCTATACACAAATGTGGTTATATCTCAGCTGTTTGAAGGACTTTCGTCCTTCTGATTGATAATTCTCAATCAGAAGGCAAAGGGCTATCTTGTGTGTAAAGGACATCCCTATAGTCCTTCAAATGCCGAAGTTAAGCCGCTCCTTGGCCGTTTTTCGACCATACCCCTTGCATAAATTTCAGGACAAATTTTTGTCGAATCCTGGAAATCTGTGAATGCCAATCGATAGTCCTGCTGCCCAGCAGCTCATAAAGGCATGTCCTTCCAAGATCCTTAAGGATCTAGACGAGTTATAGCTATGAAAAGAATGTCCTGTGTTTGGAAAATAGCTCTAACTCGGCTAAATCCTTGCGGATTTGGACAGGAATTGCTGCGTTAGGATCGGAGAGATCAGCTGCACCGATCTCCATTAAAAGATTATGGGGTTATCTAAGAACCAATGTTGGTCCTTTTGCAAAAGAATCATTAAAACTCTACCGTATCCTTGCTTATCCCAACGAGTCCTGTGGCAAGTAATACGTATTCATTGGGGCTACCCGCTGGCCAAAGGACATGGGAGTTGTCCTTGCAGTTGTTCAGTTTTTAACAATTTTTGAATGTCTTAGTGCTGCTTTTGTACCAAAGGACATTCGTCTCGCTTTCAATAAAAAAATATTTGCATTTCCAATGTAATTTATTGTGTGTTTGATTTGTTTTGTTTTTATATTTTAGTTTATGCTAGGAGTAGGTGGTAGGCATTAGGCAATTACATACATATAAATATGTTTATTAATATATATGTATATAAGTATATTCGAATATATATAAACTAAATTTTAATATGTATTATTAGGAATTGTAATTTGATAACGAAGCGGCTTGTTTAGTCATAGGTAGTAAGTACTGTACATTAGGCAATATTAACGACATTTTAAGTAATAATTCTTTTCGCTTTTTACAATACAAACAAAATCACATTCGATTTCCACATCTTCTTTTCGTGTGTGTGTAAATGAATGCAAAGCTTTAAATAGATTTCGAATGTTGATAGCTTAAAACTCATTTGCTGGCAATTAACAAACTCGTCTGCTGCACGCCACAAAGTGCATAAGTTTATCTTCAATTTTCATTTTGAATTTGAAATTTTCAAATTTTCAAATTTTCAAATTTTCGTTTTATGCACAAAAGCAATTTGTGGCCGAGCAAGGATGGGCAAGGGTTGGGCGTGTATTGCTTATGTTATTAGTCTAGGCCTTAATCTAAGAAGGGGGAGCTTAAGCGAAATTCAATTTATTGTACGTGTGTGCAGGAGGCAAGCAGAGGACGAACAGGCAGCAGGACGAACAGGCAGCAGGACCAGGCAGACAGGCAGCCAGGCAGCCAGGCAGTCAGGCTGTTGCCTAATTGTGGCTGCTCTTCTTTTATAATAAATAGCTGCTGCCGCAGGCGCTGCACATTCTGTTGATGGGCGCACATTTGCACACTTGCAACACACACACACACACGACGTGTGCCATATGTAACCATATGTGTGCGTGTGTGTGTGTGGGTGTATGTGACTGCGTCTGGTTTCCTTCTTGTGGCTTTTTCTCAAAACAAACAACAAAAAAATCAACAAAATAACGAAAAAGTAAACAGGAAAGAAATGTGGTTGAGACTGTCATAAATAATGCTCGGCTCATAACTAAGATTTGGTCCTGCGAGATGAAGCTGTTGGCACGTGCTTGGAATGTGCTGCTCCTGCTGCCACTGCCACTGACACTTCCACTGCTGCTGCTTAGCTCACTATATATACTTGGATATATAGCGCTTCTGCACAAGTCGGCCAGCCTTGCGCTTGAGTATGGTGAAGCGTATTAACTGCTAATCGCTGAAATGTGGCGACTGCGGCGGCACACGTGGATATAGCTGCAAGGAAACACAGAGAGAGAGAGAGAAAGACTTAGCTGATTAGCAGCTGGCCAAGCAGAGGCATATTTCATACGGCTTACCCCGAGCAGATTACGTGGCACGTAGCCCTCATCGCCAGCTGCATTGCGTGCCCACCACCATTCGTTCTCGGCATCGTCGCCCTTGCGCAACACGATCAGCGGCTCGTTGACGTGAAAGCTCAGCTCATCGCTGTTCTGCGCCTCATACGAGAACACAGCATAGACATCGCCATTGTGCAAAATGCCCAACTTCTCCTGAATGCCTAAGGAGATAGAGAGTGGTAGAAAAAGAGAGAGTGTAAGTTTAGATCTCTATTGCCATTAGATAACATTTGCTGCAAACTTACTGTACAAATACTCGGAGCAGCCATCAAAGCCCTCCTCATCCTCCTCGCACTTTTCCGCTGGCGTCTCATGGTCGGAGAGCGTCGAGGCAAATAGACAGGCGCCGCTCTCCACCAAGAACTTGACCATGTTCAAATTATTGCAGCTGGCGGCGCAGTGCAACGGCGTCCAGCCATCCGAATCCTGGGCATTCACATCACAGCCAAATTGCACAAGGAATCTAGAGCACAGATCAGATATATAATAAAAACAAGTTAGAAAACTCTAGTCGGTGGTGCCCGACTAGGAGATCCCCTGAACCCCGTCCAATCTACGTTTTTAAATACACTCAGTTATGTATTTATTAACGCAACAAAACGCAATTATTAACGTATTTATTAACGCAAAATTATATATTAAAATATCCAAAATATAACAAAAACCGAAATTGTATAAAACAAAAATTAATCTAAATACAAAATTTGGAGACTAGCTCTAAAAATGTACGAGATATAATTTATTAACTTCATTTCGATAAGGTTTTTAATCGATAACAAAAGCACGGAAAAAGTTATCGATTTTCTAAAACAAACTCGATATGCGCGTGCTATACAGCGACTTAATTTCAAGTCTCTAGCTCTTATATGTTCTGAGATCGACCCGTTCATACATACGGACAGACGGACAGACAGACAGACAGACGGACAGGGCTAATTCGACTCAGCTCGTCTCCCTGATCAAGTATATGTATACTTTATGGGGTCTGCCAAGCTAGTTTAACAAAACCATTTGATTTCCAATTTTCAATGGGTTCAGGGTAAAATAAAAGATAATTTGCTTTCATGTTTTCAACTCACTTGACTATGTCAAGGTGCCCCGCACAGATGGCATTGTGTAGCGCTGTGATGCCCTCGTCGTTGGCCGCACTCGGATTGGCCACTTGCATCGCCGTCTTCTTCACCAGCTCCAGTTCGCCCTCCAGGCTGGCATCGAGCAGCAGCGCCAGCGGATCAAAGCTAACGCGACGCGCCAACTTTGGTTTGCTGGTGGTGCGCTCTTTGAGGCTGCTGCTGCCGCCGCCGCCGCTGTTGCTCACCTCCACCTGAGTGCGTTCCAGGCGATCGGGCTCATCCACGCTCGAGCTGCTCTGCGAGTTGCTGTTGGGCGACTGCTGTGGAGATTCGAGTGTGTTTCTGCTAGGCTCCGGCTGCTTGGGCTGCTGCAGCAGCTGCTGTCCGGCCTCTGCCTTGCGCGGCAGCTGCTGTGCCCCAGCCTTCGCCTGGCCTCCGCCCACTGGCAGCGCCTTTAGTCGCGGTGGTTGCTCAAATATAGGCTGCTTGCGTATGGTTAGCGGCTTGGCCTTGATAGGCAAATTATCATTGATGTTGAGCGATTGCAGCCCGAAGCTGGGCGCCGCTGTTTGTGCCTGTGCCTGTGCCTTGCCAGCTGTGCTGGATGTGGCTGCTGCTGGTCCACTTAGCTCGCTGGGCTGCTCTGTGGGTGACATTTTGCTGGGCTTGGGCGGCAAAGCGGGTCGCAACTCAACCACATTGGGCGCCACGCGATTCACCTTGGGGCTGTAGTTGATCATTTTGGGTATGGAGCTGCCGCTGCCGCTGCTGCTCATCGACGTTGGAGCCACGCTGCTGATGGGCTTGCGCGGCGGCACAGCCACCTGCAGCTGCAGAGGCTTCGTGCTGCTGGAGGCGCCCGCATTGGACACGGCCATGGCCACAGACTTGCTGACTGCGCCCAGCGGCATGCTGTGCACGGTTAGCTGCTGCTGTGTGTTGCGCTCCGACAGCGTCTCGCTGGTCACCGAAATCTCGTTCTTCTTAGCTGCGGCTGGCTCCTGCGACTCTTTGGCCTGTTGATTCAATTTGTTAATCAAGGCTGAGGCAGAGCTGCTGCTCGAGATGCTCTTCGGTATTTTGCTGGCATTTGTTGTGGCAGCAGGCGAAGTTGTTGTTGTTGTTGTTGCTGTTGCTGTGGTTGCTGCTGCTGCTGCTGCTGCTGTTGCCTCTGCCGCCGCTGCTGCTGCTGCGGCTGCTGCTGCCGCCGCCTCTCTGTCCCGCTTCTTGGGTCCCACCTCTGCATAAATGTGCGTCGTGCTATCCATGGCCTCGGCTTGCGCCTGCTTGCGCAGCTCCGCCTCCGACTTCAGCTTCTTGGCCAACTTCGATTCGTCGCTTTCGCTGCTGCTCGTTGCAGTTGCCGCCGACGTGGCCGCATTGCCTGCATTGCTGCTGGGATAGAAGTTTTGGCCGGGCGTCAACTTCACGTGGCTGTGACTCAGATCTTGGATGAGCTGATTCTGTTGATTGGTATTGGCCGTTGCTGCCGCATGCTTCAGCATGTTGCCCGCACTCAGATAGCTGGCCGTCGTTGTTATTGTGGACTTTTGGGGCGTGTGTATGAAGGGCTCCACGGCGGCCACATTGACGCTGCCCCGTGCCATGGCACGCTCGGCTGCTCGGCCGGCGGCTGCTGCTGCGGCGGCTGCTGCCAGCTGATTGACCTGCTTTTGCAGCAACTGTTGCTTCAAGGCAGCCACGCCTCCATGCTTGGAGGCAGTTTGACGCTGTTGCTGTTGCTGCTGTTGCTGCTGCTGTTGTTGCTGCTGCTGTTGTTGCTGTTGAGCAGCAGCTGCAGCAGTTGCTGCCAGTAGCTGCAATTGTTGTTGCTGTGCAGCTGCTTGTTGTTGCTGCTGTTGCTGCTGTTGTTGCTGCTGTTGTTGCTGTTGCTGCTGCTGCTGCTGCTGTTGTTGCTGCTGCTGTTGCTGTTGCTGCTGGTGATGCGTGTTCGCCTGCTTCTTGCGCTGCAGGCGTGTTTGCAGCTCGTAAATGCGTTGATCCACAGAGCGCAGCTCCGCCTGTCGCTGCTGCAGCGCCTCGCGTTGCATGTGCAAGCGCGCATCCTGCTGCAAGGACAACTGATTGCGATACTTGATTGCGCAAAGAGAAGAACAATAGGTCTTAATTAGCAGTTGGTACTTTCAATGCCCAGTTTATTGCGGTCTTACCATCAGCTCGCGTCGCAGCTTCTCGAGCTCCCGTGAGGCCTGCGGCGGCAAAGCCTGAGCCGCCGTCTGTCCGGTTGCGGCCAGCAAATTGACAGGACATCGTCGGTCGCGTCGCAGCTCCTCCAGCTGGCGTGTGAGCGCCTCCACCTTGGCCACCGCCAGACTGAGCTCCTTTTCCTTTTCGCTGAAGAGTGCACGAATCGAGTCCAAGTCATTGCCTAAGCACAAAAGTTAAACGGATTAGTCGGCCATCCATGCAGTAGTGGAAAGCCCTACGAAGTTGCTTATTTCCTAATGAAGTTAGCGCACTTTCGCGGCTAATTGAAGGCAGCTGGACAACGGTGTCGCCGCTTAAATATGCTCTGCAAAAAGCTGCTCAGCTTAAGTTCTTATTGCCTGCGCCTGCCCTACTTCTTTGTTCCACGTCTTTCACTTCTCAGCTTTCATTTTCCCGCTAACCTTTTATACTTATGTATATATATCTTTTAATCGTTAGCATATTTCTGTGAAATTCACACCTTGAAACATTTGCAACGTCTGGTCACACATGCCGCTGAGTAGGGTCCTGCGCATCAGTCGGATGCTGTCTGAACTAATTATCGCCCAGCAAGGCGCAACTGAAACCTCATTAACATAACATCCTAGTCAGCGGGTGTATGCCGGTCGCTGTGTCTGTGTGGGGCTGTGGGCGTGTGGGTGCTGATGTGATTGTGGATGGGTGTCGTGGCTAAATCGCCAATGCCAGCACAGTCAATGCCAACAACAATTAAGTAAAGCACAGTGCGCGACTGGTAGATACTCAGCAAAACTAAAAACTATTTGCACTCAGATACAATGCTGATTTTTAAAATTTTTAATTATTATAAAATATTAAAAAAATATTTGAAAAATAAGTGAGCTTATATTTTATAAGTTAAAACATTAGACTAGCAACTTGCATTTAAACTTTTTTGATATCTCTTTTAGATTAGATTTTATAGATCCCTAAAGTTTTATTTGAGCTGCTGCTTGAAATAAGCTGTGAGGCACTGTAGATTCAACTCAGATTTCAATTGGATTGCATTTCAATTTCTGTTAAATCAGAGCTATAATAGGTTTTAATACTTTTTATTGAGAGGAGTTTGATAAGCCAACTTCAAAATTTTACAAGAAAACCGGAGTTATTAAAGAATTGAAGGCTTTTTCTGAAACTTTCATCAGAAAACGAACTTTATTATCGATATGTATCGATTTGAGGAAATAGATCATATTTTTATTGAAAAAGTTAACCAAAAGAAATAAAAGTAGACTTCATCTTGATAAAAGACTAGGCAAGAATTGAAAGAAATTGACTTAAAACTTAGCCTGCAAAATGCAAATAAAGTTATCGATGTTTATCGATTTTTGGCAAAAGTTTCACTTTTGCCTGCAGAGTTTGTTCGTATTTTAAATTCGTGGACATAAAAGAATATTTATTTTGCATAACTGAGAAGAGAAGTAATTTATTTACAAACAAAATTAAAATGAAATATCTGAGTATTTATCGATATTTAAAATCGATAGACGCTCTAACTGTAAATGCAGAATCTGTAAGCTGTATAATTAATTAAAGTTTAGTTTTGATTTCAAAGTATGATTCTTTTGCAGAACTACATAAATTATATAAAAACTGAAACAAAATGAATAAGATAAACGATACTTATCGCTTACCGCCTTATTCCTTTCTAACACCTGATTTATTGCTTTTGTTGTTCTTCCTTATTCTTTAAATACCCCATATCATATGCATCTCTAATGGGTATGGGTTATAACAAGGCCATCAACAAGGATAACATCTTTGGCAGGGCAGCTCAAGAGCCACCCACAGGCAATCATAAAGGACAACAAAGTGCCATACATACATAAATTAAAGTTACACACCCGCACACACCCAAACACACACCCGCACACCCACTCATATATACAGTTACACGCATGCTGAGGTAGCGCCACTCAACACGATTTTAACACATGTTAATCCCGCAGTCGTCCCTGCTTGGGTGCCCATACCCAAGCCATGGCACGCCACGCCCATGTCCACGCCCACTAAGCGCGCTTGTCGTGCATGCGGTGCTTAACTCAATTGGACCCATCTTCACTTTGTAGCTGCCCTGCACTTGTTGGCCCCCCTTCAGCCATCCTTCCCTTCCCCCTTCAGCTCATATACTCACTCAGTGTTACATTGTAGGTCTTCTGTAGATCCACTTGACCCCGCAGTGCGCGTAAGCGTCGCAGCTTGGACTCCTGCGCCTCCACACGCTCCCGCAGTCGACGCAATCGCTCACCTTCGGCGCTGGCCACCGCGCTGCGCACCTCCTGCGATTTGAGGAAGCGCAACCGTTGCTCCTTTGTGGCCAGCAGCTGGTGCTGGCTGTCGATTTGCTGCTGCTGTCGCAATGCCATCGCCCTCAACTCGGCTGACGTCAGCCTGCTGGGCACCTGCATCATGGGATAGAGATATGAAACAAGTGGGTGGGATTAGTGTGGATTATAGTGGTCATACACATAAGTGGGTGTCGCACCACACACACCCTCCCCTCAAGTCCCTCAAGCCCCTACCACTCCCTGTCCGTGTGCAGAGATCGTTAGAGATTCAGCTGCGGATAAGCTGCTTCAAAAGGTGTCATTGGCGCTGTCGTTGCCACGCCTCCACTTCGAGAGGGCGGGCGGTGGGGTCGCATCAATGGCGTCAAAGTGAAAATGAAATTTCCACAATTTATAAACGTTATCTGCAATCGTTGCCTTCAGCCAGAGCTCCAAGCTCCACTCGTGTCCGGAGTCGAGTGTCAAGTCAAGTCAAGTTGTCAACATCCACTCCTTGTCGCAGTCCCAGTCGCAGTCGAAGTCGTGGTCACGGTCATGGCCCAGTTGCTGCCCCCCTCGCCGTCTGATACCACCATAAATCAAGTTATGTTTATGTGTGTGAAAAATGAAAGCTAATTTGCTACCTTTTTATTTAGGGCCTAGCGGAAGAACGGAAAGAAAAAAATAACGAATTTTGAGAATAACAAAAGAGACGTTCGCATAAATAGATTAAAGTTGGCCTCACACCTACGCCTACCCCTCCCACCTTAGATTTTGCAGCTAATCGTGCACTGTAGATAAAACTCGATACGGAGCGTGTGCCTTAGATGTATTGTAGTTCTTTTGAACTAGTTCATGATTTCAAGCATATAGTGGGATGATTCCGGCTGTGCTTTTTATACTCTGTTTCCTAATAGAAAATAGCAAATTTTGTCATCTAAGTCGGAACTACTTTTGAACTAGTTCCAAATGGAAATTAAGACACAATTTAAAAACTGTGATCTTTGAAATCCTAATCTGCACTAATATAGATAACTATTTGACAACAGTTCTCTAACCCATTGTTGCCAGAAGAGTGGATGTTCGCATATTGATTATTCTGAACTAGTTCCAAACCAACACTAACTGCCACTAACTGTTAGCTAGATTTAGCTTAAAACTATCGCAGACATAAATCACTTTGTGAACCAGTTTCCTATTAGTTCACATAAGAAGTTTAAGCTAGCTAGCGAACTAGTTTCGCAGTAGAATACATTTTAAACTGGTTCCAAGTTCAGTTTAAATAAGAACTATCTCAGACATAAAGATTTTAAACTAGTTCTGCACTAGCTCAGAACTATAACTGTTTACGGACTAGCTCTAGCTCATAAAGAACTACACACACCTAAGCAGTTCAAGTCTTGAATTCATTTTGACATAATTTCGAACCAGAATAAATTTTGAGCTACTTTTTAATTAAAGTTCAATTTAAGCTTATTTCCAACTATTGTCAATCTTTCTAGATCAAAACTAAGCTTGTTTCGAGCTAGTTTGGCATGTTCTTTTATGCCTTAATAGTTTTATTACTTTTAAGCCAATTTTGCAATTTGAGGTAAATATTTTTAAATAATTATTTTATCGGTTCATATATTCGTCTTTTATTTTCTATAGTTTTCAAAGAAAATATACAAAATAAAGTTGAAAATTATATAATAATAATATTATATATTATATAATTATATATCATAAGAAATAATAAATATATAACATAACATAATAGTCAAATTAGCCCACATTGATATGTAACTGCATTTGATTTCTTTCAGTGTAGTTGATGGTTTGCAGTTTACTTACGTTAAGCTTCGGTTCGGATGTCACCACCCGTGTGGGACTATGGGAACCATTGATGGTGCTGCCTATGCCCATGCCCATGTCCATGCCACTGCCACTACCACAGCTGCTGCTGCTGCCACTGCTGCTGGCGCTGAGCGCTGAGGTGGCCCTCGAGGCGGGCATCAATGAGGCGGGCGGCATTTTGGGCAGATTGCCCGACACGGGCCGACACACGCAGGTTAGCATCGTCAATAAGGCTCAACTCTTTCGATTTTTTGGTTTGCGAGTTTTCCCCTTTATATTTTTCACGTTTTCTTTTATTTTTATTTTTTACACAGTTATTGACTTTGATTACGTTAACGTTACGAATTCGCCTTCGAAATATTGTCACACCTTTTGCTGTTCTTTTTTCTTCAGTTTGCGCTTTTTATTGCTGCTTCTTGATTTACTTAAAAATGCACTCGTAGTTGTAGTATGTGTGTGGTGTGGTGTGTGGCATGCACGTTATATGTCCTTCGTCCTGCAACTATTATTTCTCTTTTTATTTCTTTATTTTGCATGTGACTTGCGGAGCTGATCCGCTGCTCTGCTGCTCTGCTGCTGCTGTTGCAAATTTGTTTTTATTGTTGCAGAAAATATAACGAACGTCGCCATGACTTGCAAGTACCAGCCACGCCCACCACACACCCACCTAGCCACCCGCTGGTTGCACTTGGTCCGTCCGTCCCCACCCGCAGAGAGAGCAGCTCGCTGTCTGCGACCAGCTGCCTTCGCTATGTACTCGTTAATGGATTTTCAATTCAGCGCCTGATTGAAAGCATACTTTGTACTGCAGTGTATGCATGTGTGTGTGTGTGTGTGTGTGTGTGTGTGTGTGTGTGTGTGTGTGTGTGTGGTGTGTGTTAGTGTGTGTGTAGTGTTTGTCATGCGAGTGTTGGTTGTCATTGGCAACGGGCAGCGTCAACAGCCGTGACAACAACAGGCGCTCAATGACTCCCAGCACGACAGCCATAACAATTAAAGACTATTCAAAGTCTGGGCTGACACGACTGATAGATACCCTGTAAGCTGTATAGAATAATGTATAGAAGGAGCAAAAGAACAACATTCTACAATATTTTGTAAAGTTTATTGAGAATAAACAAACTGCACGACTACAGGCTACCCTGTAAACGAGCATGCTAAGGCGTGCTCCCATCACATAACTTATTCTCCTTCTGTGGCTTTTTAGCCACACTCAAGTTGAATTATCATAATTTAAATTGTTCTACTGCTGGCCAGCACGACGAGCAGCTACCCTGTAAACAGTATACTACATCTAAGTAGCTTAAGAGTAGCTCTTGCTGCCTCTACAGCTCTTCACTCTGCTCTCTTACATAATAATCTGCCCAAGTCAGTTCTGGCATATAGTTGATACGACTCTGAGATACCCATTAATATGTATAAATCAAAACAGAAGTTGTACAACAACACGCAAAGTACATCTAGTCCCATTCCCAACTCACTCACTCTCTCACTCTGCATTACACTTCCATTTACTTCCTGTTTTATTAGTCTTAGCGTAAGCCCAACTAACTTAACCCTACATATATAGGGCATATCTATAACAGCAACGACAACGACAACGACAACGACAGCAGCAACATGCCAAGTTAACTGCTCCGTTGCGTGTGCATAATCACTCGCACTTGCTAAATAAGAGTGGGTCAAACAATAGTTAATGCAAGTCAAATAGGCAACTCGACAAACGACGAACCACTAAAAACGTAGCGCCTAGGTATTAAAAACAAGGCGGGGAGTGGGAGGTGGGGGTTGGGTGGTGGGTGGTGGTGCCACGCCCACACACAGACAGAGACAAACAGAAGGCAACTAAACACTGAGCAAACAACAAAATGTCGTCATGTGTTTTGTTGGCAAATGGAAAATGAATGCGACGGGCAACTAACGAGGCGTGTGGTGGGTGGTTCCAAGGGGTGTGGGTGAAGGTGGGTGTCTTTGTGTGTGTGTGCTTGTGAAACGTAACGTCTGCTCTGCGACATGTCAGCAGCTGTACTGGCTGCACAATTGGCTTGGTCACACTGGCGCACAGCCATATTGATGAGCGCCATACTCAACGAAGTCAAGCGGAAGCAGGCAAAGGGCAGAGGACAGCAGGGGTGCAGATAGGAGGGAGCTGGAGCAAGCGAAGGCTGTCCCTGATCAATGACAGGCAACAGAAATTGCATTTCACAAAAGCATTTTGCAGTGGCGAAAAGACGCGAAGCACTCACACACACATACACAGAGAAGACTCAATTTATGGCGCTTTTATGGCTAATATAAGGTCATGTATGAGCACAAAAGAACCAGAAGAAGAAGAATCAGGAGCAGCAGCAGCAGCAGTAGCTGACAGGGAGCAGAGGCAGCAGCAGTGTGTAATCAGAGTTCGCTTCGTAATTTGTGCCAATTTGATTGATTGATTCGTTGCAGTCAATTTTTGATTGGAATCAAGAAGAACCCAAATACCAACTGTCAACAAATAAGTATACACAGAGACAGAGAAAGAGAGAGAGAGTGTGTGTCACACGCCCACTCTGTCGACCAATCGATTAAAGACAAACATTTTGGTTGCGCATATTTTCCAATTAACAAAGTTTGTCATAATAACTCGCTGGCATCTTGATCATGCAACATGGAATGTGGCCTCAGGCATTCTGTCAGCTATTTATGCCACTAAAAAGGGACACTAGAGAGAGAGAGAGAGAGAGAGAGAGAGAGGGAGTGAGAGTGGCAGTTGGGGCAAGCTTAAACTTTAGCAAAGGAATTTCAAACATTTTCGCTGGCTCAGCACCACATAAAGTACAACAACAGCAAAAAAAAACGCAACTATTTATGTTGCAGTGTGGCTAGAGGCAAGCGGCGTGGGCAGTGGGGTAAGTGCTTGGGGAGGGATTAGGATGTGGCATAGCCAAAGCAATATAATTGTACATTGAAAGAAGTCCGCGAAGCCGTCGGCGTTTGCTATCGTCATAGCTGCTCTATGGTTGCTGTTGCTGTTGCTGTTGTTGTTGCTTTAGAAGCAACAAGCATTTTATTGATTTTAGCCCTTTTTAGCAGCAAACAGCCAAGAGGCGCTGCTGCATTGAGGCACTGGCCTACAGCGGTGCAGGGGAGGAGTTGCCTTTGTCCCCCTGAGGCGAGGACGCTAGCTGCTCCACCTTTGGGGCTGGCTTCGCGTGCGCGCACGTTTATTGCTAATTCTTTTCTCTGCTTCTTCTTCTACAATACTTTTGCTGCACGCGCTTTTTGTTTTGTTTTCCTTATTTTTTTATTTATTTTTTTGTCATTTGTCGTTTGTTGTTTGTGCTGCTGGCTTCAACTTTGCATACCCTAACATCAGGCATTTGCATTTTAAACACATTTAAAGTGAAAGAGTAAAAGCCACTTAAGTGCAGCCAGTGTTGCACAACGGACTTAAGCAACTGTTAAAGTCTTTAATTTTTCCATTAAAAACTATTCCAAAAGCAGTGAAATAACTTTTGCCAAAAAGAAAGGAGGCAAACTTTAGCTTCTAGAAGAAAACTAAGTTTTGATCAAATAAAGCTTAAAAAGTTTTGTTTTTTAAGTAAATATATTAATAAGTCTATTTGGCAAAATGACAGTGGGTTTAACAGGAGCTAAATTCTCAAGCTGTTATTAAAAAGTTAGAGAGCAAGTTTTATAAACTTCCTGCTAGAATAAAGCTGCTAATAATAGAAAAGCAGAAGCATGAAAAGGTGAAGTCTTAATATATATTGTATTAATTAATAATATATGAATATTAATCAAAAATATTTATATGAATATTAATTAATTATATATTAATATTAATTAATAATATATGAATATTAATTAATAATATATGTATATATAATTAATACATTTTTTTTGTTTGAATTTTTACTTTATTTACTGCTCTTTATGAATCCAGATATTGGTATTAAAATTTCCATTTTAATTTTATATTTTTGTAACATTTTCAAATATTAAATGTCAAAGCCAAATTTAGCTCCGATTTTGTTTACTAAATCCTTATTTCAGTCGATTTTTTAGTGCGTTTTTCCTTTACTTTTCTCTTTTATACAAAGCAAATTATCAAATTTTTCAATTTGCTTTGTCAACATACTTTTTGCAACCATTGTAGCTTCAAGCTAATCTATTTTTGATTTAATAACTAGCTCTACCTCAAAAGTTTGGCGTTTTAAAGCCAAACTATTTATTGACACGCAAATGTAGGTTGATTTGTCTGGCTTTAAGGATTCAACTTAATGCATAACAATTTAATTTGGATTTTGGATTGAAGCCCATTTCAGCCTCAGTCTTGCAGCACTCTAGAAATTGAAGCTCTCTTAGAGTAGAATTTAAGAATCATAAAACAGCAAAGGGCAAATGTGTATAAATATATATAAATATATCATAAATATAGAATATATCAAGAATTATATAAATATATTATAAATATATTATAAATATATATCAAATTTCCTTCAAATTTTCAATGGAGTATTTCATAGTCGTACAGCTGCGCTATTCGGTATTCGTTCTACCTCAAATGTCGCGCTCTTAAGTTTCTCAAAAGTTCTGGTCGCTGTCGCTGTTGCTGTTGCTGCTGCTGTTGCTGTTGCTGCTGCTGTTGCTGTCACGATTTCACGTTGCTGCTGCACATTTTGAAATCGATTACAAACAGGATATGCACAGCGGAAGTGTGTTTTATGAGAGGGAGAGAGAAAGAGAGAGAAGAGAGGAAGGGTAAGCAGACAGCAGACATCAGCTGAGGCGATTAGCAAACTGTGACTGCCGCTGTCCAGGAAGCGCAGGACTTGCTGCTGCTGCTGCTGTTGCACTTGCAGGTGTGGCTATGCCCGTGGGGCAGGCAACCCCTACAGACAGAGAGCTGTACGATGTTTAATGAATTTGCATGACATCGAAGATCTCCGACATCGAGCATGACCAATTTGTATGTTGTGCACAACAATGTGGGCCGAGGGCGAATGTGTGGCAACTGCCACCTGCCATCTGGTGGCTAGCTTAGAGCTGTGCCGCAGCAATGCGACATGGGTCCACAGTTCACTTGCTTTGTGGGTCGCACAAATGCACCGCATTCTCTCTCCCTTTCCCCACCTCTCCCTCTCTTTTCCTTGTACTCCAACTTTTGCCTCTTTCCACGTCTTATCCTGTGTGAGGCAGAAAAAAAAGGAAGGCTTGTTCCAAGTGGTTTCAGTTGTGAGTGGCTTTTGCTGTGCTGCAAAACTTTTGCACACACACATGTTGTGTGTGTGTGTTTGTGTGTATTGGGTGGTTTGGGTGGTGCGCCTACTTGTTGGGGAACTTAAGTTGTCGCTCACGCGAAGCTGTTCGCATTTAGAGGCCAGCTTGATGTGCTTCACGTTTCTGTTGAATGTCCGGTGAGGCAAGCGAGAGGGGGGCAAGTTGTGGTTGCGGCTTGTGGCTGGTTCGATGGTTTCAGTTTTTGGTTCGGTTTTTGGTTTTGGGTTCTTCCTATTTGTGTTTGGGCAGAGGACGCGTTGTAATTTCTCTGAGCGTCATTCATTCAACGTTTTCTTTCAGCTTTTATTTTTCCCCTTTTTGTCCAGTTTTTTTTTTGTGTGAATTTCCTCTTTCAGTTTTTGGTTTTTTTTTCTGTTTCTTTGAGGTCAGCCGCCTGACGATTTCGTGCCAAACGCTTAACACTCCACAAAGTTGCGAGTTGAAGCAATTTTACGCAACAGTAATTAAAGCGCAGCGTGGGGCAATGCTAGGGAGCAGAGCGGAGAGCGGAGAGCCAGGGCAAGAGAGAGAGCGAGAGACGGGAAGCTTTAGGTAGGCTGTTGTTTGGTTACACGTGAGCGGGTGCCAGGTCAGCAGAGGGCTTGTTTATTTGGTGGCGCAGCAAAGCGAATTAAATTGCCCCAGCCTCAAGGTCGCACAATTGAATTCGAAACACCAATTAAAATGCCAAATGAAATGAGCTGTTCGCTTACTCGCGCGCGCGCGTTTTAATTACGCTCCAGATGAGCCGCTGCTCAATACAAAAAAAATGATAATGATACGCTTTTCAAATCGACTTATTGATTACCGAGCAAACCGACCTATAATTAATGCCCGTAATCAGAGCTAAATGCAGTGCAGATTATATATATATGCGCCTATATTTAATCGATATATTGTATTTGAAGTGTATTTTAAATGAAGTCTTTAGTTCCAGTTTTTAGCGAAAGCTGCGAGAGTTGCTTCCTGAAAGTAGGCTACAAATATTGAATGGGAATAGGAAGAGCTTAGGTGAATGGACTAAAATAATTGTGGGTTTAATTCAAATGATAAATGTTAAGTGTTTCCCTAACTAAAGCGACTGATGGTAGCAATTTTAGGTAGAAGTAAGAAAGGCAGTCCTTTGCTTTCAGTTTTTACTTCAAGCTCTTCAAAATATGGTCAACAACAAAGTATACATGAGCAACTATATATATATATATAAAGAAAAGTTAGCATATCTTAACAGAAAGGAGAGGTATGAAGCAAATGTTGATTCAAGACACTATACAAATAAGTAAGCACATTGCGGTAGGGCATAATTTATTACGTAATTCTCGCTTTAGTTACACAAATAAACAAATTCATTAAGAGACAACAACATTGACATTTAGATATATATAGTTTGACTGAGTTGAAGTGGGTGTAGTAAAAAATCTTTGGAATTGTTTTTGAATGCTATCTCAGGTTATCAACCTTTAACATTTGGCGTCTACTTAACATGGCTATATAAAATATATCTTAAATTATTTTTAAAATATTTTAAGCTCGTTTTAGAAATGTATCTAGATATATGTATACTTATTCTCATTGAATTATACAATATATTTTTGTGTGTAGATATATATACATTATTTGATATGTATAATAATAATTTTCGGATTGTAATAGTTATAAGACATACATATTCTATATCCGCCCTTTAAATCGCTTACAGAGGTATCTGTGTTTGTTATTTTTTAATTTGTTGACTTTCTTAATCATAAAGCAACATCTGTTTAAGCAGCTGCAACGAAGACCAAATGCTTATGCTTTATATGAAACCATTCTCTGCATTAGACTCCCTCTTGAGAAGACTTCTTCTCACTTGTGAAAACTCCCTCTTCATAGGAATCTCTCTCTTCTCTCTCTACTTCTCAAGACTTCCTCTTGATTGACGTTCCTTGAGTAGACTCCCTTTTGACAAGATTTTCTCCCTTTGAAGATTCCTTGACTCTCTCCCTTTTCAATACAATCCTTCTTCAAAAGACTCCATTTTCATAAAACTCCTCTATTAAACCCTTTCACAAAGCTATCATAAAACTTCTCTCGCAGTTAACAAATAATTACTATTTAATTACACTCATATCAAAAACATTCCTCAAATATATTTTACAATTAAACAACACTCCATTAATCAGAGCACAAAGAATTCTCCAAACACTTTAAATTAATGCGAAAAACGCGCACAAATTCAATAAATAAATATGCCCTAAATGGATTACGCGCTTGAAGAAACCCAAAATAAATGAATATATATGCACATATATGTATATAAACATATATCAATATATATATTTTATATATTTTTTTTTTTGCACAAACGATTTACGTTAATTAAGTACGTCAAAATGATGAACACACGCAAAGGTTTACAAATTTTTATACTCTTTGCTTTTATTTTTGGTTTTGTGTTTGGAAATTTAATTATAAAATTTGAAAATTTAATTTAATGCTTTGAATTGAAATCTCGTCCTCGTTGCAGCTGCTGCTGTTGCTGTTGTTGTTGTTGTTGTTATTAAATAATTGAGGCAAAAATAATAAACAAATGAAAACACGGTCATTCAATATGTGAGCATATGAAATCCGTATTATATTGTAAAAAAATGAGTAATACGTAATGAAAACAACGTGGAATCGCTGCAGCTGTCCGTCCTTTTTATACTATATAACATATATATATATATATGTATATATATTTTATTTTTGGACAGTTGCACGGGGCGTATGCGCATTAAAAATTGATACGCCTCGCGCTTGTTATTTCTGTCGGACACTGATTATTTACGCGCACACAAAAGCCAACTTGGCCACAAGGCAAAAAAAGAAACAACAGAGGAGGAAGAAAGTACCGGATTCCGGCTCAAACCCCCTTCCGGCAGCGGACAATGCTTGGCAATTATTCAAAACATGAGAGAGAAGTTTGCAACAAATAAGTCCGTGCGCTCCTTGCCCGCCGCACTGATTGCGGCACAAATAATTGTTGCAATTTCGTGCCAAAGTATTCGCTATTAGCCTGCATATTTGAGTGTTGCTAGCCACGACTACCGGCCGTAAAATGCGGATCTGGCCGTCAGCTGTTGCTGCCGCTGCCGCTGCTGCTGCTGCCGCTGCCGCTGCTTTTCGACCAAATGACTATTCAAACTTTTCACTGTTGTAATTATTATAAATAAATGAAGCGCAATTTGGTAGGCAGCGACTGCCATTTGGCTGTGCTTTGTTTTCGGCATTTGGGGGCGTGCTGCTGGTGGGCGGCACGGAGGTGTGGCTCATGATTTGGAGGCGAGCTCTTGCCCACCCACACACAGGCTATTGCCTTGGGCATGTCCTTCGGAGCAACGCGTCACTGCCAGCTGGTAAATCTGTAGTCCTACAAACTGCCTATTTAGTGATACCCTGTAGTCATTAGGTAGTTTAAGTGGGTGATTTAACAAGTGTGCAGGTGAGACAGGTGTTTGTACTATATTGGTATATAATATATAAGAGTAATGCTTAATATATTATATGATGTATAAAATATGATATAAATTAATTTATAATATTTAGAAGATCTAAAGTAGAAGCTGAATCTGTGAACTGAGATATATATAGTATATAGTGGATTTATATACAATATAAATATATTTATAATAAATCTGCAAATCAAAGAAAGTTATTGAAGTTTCGTAGCAATTGTTTGCCTTTCAGTTATGCTATCAGCTAGAAGCAGATGATAGCAGCATGAAGAGGCAAGTATAACCAGCTTATATAGTTTGTACATAGACATAGCTAATGTCTATAAATATCTCTACATCCTAGAAAATTATTGATCAAACCAAATATCTACTTTTCTAAAGTGTAAGTCGAAAAATATTGACTCAGGTCAGGTTTAAAGCAAAGCAAGAAGTGGACATTGCAATACACAACTATCTATATATATATATATATATATATATATATACATATATATAAACCTCTCTGAACTTCAGTTATGAATAGGTTCAATACATTAATGACACAGAGTTTTCAGTTCAAGCTACTGCCTAACATAAGAAAAAATCCTCTTTAATGCAATAAGTTAAATTTTACTGTATTGATAGTTAACGAATTCTGGAATTTCCTAGAAGCATTCTATACTTATACTTGTACTTCTACTTCTACTTCAACTCAACTAATGACATTTTTCACATGCAGCTTCTACAATTTGTAGGGTAACTTTTGGTCAACTATTTCGAAATCTTTGTAAATTTCTTGTTTATTATTAACTCGACGTACGCCCCACATTTGTACAGTTGTTCATTTGTCGAGCGTAGCATTTGGTAATAGAAAATAGAAACCAGAACCCGCCAGGCCCAAATCAGCATGACATGTACTGAAATTAGAATAGAAACCAGACACACACACACACACACTACTTTTATATGACAGCTTTGTATGACAATTATTTAAAATGTCCCAGCTCCTCCTATATATCTTCTTTTTTTTGTTCGTACGTGTCCCATTTGCCATATGGGTCGATATAGCGCAATGGAGTTAAAAGCAAGCTAACAAGGCCTCTGCATTTAAGGCCACATAAATTATGCAAAAAATAAAAAAATAAATTACCATTTAAATAATTTGAATGTGCAGCTCTTAAAGAGAGATAAATATATATTTCAATGATTCATGTGTGAGTGCAATTTATCTGTGCAGAAGACAATTGAGATGCGCTCAGATAAATCAAAGATGTCTTCGCAAATCTGTCGCATTCTTAGACAAACAAAAAGCGAGAAACAGAAGCAGAAGCAGAAGCGGCAGCGGCAGCGGCAGCAGCAGCTGAAGCAAATTCTTATCTCAAGTTTCAATTGCACTCTGATGAGTTTGCATTGAATTAGCCAGTTCCGCAATTTGTTTTGGCCAACAAGCAACGACTGCCAAATATTTCCGCATAGCTGCATCACACAAAACAAGCCAACGACAAAGTTGTTCAAACTTGACCATAAACGTAATTTTTGGTATTTCCATTTCTATTTCAATTTCAATTTCTATTTCCATTTCAATTGCCATTTGTCTCCATTTTCCATTTCCATTTCCATTTCTATTTATATTTCTATTTCCATTTACATTCGCATTACCATAGACATTTCTAACCAAAATAGCAATAAAGCACAAACTGTCTGGCCCATCAGCTGTGTGTGGCATAGTCGAGAGTCGCCCTAACTGCTGTCTGCGGTCAGCATTGAACATTTATTACGTTGACCTTGACTGCCCTGTTTCTGCTTCTTCTTCTTCTCCGTCTTCACACACTCATTAAGCAAGAGACAGCGCCCATCATTGAAGGTAATCTATTAGATCTTATTGATGCATTTACTACGCAGTCAAATGCTAATTACACACTCAACCACAAAGAGCTCCAATCACAGTCAATCTTTGTGCAATGTGTGTGCAATCAAATGAACAAGCCAAATAGCTTGGCTAGCTGGCTGAACTATTGGAATATCCTGTACAGATAGAGTGTAGAACTGTTAACTATGGACTCTTAAGCAAGGTTAACATAACTTGAACAAATTTTAGATTAACATTCTGTTATGTTTCTCATTTGATTAGCTATAATATGTTAACATTTCTGTAAGCTAACATCAATCTTGCAAATGTTAACATTAAATAAACAAATAACAGTTTATAAAATATTAAATTTAATTCTGTAAATATAAACAACTTTTACAGAATTAACTTTAACATTTTCTTAACTCCATAAGAGCTTGCAATGTTATGTATACTGTCAACCTCACTGCATTTATTGGCATTTCAATTAACATTCTGTTAGTACATACAGCAGATTACCTAACATTTGTGCACTACGCCCAACCCAAAACTAGTCCAGCTATGTTTAACCTACACAGAATCCGACTTAACATTCTATGCTTATCTTCTTTATCCCAATGTCTCAATTTCAAAGCTCTGCTATCTTTTGCTTGAATTACATTCACTTTAACAGATCTAGCAACAGGATTATGTTAATGCGAGTTCAACATGTTAACTGGCTGTGGCTTAAGTGCTTTAAAAGATTTTCGATTGCTTTTAAATGAAACTAATGACTCGCCCATTGAAAAGTTTTTTGGGCATGCTAAATGCTTTGTAGCTCAGACACGTTCTGCTTCACATATACCCAATGCGATAGTTGTGTGTGCGTGCGTGTGTGCGTGTGTGTGCTTGTGTGTGTCTACGGATATATTAAGTACAAGCCAAGAACCACAATGAGAGCTCAGACGTTTAGCCTGCCGCTTGATTAAAACAACATTTACGCAACAATCCAAGAAGAACAATGAACAGAACACAACCAAAAACCAGGCAAACAGCTGCGGGGCAACAAAAGACAGAGTGAAAGAGTTGGCCAAAGCAAGACAGAGAGAGAGAGAGAGAGAGAGAGAGAGAGCGTGTGGGAGCTAGAGACACATGAGACAGAGTTTGAGGCAAACATGGGAATCCGCACGGATTCGTTCACTGAGTCGCCCACTTGCAAACATCAATTGAACTCTTTTGTTCAGCTCGAGGCAATAACAATAACAATAACAACAGCTACCAGCAGCAACATCAACAGCAGCAACAACAACGACTGGCAACGGCATTTATTGTATGTAATTCGGAATCAATCAATATCACGCATACGCCATGTCTGCTTACAAAATCAAACGCACACACAGCCTCACTCAGCGCCCACCCGCCCTCTCTCTATTTCTCTCATCCCATCGCACTCGGTATCGCTTCGCTGTCTCTTTCTTTCATCTGCTTAGCGCCTATTTAATTAAGTTAATGTAGTTAAATCTGCTTAAGCAAATATTTTCAGCTGCTCTGCTGCGGCCATTCAACACAATGCAAAGAGATAAAACGCTGCCTGCCCCCTCCCTCAGCTCCTGCGCGCCTCGCTCATCTGTTGGCTGCTGCTGGTGCTGGTACTGCTGCTCCCAGAAGTAAACCAAGTCAAAAGGCGCACACACAAAAGGCATTCATTACATAGACAACACGGACCAAGGCAAAACTTTCATTTTTTTCTTCTTTTTTTTGCCATCGACGACGACGACAGATTTGCGACATAGAGCGGAGGCTGGCTGCTCGCTGGACTATGGAAGTTGGCACCGAGCATCATTAATATTAAGTAATCGTGAAGGATGCTCTCTACCCGCTCTCTGATGTGTAATATCTTGGGCGGGCTAACCCGACTGACCAACCTGTGCACTGAAGTTCACCAACCTTCGAGCTAACGCCCACCCACTGACCACACCCACTGTCCGCTGCCCACTGTCCCAATGCCAAGTGACCATGAACATTGCCAAGTGACCATGAGTGACCAAAAGTGTCTGTCCTTTGGTCGTAAATTCACTTCACCAACGCACACACGCACTCGCTTAGGGGCTAAAAGAAAATAAGAAGAAAGGGAAGGAGAAGGAGAAGGAGAGAAGAAAAAACCAGTTATGAAGCGAGCATTTTGGCCCACTCGAAATGCCCCACAATGGACAGATTAGTGAAGTGCTAAGAGTTCAAATGTGTTTGGGGCCGAAATGAACTTCAAGTCATCATCCTCTCAGCCTCGGACTAGCTGATCCTAATGCCATGTGGCAAGGGCTTCTCTCCACGTTTCAGTGTTGAGTGTATTGTAATTGGGACTGCTTAAGTGGTTAAAAGGTTGCCCAAGGCCAAAGGTGTCAAATGAACAATGAATGAAAAAACAATCGAATGTCGATTATTGTGCTATCGAGAGATTTAGTGATTTAAATTCGATAAATTTGGGAGTGATATAAATAGTTATTAAAATGGCTGATATTAATTGATAAACTATCAATTTTGGGTAGTTATAATATTTGTGAAGGTAGATGAAATGGTAATCGATTAATTTCAGAGTTATAAAAGTTCTGTAAATAGTTGAGGAAACTCAGAAGAGAACTTGAGAATCAGAAGTTAAAGATATATTGATAAAATATATATATTATTAGCAAGAATTTGAAAATGTGTCAATCGTATGTCGAATAAGAATTTGAAATCAAAATTTGTAATATATATTAAGGGTATTACATAATAAATTAAATATTAAAGACTTATATATTAAAATAAAAATATATTTAGATTCATATTTATAATGGTAGGGGTATTTTTTTTATGTATGGAGATCAACCCTTTGATGGATTTTACATAAAACTTAGAAAATGTTTAGAATAAAGTCTTCTATAATATGGTTATTACAAAAATATGTTAAGGGTATTCCATACATAAAAAGACTCAACCCTTTGAAGATTTTTACATTAAAATTACAAACAGTTTGGATTAAAATTGTAAAAAAAAGTAAGTTTATAAATTAAAATTAAATTGTAAATTAAATAAAAATCTTCTAAATGTTGCGCAATTTTATATACATCTGGAATACCATTAATATTGCAATTAATTATAAATGTTTATCTAAAGCAAATGTGTAATCAATAGAAGATATCATATACTTTATCATATTCCGATCTCCAATACACATCAATTCTAATTAGATTTTATCATTAGTTTTATCAGTTTCGATAACTATATATTAAAACACTAATGAACTTTCCTTTCCTTCTTTTTTTTTTGGTTATGTTGAGTCCAGTTTTTAATTCGGGACCTTCTGAAAATGATGTAATTAACTCTGGGGCTACCTTCAAACTTTTTTCATTACGAATCTGTTTTTTCTTTTCTTTTGTGTGAGGGAGTTGCGCCTACAAAATGGAAAATGCTTAAAATTTATGAGCCAAAGATACGAGAATATTGTGTACATAAATATGTGGGAGGACTCCTTTTTTGCCAGCTTCTTAGGGGCTAGACTATGCACAGAGAGACAGAAAGAGAGAGAGAGAGAGAGAGAGAGAGAGAGAGAGAGAGAGAGAGAGAGAGAGAGAGAGAGCAAGAGAAATCGCATGTGAATGCTGTGAAGTGGCATTTAACGCAATTTCAGACAGATGCTGGCTGCTTTTTTTTCTGTTTTTTGTTCTTTTGCTTTCATTTTTAATTTGAGTTAACTTGGCCTTAACCAAAAATTCAAATGAAATGAACAACGTGTCCAACACTCGGATACTTTAGAAAACCCAGCCTGAGTGTTACGAGTGGGATATATGGCTGGCTGGTTATGGCCGGCATGCCTTCAGTGCCACTTGGAAAATTGCACATTAAGCTTAATTAAGAAATTCATTGGCGTGTCCAGAACGTGAATGTGATGTACTGCTGCTAATGGGCAACATTTAAAGCTGCCCAAGAGCCACAAACTTCAAACTGTAAAAAGGACATCAAGCTGACCAAGCAGCCAACGAAGAGCAAGAGAGAGAGAGAAACAGAGTTGGGCCATAGTCTATCTTCTTTTTCTCCTTCTTCTTCGTTTTGCAATAGTTTTTCCCCACTTTTGATTGCCAGCGGCGACTGCCACAACAACAACAATTGCACGAATGTAAATAGAATTGTGGTTGCTTTAGGGCCACGAGCTGGCACTGGAGCTGGCGCTGGCCCAGTGGCACGCAGGACATGAACGTCGCACACTTAACAAATTAAAGTGCCGCAACTTTCAGCTAAAAAGCAGCAGGTGCATAAGTGGGGGCCTGATGCAGTTAAGTGGGCGTGAAAAGCAGACGCTGCAAATGGCCAGGTGAGTGCGTATTATCTTGCCAGCTGATGCTACTGCTGCTGCTGTTCGTCCTGCTGCTTCTCCTGCTGCTGCGTGCATTAGAACTTATGTGGGCTGTGCGCTTGCCAAACAAAAAGCGCGGATAAAAAGCATAATTCATGCAGTTGCTGCTGCTGCTGCTGCTACTGGTGGTGGCTGCCAGGTGGAGGTCAACAAATGACCTTATCGCCAGCTCTCCCGCATCGCTTTAGACAAAAGCCCAGCTATCTGTAATGCAAGCTGCAAAAGTTTTGTACCTCGACCACGGGGCGTATGAGCGTTAAATAAGTTGCCAGCGCCGTATATCTGCGGCTCTAGCTGCACTCAAAATTGCGCTCATTAAGCCGTAATTCAGGCCAAACGCAAGGGGAGTGGGCGGGCTGGGCTTGGAGAGCAACGGTTTTCTATGATTGCAATGGGAGCGCGACACTTGAAAAGTCAGCAACAAATCTGTGCAAATTGCAGCGCGTCACAGGCAGTTGATAGAAGGAGTGGGAGGTGTTTTGTGGACTGAGTGGCGACGTGTGACAATATTGATTTAAATGTCATAAACACCCAAAAGTAGCACGCACACACACACACACACACAGAGACACACACACACACGCACAGCAAGTGGCACATCCGTAAGATACTTTGAATGTTTTTAGAGATACACGAAGCGGAAGCCAAGTCAAGAAGACGAAGAAAAACAAACAGGCCGGCACGTTGTCAACAAGGTGTGCAAGCTGTCTCTGTGTGTGTGTGTGTGCGGGTGTGTGTGTGTGTGGCACACTAATGTGTGTAATATGCCACACACGTAGCCAACTATTAACTAAAATGGAGCGACACACAAATGACAGCGCACATTTGTGGGCTGACCGAAACCAAAGCCGGCAGATTTCGACTCAGGGATCGTAAATATCAGCCAAAAATAAAAAAAGAGGCAGAAAGAAATGAAGAAGAGCAACAGCCAGTCAAATACAACAACAACAACAACACCAACAAGCGCAGCAGCAGTCGCAGCAGTTAGTGAGCTTTGCTTGTCATTTGTAACAGATGCGGGCGCCCGGCCACAATTGACTACAGACACAGAGAGTGAGGCATTGCCTTTGGAAGATGGCATGGGGTATGGGGTACGTTTGGTTCACTGCCTTGGTAATTGGGCTCCACGCACAGCGAGTGCTCTGATATTGCACAGATATACACAGTTATATGTATATATATGTATATATCTCTCTATATATATATTCTATATAAAATGTATGTTTGTCTGCACATAAAAGGCCTGCTGGCAAACGCTTTGTCACTCGACCGCGCCACCCCTCCCCCCTTCCCTTTTTTTGTGGAGCGCGCCTCCCGTAATTGCGAGCAAAGATAAGCGCTTTATTACCGATTCACTGACTTTTATCGCATTTTAATAACTCACAAAATGCGGCCACGAAATTCACGTCGCTTTTTGCGTTTCCGTTACGTTTTACGTTAGACGTTACACGTTGCGTTGCGTTACGTTACGTGGCGCCGTTACGTCTGCGTGCTGCGTTCCGTTGCGTTACGCGCTGCGTTGCGTCTGTCGTCGTCGCCAGGCAATGCACAACTGAAACCGAAACCGAAAGCGAATTAGCGGCAAAAAGCAGAAAACAGAACTGAACGCGTCGGCGACTGCTGCTGCTTTAAATGCTTTCACTCTGGCCCAATGGCTGCCAACCGAGCGATAGCCGAACAGCCATGTGTCACACACACACGAAGCAGCGTAAGCCCGACTCGTGCACAGTACCAAACCGAAGCCGAATAGACTGCAGCTGTTCCGCCAGCACACGCAGCTGGCCTTAGAAGCACGAATGAGTGTGCGAGAGGGAGGCGGCAGAGTTGAGGAGGTGGGGGCTGGTCGGGTTAGTTCACTTGCTCACTTGCATTACCAAATGCTAAGGCACGGAAGTGCGTGCGCCAACAATACAGCACAGTGGTACGAAATATTTGTTTAGAGTGCAATTTTTGTATAATTATGAAAGTAATTTGGAAAGTGAATAAAATTTTTTGAAAAAAACTTTAAAAATTAGAATAAAAAGGCTTTTTATAGAAAATATATATATTTGAATATGTTAAATTAAATATTTATATAATATTGTATTAATTTATATATAATAATTAGCAATGTTTTTGGGTCTAAAATGCATTTTTCAAATGCTTAAAAAAATAGCACAAAAATGAGTTGAACTTTTATTTACTTTGGCTACAAAAAAAAAGTATATATAATATATTATATTTATTATATTTATGTTTAAAAAATGGTATTTTTACATTAAAAATATTAATTATATTTATTTTATTTAAATATTAAGGTTACAAAAGAAATCAGAACTTTTGCATATATTTTCATAAGTGCTTGAACTACTGTTCAATGCATTTGCAGCAACAGCTTTGCCCTATTAATAAAAAACCAATCAAGTTTTCTATAGCATCACAGCCTTAGTTAAGTTATGCAAATTGCATAGCAATAACTAACTTTCATTCTTTTTTTCTTCTTAATTTAATATAAACTTGAAATGTTTTCGCTTGAGTGGGCGACCACTGTGCGTGCGAGTGCTGTCTTTTAGTTCAGTTGCGCAAATTAGCCGCCTGCTCGGCCGTTTGTCATTTTTTGCGGCACAACTGCTAAGCTCTAGCTGCGAGTGTGTGTGTGTGTCTATGTGTGTGTGTGTGTGTGTGTGTACTGTAAACTTCGAATGCAAGTGCCTGCTGGTGCCTTCTGCTGCCAGTTTGTTGCAGCAAATCATTGCCGACTTTTGTGCGCAAATATTTACGACAAAGTCAACCAACGACTGCTGAGTGGCAGCTGCTGCTGTTGCAGCTGCAGCTGCTGCGTGGGTGGGCAAAGACAAAGGCATGCCTCTAACAGCAGCAGCAGCAGCAGCAGCGACAACAACCTGTCACAGCGACAGGGCGCAACACAAAACACAATGCGACATTAGCTCTTCGCCGGGTCAGCACTAGCGTCCACTAACACGCATGCACTGGCACACCCTACACACACACACACACACACACATACATGTGCCTGCCAACAGCTGAGTTACCATTTGGTCCGCTTCACCCTTGGCCTTCTAAACAAAAGACAAACTTGTTCAGCGCGCGCTTTTCTGCTTTTTTCTTTCTTTTTTGATTCCCCCTCAGCTTGGGGACTTGCTGCCAATGCCACGGGCTATGCTCCATGTGTGTGTGTGTGTGTGTGTTTGTTGTACATATGTCTTTTTGCAAATTAATTTATAAACACAATTGACATTGAGCGAAAATGTAAATATGCCGTTGAGAATGGCTGCCTTGCATTAAAATTTCAAGCGCTACTCAGTCACATCTGCATGCCAGGCAATTGCTATGCATATGCCTCTCTCTCTCTCTCTCCCTCTGTGTATGTGTGTGTGCGCGTGACCCCATAACTGTAACTGTAACTGTATCCGTTACTGTCTGTTGTGTGTATCTTTGGCGTGTGTGCGTGGTTATGTTTGTCTTTTAAGCCCTGCCTTGGCATTTATTTGGCCAAATAACAGAAATGGGAGCACGCAACCCAATGTTGCACTTAAGGAAATAAGCTATGCCACAGCCGTCTCCTGCTCTACTGCTGCTTCTACTTCTACTATATATAGTTGGGGGCTTAGCACTACTGCTTTGGGGGCGACAGCTGAAATGTCAAAACGGATTTTTCGTTTACCTAGCTGCAACACGTTGCGTATGCGTAACAAATGCCAAAACATTTGTCGACTAATTTGAAAGTTTTGCGAGACAGTTGGGCTGCAGCTACAGCCACTGTGGCTGCAACGGCTGCCCCATGTTGCATGACTTGCAATTAGAGAGCTGTCAGAATATGGTATGGCCCAGGCTGAAGCATTAAGCTGACGTGTTTCATTGTCATTATGAAATTGTATATGTCTTTGTCAAGCTCTCTTCGCATAAGTCTCCTTAATTAACCTGCCGCCGCTTGGGCTGAGCTACCTACCTGACTCTCCTACCTCTACCTCTCCCACTCTTCCCTTTCGATGTCCTTGCCTGTTTAATTAATAACAAATTGCGTTTTTTGGCCAAGAACTTTTAATTAATATAGTTTGAAACTAATTGAAGTGAAGCGTCAAGTTTTTGTTTTAAATATTTTCACTTGCTTTCAGCTTTGATTAGAGGCTGGCAAATTCACTTAACTGAATTTGGCTAGTATTATACAGTTGCTTTAAGCAGTTGAAAATTTTATTTAAAAAAATAAATATTTAAATAAAATTCGCAGTTTAAGCAATTATAAATAATAAATGATTTTCTGGTTTGAATTTACAATTTAAAAGCTTGTTTTGAGGTTCAGCTCGTAAGCCTTGGCATTTGCCCGCAAAGCGTTGCAAAAATCAATTGGCCAAATGAATAAATTTAATAGAGAAATCATCTGAGAGCCAAAATCCATAAACCTTTTTAAAAATAAAAAACCTATTATTTACTCAAAAACATATTTCTCTCGTTCCACAGAAAACTGTGAAATGCACTGTGAACGTAGCACCCTGTGCATAGATTCGCTTAGAGCTTTAATCCCCTGCATATGCATTTTACATGCTGAAAAAATATCTTGATGGATTCATAAGCAACGAAAGAAAAGGCAAACCTTAGACATGATTTGCTCTCCAGCTTAACCTCAGCTCTTTTATTATTCTACAATTATTATTTTGATTAAATAAAAATGTTCTAGAAGCCAATTTACTACAGTTTCTTAGTTAGAGTCATTTAATATTTAAACAAAAATAAAAATAAAATTGTCTAGTTATTCATTCACAATTATTTCTTAGACAAAATATATTTCTTTTCTACAAATATTTGTATAGTCGTATATTTATTTTTATCACATTTTCATTGCATTTACTTGCTGCTGCTGCTGCTGCTTCTGCTGCCACAAATAAGTGTAATACACTGTACAAAAAGCCACTTCACATGCCCCATTACCAAATCGTTCGCTTGCAACTCAAGCAGCTTCACTTGACTCTCGCAGCGAACTTTGGCTGCGCGCAAAAGTATGCAGCAGATTTTTTATTTTCATATGCTTCAATATAAACTGTAAACGAAATCAATTTGATAATCCCAGACCGCATTACATATATATTATATAGTGGCACCGTTATGTAGCCAAAAATGGACTGCTAGCAAAACATAATCGTAAAATTTCACTGTAATCCCCCAAGCCAAAGGAATTTCGGTTTGGTAACTTTTGCTTACTGGCTAAACGGTTATTAACTTTCGTATGTGTCGCTGCCCCACTGCCACCTCATGCCGCATGCCGCATGCCACATGCAACACACTCACATACAACAACAACAACAACTTTGCTGCAAACCACTGTAACAACAACAATGACAGGCAACTTTATTACTAAATACAGTCATATAAATTCGTATGTTTACACCACGAAACGTGACGCAGATGGAGGCGCCGCTTGCTGTTGTTCTGTTGCTGCTTGTCCGAGTGAGGGACGACGGCAGCAGCAGGCGGACATTGGGAATTGGGTTGGCTTGCTGTTGGGCATATCGCTTGTTTTGGCAGCCGCAACAACAACGACAACCTGTCGTTGACTTTCAAACTGATTTGCAATTTTCTAAAAAGAACTTGCGCCTGGCAGAGCACGTCGAGCCGCAGCTGAAGAGCAGCTCGAGGATTAACATGCAGAGGCATGCAACACAAGCTCAGGTGTTTGTGTGTGGGGGTGTGGGTATGGGAGTGGGTGTGTGGGTGTGGGTGTGTGTATTGCCTGTTCTGCTGCTGCTCATCATCATCAGCTAACCAAACCACAAAATATGCTGACTGCCACAAGTTGAGGCACATTTTTGTTGGGATGGCTGTAAGTGTGTGTGTGTATGAGTCTATATATCCATTGTGTATGTGCGTCCTTTTGTCTGTGTCGCGCTCGGCTTTGACCTTTTTCGTTAAGCAAAAATTGTAAAACTCATTTACATAACAATTACCCAAACGTTGCGAACCTTTTGCAAAAACTGACGCCCAAAACGCAAACAAACTGCGGCTTGGCTAAGTTTTCAACTGGCAATCGGAGGCATGCCACCTCTCTCTCCCTCTCTCTCTCTTTCTCTTTTTGTTGCTGTCATGTGCGTCACATGTTGCGTTTTGAAATTTTGTTTAACCCTTTTTTCGACTGTTTGTTTTTACTAGAGGCTGGCGCCACCTGGCGGCGTCATCGCACAGTCGCATTCTATTTAGATTGCTTTTCAAGCACACACTCTCCCCCTCCTCTCACTCTCTCTCTCTCTCTCTCACTCTTTCCACATTGTGTCAGTTGCATTCTCTTAACTTTTCTTAACAACTGTCACGCCGCTTAATGTCCTTTGTCTCTTGCGGCATGGCCCTTCTGTCTGTCTGTCCGTCCGTCCGTCCGTCTCACTCTGTCTGCCTGTCTGTGGCACAATTTAGTTGATATATGAACTGCAATGGCACTTACAATTTCATCCAAAGTGTTCGCCGGCTCCTTCATACCATGACGTTAGAGCTTCAGCCAATCTGCAAATGACAAAAAGTGAAAAAAATTCATGTATAAATGGAAAGCTGAGTAAAAAGAGAGAATCAAGCAAAGCGCCAAATAAGCAAAAGCAATGCAAACACAAGTGCTGAAAAAGTAAGAAAAAAAACTGTTTGAAGCTTGTATACCCTAACTGAGCCCTAAACTGAGCGTTGAAATGTAAATCAAACTATAATTAAAAATATAATAAAATATAATTTAAAATAACTATTAATGTTAAGTTTTTGCTGAGACAATGAATAATTTTTTAATAATATATTTTTTATAATATAATAATAATTTTTTTAATTTAAAGACAAATTATTATTGAAGAAAAATATGTTTAATTATAAATAAATATTATAATTTATTTTTTTTATTAATATTAATAAACTTAATTGAATAAAATTATTAAAATATTAAATAAATTTTAATTATGTTATTCAATTAAAATTAAAATTGATTAAAAGTAAAGTTTATTAGCAGTAAAATGTATAAATATATTTAAAATTGATTTTATTTATAATTTTAAAAAAATTCAATTTATATTAATATATTTAGCATTTATTTGTTAACTTTTTTTAACATAAATTCAACTTTAAATAAATTTAAATTTAATTTTAAATGCAATTTTATTTCATAGAAAAAATGCACTTACAATTTTTTGATATTTATAATGAAAACTATTTAATAAATTAATACTTTTCAAGTTTTTACTGTACATGTGAAAGGCTTCTAAGGGCTTTACTTTGCTGTTCTCTTCTCGTTGCAACTCTGATAACAATTTATTAGAAATATCTTAAGACAGAGTATAAGAGCCGAACAAACAAACAATCATTAGATATAAGAGACGCTTCCCAGCACAGGTTTCACTGTAGCTGTGTGTGTGTGAGTGTGAGTGTGAGTGTGTGTGTGTGTGTATTTGCTTTGCAAATATATTTAACAAGGCCACACAATTTAAATTTGTATTTCCATTTGGTCCGCTTGCTATTGTGTTTTTCTTTGTCACAGTGTGTGTGTGTGTGTGTGAGGGAGAGTGTGTGTGTGTGTGGAGCTGCTAACAAAGCAAAAAACCACATGCACACACACACACAGGCAGACAGACACACTAACACATGTGGTCTAACCGCCTTATCAATTTCAAGCACTTGCCGCATTAAAAAAATATATTTTTAAATATATATATATATTACTATATATATAAATCATGTATATATATGTTTTTTTGTGTGTCCATATGCCAAACCCTACTCTCCCTCTCTCTCTCTCTCCCTCTAACAATCGCTGCCCTTTGCTCTATCTCTTTATTTGACTTATTTAGTTGAAACCAAAAGAAAGAAAGCAAAAAAAAACCACAGGCAAAACAAAAATGCTTATTAAAATGTTTGCCCAAGTCCTTCGTCATTTGCATTTCACTTACAGTCTTTGTCGCAGTCCTTGTCCCAGCTTCACCCCGCCCCAAGCGCCCTTCCCTTTGCCCACCACACGCACAAGCTAACCCCTGCTGGTGCTTCGCCTAGACAAGGTTTATTTTTTTAAATTGATTGCCACATAAATTTCATGTAATCTAATAAAATTTGAATTGTCGTTGTCGTAAATGTCACACACACAAGCACACATTCGCACACACACACACACACACTCGCACACACTCCCACACACACACATTTCCACTTACAATTCCTGGCACAATTGCAAGTCCAGGCTGCTTGTCATCAGGCACATACACACATCCACTCGAGTGGCTGAGTGACTACTGCCACGCCCACACCCGCCAGCCTCCTGGCCGCCCATTTGGAAATGCTGATGAAGTTTCAACTTTGAACGAGCGATAAGCTAATCAAATTAATTCAAGTTAAAACTTGGCAAGCGAATTTGCAACAAATTAATGTTATTTCATGGCTTCTTAAACTTGACACTGCGGTCGTCGTGCCCCAGCAGCAGCAGCAACAGCAGCCTCCACTCCTCTCTCTCTCTCTCAATCTCTTGCTCTCTCTCTGTTTGCCCCTTGCCTTAACATAACAGCTCACAGCAGTTCAAAGTAATTCATTTCTGATTGGAAGTTTCCTGTCAGCATTTATCTACTTCTTTTTTGCAATGCTCTAACAATGGGTCAGGCTCATTTCATAGAACTGTTTGGAGTGGAAATTGATATCGGTATATATATATATGTATTGATATAAATTTCTTTATCAACAATCAAGTCTTATTGTCTTATCTGTTTATAAATAAATCACAGTTACACAATTATTTTATATATATATATAAAAAAATCTATTCCTAGAGTATTTAGGTTTCAGCTTTGCCAACTTCTCAAACTCCTATTTCTTTTCTATATTTTTTGTCTGCTTGTAAACTGAGTAAAAAGTTTGCTGCATAGCTTAAAGTGCGGCTAGCTTGCCAGTCCACATGTGTCTGTGTGTGCGTGTGTGTGTTAGATTTTTCAAGTCTGTGCATTTATAGCTTTATACACTCGTGTGGCATATGTGAGAAGTGCTGCCAAGCAACTAAACAATAAAGTTGAAAATTCACTTGAGACTCGCAAGGAAATTGGCTGCTGCTGCTGCTCTTCGGCCTCCCCTGGGGAGTTTCTGATCAACAACAATCAGCAACAACAATCAACAACAACAACAACAATAAACGAGAGTTTGACAAAGTAGATCAATGTGGATTTTCTTATATCAAAGATTCGCATGCAAATTGTGCGGCCGCCCGCATTTTTTTGCTTGCCTTGGAGTACATTTTTCTGCTCGTTTATTGGCAAAAAGTTTTTCTTTTTCCGTTTCTTTTTTTTTTGGCCAAATACTTTTGCTTTAGGGCCACTTTTAATGGGCCCCAAACAACTTAATCAACTCAATAAGCCCCATAAGGCACACGGGCAGACAGACAGACAGACAGACAGACAGACAGCTAGACGTAGACAACTTTTCGTTGGCCCACATGACGTATGCGTAATATTTCGTTTGCCTTCTGCTTTGGCTCGCAGCGGAATCAAAACTGAGTGGAATATAAAAAAGCATTTCGCACGTCGCATATTGCAGCGCCCGCCCAAAATGCATACAAATAAAAACAAAATACAGAAAATATATGAGGAAGAAGAAGCAAAAAAACAAATAGCAACTGCCGCAATGCCAAACGTGTCAAATGCATAAAAATCTAAATTTCCAAAAAAAAAATAAATAAAACTGAAAATGTGTGAAGAGAAAAAACTAGAAATAAAAATAATAATAGAACGAAATTCTAGACTACATAATACTCTGCTTGTAACTTAAAATGTTTACAAATATTTATGTTTATAAATAATTATGAATTGAACGAATATTTGAATTGTTTACTTGAATAATAAGCTTAGCTGCCTTAGCTACATATATTATATATTATTATTATTATTATTATATATTCAGTCAGGAAGCTTCTTATGAATATATATTTCTGTTATTTTTTAAATATTATATTGATAAACTTTATAGATTTTTAGCATATTCATTTAAGCAATAATAATTTAAGAATTGTTTTGTAACTATTTATAATAGCCAACTGCCAAGCGCATATAGCTCACTGGAATCTGGCAGCAGAATATGTGAAAGAAAAGAAACGTTTTGTTTTTTGGTTGTTGTAGGAATCAAGCGATGCACATGCAAAATTTTGCATACACAAAAAATAATTCGCATAACGAAAACTGAGCTACAACAGCAATTTGCAATGAAGAAGCAGCAAAAGTTCATTGCGAGTGAGCAATAGAGAAAGAGAGAGACAAAGAGAGTGAGGAGTAGAGAGATAACATTTCATAGACAGCAGATCCTTTATAGTAAAAGGCATAGAAATTGGAATAGCAAAAACAGATGCTCCCAATGCAGTTGAACTGAAATAAAACCACATTTAACGTTGCACATGCGAGTCTATACAAAGACAACAACAACAACAACAACAACTACTACAAGCAACAATAACAACAAATAGTAACCGCAAAATTGTTATTGTTGCAAAGCATTTGTTGTTTTTCGCTTTTGCACATTATCCAGATAGATAATATGCTGCGTTAGCCAACTGTTTATTATTGCATTATTAAGCGGTTTTTAGTTTAGTGGGTAGAGCGAGGCAGACAGAGAGTGAGGCAGGCAGAGGTGGGCCGGGGGGCAGAGTTGGCTTACAGCCAGCCAATTGCACAATTCAGCATATCAAATTGCATTTCCGTTCGAAAGTTGCGCCCGACTTAACCAAAAGCACAATTCAATGCATTTTTAATAAGCATAAATATTTGAAATCAAATATTTCAAATTCAATTTGATAACAAAAATAAGACAGAGCAATAGCAGGCGATGGGGTATGCTGGACTATAAAGAGAACTTACGCAAAAGTTGTAGTTTGGTAAACAAAATTTTCAGATTTTTAAGTGGAATATTTTTTGATTTTTTATTTTTTTTCAATTTCAATTCTATAATTATTTAAGCCAAATACAAAATATACCCTGTGTGAGTGCATTGATATGAGGTATTATAATTTGCGCTTGCGGCTTTTTAGAAACGTTTCGCAGACAGCGAGGTGAGGGGTGGCAGCTGAGGCGGGTTGAGCAGGTGCGGGTGTGATATAGGCCACAAATTTGTGTGCATTTTGGTTGTTTGCATTTTGGCACATGCCAGCGGCCCTAAAATGTGCGTGTGTGTGCGTATTTGCCACTGTGTGTGTGCGTGTGTGTGTGTGTGTGTGGTGCGTGTCAAATGCAAAGCTACAGCAACAGAAACAGCAGCTAACATGAGCGTGAATATCAGCACCTGCAGGTGCAGCATGATTGTGGCTGCAGCAAACTAATTAAAATAGCTGCGGTAACAAGGAATAGTTCGCTCTCTCTCTCTCTTTCTAGCCTCTCACTACATGCAGTCTTAGTGTTAAATATACACATATATACAAATATATGCACATACTTATATAATATATATTATATTTAATGACAAACTCCGTTGCAAAGTTATCAACGCCGTTGCAGATACATTTAATAGCAGCAGATACAAATGCAGCTAGCAACTGCAGCTGTATCTATAGTCATGTCTGCAAATGTATGTGTGTGTGTGCCACGCAAAGACAGTGAACATGCACACGCTTCGGTAAACAACAATTGGCATTGTTGTCTGTGGCATAAGGTAGACAAACGAGATAGACTCCTATAGCAATAGCTATTCAGACAGAGAGAGGGAGGAAGGGTTGGTGGTAGGGGGCAGGCGGGTAGCTGTTCTGTGGACCATCTCAATTATTTGCGTGTTAAGCATGTGCGGTTAACACAACAAATGCGCACTTGACAATGGGGGCTTAAGACAGCAAAACTTAACACAGGGAATATCGCAAACAGATACAAAGATACGAAGATACAAAGATAATGCTTTAGATACAGATACAGCTACAGATACATATGCAGAGCTTAATGTACACTTAGAGAAATGCATTCCTAACTTAATTGGAGTATGCTAAATGGAGCTTCAAGTGTTTCTATAATGTGCCTTATTATCTCTCTCTCTCTCTCTCTCTCTCTCTCGCTCTCTCTCTCTCTCTTTCTCTCTCTCTCTCTCTCTCTCTCTCTCTCTCTAGCTCTCTCTCTCTCTTTCTCTCTCTCTCTGCTTATCTAATCTACAAATTTATCCAGAGTTTTCATCTCAACTTCACAAAGTGCAGCAAATGCATTCAGTTCAATTCCAGCCCAAACACAAACCTGTTTTCGCTAAGTGTTTTCATATTTCTACATTTATTAGTTGACTTTTTCCTCAAGTGTTTAGCTAGCTGGTTGGTTGGTTGGCTAGCAGCAGCCGCATAATTAGATTCATCGAACACTGGGCAGGCGGCCAAATGATTTGTTTGTAGCACACGCTAACAATGCCCCCCTCTGTGGCCGCTATCTCATTAGAGACACCAAGAGAAAGAGAGCGAAAGAGACTAAGAGAGAGAGGAGCAAATTCCTGGCGAGTGCCGCAAATTATGGCGGCTGAATGAGTTGTTTCCGTACCAAAAACCAAGGCGGAGCGAAGGCGGAGTTTGCTTAGAGTTGTGCGCCATAAATCAATAGACTCACTGACAGCTTTGTCAATGAATGCAGAACAGAGCATGAGCGAGCGCTGAAGCGGACACACAGACAACCCGAGCTGGGCGGGCAGGCAGCAGTCATAAGGCAGCTATGCCACATCACGTATACGCCGCTTTGCCCGCCGATACGCTTCAATTGCGCGCCGCCTTTTTGGAGGTCATCAATAAGTGGCTGCGACCCTCAGAGAATTTGTTGTTGCATTAGCTGAAGCCGCTGCTCCCGCTGCTGCTGTTGCTGTTGCTGTCAAAATGAAAAGCATTTTACGCGCTGCCACTTTCCGTTAGATTCCCACAAAGAAAATGTTGTGTCTATGTATGTGTATGTGTGTGTGTGTGTGTGTGTGTGTGTGCGTGGGTGGCAATTTGTACAAATTACTTAAGCTTCGATTTGCTTTATTAAAAGCAAATGCGAATGAACAGAAAAATAGCTAACGCTTAAGAAAATAAGTAAGAATTTGCTGCTTGGTTGCGCATGACTACAAAATACCTTTTAACCTAAACTGATCTATTGTCTGGCCTTTGAATGTGGCAACATAACATAATAACTATATATAAACTAAAACTCAAGACTCAACGTTAAACACTACGACAGAAAAGAGCAAGCTATACAAAAATGGAATCATTTCCAGAAAAGATTTCATATACCAAGGTTAAGCTTTCTAGCTCTTGTACTACCAAGATTCTTACGAAAAAAAAACACATTTTCTTTTAAGTAGATTAATTTTTAGCTATGTATGTATATGGAGAATCTACAGGCAAAGTTTTAGCTCGATAACTTTTATAGTCTTTGAGTTATGCTCAAAAATTAAGTTCAGCATTTGAGTTTTTCGGTAAAATGGAAAAGTTATTATAAAATTCAATTATTTTTCAATTTGTTTAGACTTGAAGCTAGTCTGCAAACCAAATTTAAGTCTATAACACTAGTAGTCTTTGACTTGTGTTGAAAAGTCGTCTAAATTAAGATATTTGTGGATGAGGTAAATATATTTTAAAATATAAATTTTTATTAAGCTATATATACTTTAAGAGTATCTCTATATCAAATTTGAATGCTGTAGCTGAAGAAGTTTTCGAGTATAGCTCAGAACCCCAAAGATTTCTAAGTTTAAAAGTTAAGAATACGAAGAAAATTACAGTTTTTTTTTTTATTTATGCATTTTTAAGAAATCCCCAACTTCTTCGCCTAAAAGGATCAAGTTACATATTTCTATTAATAATTAATATAATAAAAACAGATATCCAAATAAAATAATGCTCAGATTTCACATAACAAATAATTGCTAAAGACTTTCTACATTTCATGCAATCACAAATACTTCATACTAATTTCTAATGAGTACAGGGTATATTTGAAAATAATGTGCCACGCCCCCGCAAATCCGTGCTCAGCAATTGTCAGTGGCTCATCATTCAGCTAAACATTTTTGTGTTGGCGAAAAACAAAAAAAAAAAACATTTTCAATTTAATTAAATAGAAAACAAAACACGAAAAAAAACGTTTTCATTGTTTTGGGTTTTGGCTGCCCTCCTGCCCTAGATAGCCCTCCGCAACCTACAACCTACAACCTCCAACCAACCTACCCCTCCCACTCACCCACCGCCAACACTCTCATCATCATCTTCGTTGTCTACACGAATTGTTAGCTTAGCCAACAAAAATTTGTTGGCCATGTTCAAATAATAATGCAAATTGTTTTGTAAATGAAATTATATAATGAATTTGGCCCGGTCAAAGTTTTTTGATAAATTAAAGAGAGCGAGAGAGAGGGGGAGAGACAGATAGAGATAGAGATAGAGATAGAGACGGAGGGAGGTAGCAATAGATAAGCAGCTGAAGCTGTGGTGTTTTTATCAATTAATGATAAAAGCCCCCCCAAAGCGATAAAAACTCTTTCTCAGCATATTTCATAAAGTTGCGAAGCCAAACGAACGATTGCAGTCATCAAAATTATGAAAATTAAATTTTATTTTAGCTAATTAATGAAGATGCGGCAAGCAGTGCAGTCAAGGAGCGTTAAAGCAGATGTTGAGCCAGTGATTGCGTCAAAAACTGATTGCGAATTATAATGTTGCAGAGAAGAAGGCAGAAGGAAGGAGGAGGAAGTGCGGAAGCAGTTGACATAAATAAATGAAATGAGCTCTTCAAATTAAGTGATTTCATTTGCAGTTAAACATTATTGTTGAAGAGGCTTATGCATACCCTATAATGTTAGGCATTTGGCGGGTATATGCAATTGCTCTGTTTAACAATATTTGAAAATAGAAAATTTAATTTAAACTGATTCTAATGGTAAGTCAATAAGATAAAGTCCAGACTTAATGTATAATAATATACATATTTGTACAGTTGTGTTCATGAAAATAGTAGTAGGTCAGAGATACATTGAAAATTAGACCTTCATAGAAAATAGTTAGAAAAAATTTAATAGAAAAGTAGTAAAATAATTTGAATATTGTGTTTAAATAGTTTTCAAAGTATTTTGATTACCACTACTATTTTCATGAACACTGCTGTATACATGAAATATATAATATATATACATATATCATTATCATATCTATGTCAACCTCAGCCAACTCCCTTTATATCTCCATAAAACATTTCCATCTTTTTTTTCTGTCCCATTTCAGATGTTTTGCTCCGTCAAGTATCAGCGATAAATAACGCGCTTTCAGCTCTGCCAGCGACAACCCTCAAAGTTCTATGTGTGTGTGTGTGTGACAAGGCAACCCTACGCAGCCCTACCCTACTCAAGCCAATCTAGTAAATTATCATTTTGCGTTTGCGTTTTTGTCACAAACATGGCTAATGCGCCGCATAAACTATATCTCTGTAGTTGTTGGCCAGTTGGCAAAACGCTATTTCCGCCCTCAGCCCGCCCTTCAGCCGCTCGTGTTGTTGCTGCTTTACAGTTCCATTAGCAGGCAGTAAAATATGTAAATGCTGGCAAATAAATCGCAGACGACAATTTGACAAGTTGGGCAGCAGCAGCAGCAGCAGCCGCAGCCGCAGCCGCAGCCGCAGCAGCAAACGCGAAGCTAAAAGAGCGCGACATTCGCTTAATGCGAAAAGGTAAGAGCCAAATCCATCAGGGAATACCCCTCCCCTCCCCTCCCCTCTCTCTCTCTCTCGCACTCTCTTCCCTCTCCCCTTCGAATGATGAGTTGCGTTTACACACATAAATACGCAATTCGCTTAAGTACTCAGCTCTGCTGCGTTTCGTTTTCGTTTTCGATTTTCGCGGTCGCCGCCGATATTGTTGCTGTTGTTGTTGCTCTTCCGCCACAAGCCAGGCCACGCCCCCTGTGCTCCCCACACTACTCACACGCACACACCTCGCCTCACCAGCTGCGCCCACATTTGCAATTCAATGTGGAGCCTCCTCACACACACACACACACACACACACACACATCCACAACAATGGCAACAATAATGCGAATTGATGAAGCGTGAAGGATTTCAGGCAATTGCCGGTTCAGAATTGCGTTGCATATTCGTATATCGCACACACACACACACACACACACACACCCACACTCCCACACACACATACACATGGCTTATTTGGTGTACCAGGAAGAGCTTTTTAGGCCGGAGATATGTAAGCATTATCATTGATAGTAACTGTCGTAGGTAAATTGCAGGTCAAATGTGAATTTCAACTAAGTAGAGAAGGGCGAGAGGGAGAGGGAGAGGGAGAGGGAGTAGGAGCAGGGGAAAGCAGCGTGGCACTTGAGCGGAGAGGGTAGGGAACTGTGTAATTTTAATTGTAAATTGCAATTTAATTTATGCTGACATTGATTCGAATTGTACTACAGATTATGCAGCTCAGGCTAAGCAAGTGATGAACCAGCAAATACTCTGTAGTTAGTTAAGTTAAGTGAGTCATAACCTGAGCTTGACTCAAGTTAAAAAAAGTTTAAAATTAAAATATTTAAAAATTTGTCTGACTTTTAAAAAGAAAAAAAAAATTTTGGTGGTTTAAAAAATAAATAAGTTCTTACTTATAATAAAAAATTAATCCATATATATGTAAGTATTAAAATTATTATTATAGTTATTATTAATATTATTAATTTAATTATTATCATCATTATTCTGCTTAGTTTCATTATTTGTATTAGCATCATAATTAGATATTAATAAAAGAGAAAAAGAAGCAATTTAGTTGGGGAAATGTGACGAATTCAGTTGCTTTCAGCACAGTTTGACCTGGCTGAAACTATTGATAGAGTGCCTCAACTATCTATTAATCAGAAATATAAACATAGTTGACATACACCACCTCAACGACCTTTACAGGGTATATAACACAGCTTTATTAACAATTTATAAAAAAAAGCTTAATGCGCAATGGAAATAATTTTGCAATTAAATATTATGTTTAAATTGTTTTGCCTGAAAGATAACATAGCAAACTATATATATGGATATATCTATATATCTATATATAGCATATCTATATATCATATATAGCAGATAAATACTCATAGATATGTATATAGAGATCCAGAGCATGTCACACATTTGAGCTGAGCTTATAAATCATAGCTAATCCCAGCTAATTGCTAATTCACCTCCAACTCTTTCAAAGTTCATCCAAAATTCTGTTTTATATGCAAACAGAATTTTTAGAAATAACTAGAAAATACTGCAAATGTTTTCATATCCATCGAGCTGATGAATATATTGATTTTTAATTGAAAAACATCGAAGTTTTTGGAAAAAAGAAGAAACGAGGTCAAAGGGTTTGCCAATTGGCGAGTTACAGTTACAAATTCGTTAGATTTAGTGTTGCAAAATGCTAAAAAATAAATAGAAATAAATAAAAGACAAAATTGTGAAAGGAAAATGGGGGAAAATAAAAATCAAATTCGTATGCAGCAGAGAGAAAACTAAAATTGCGCTGTCAGGGAAAATGAAAATAAATTCCTAAAGCATTTTAAATATTTTACGCGAAGGCCAGGGAGGCGGTGCCTGTGCGTGTGTGTGTGTGTGTAGGCGTGGCATAAAGCCAAACTCTTTTGTCGCACAACAAAACTTTGATTCTAGGACGCGGCAAATGGAGCGAACAACAGATGAGCTGAAAATTTGCATAACTGTGTGTGTGTGTGTGTGTGTGTGTGTGTGTGTGTGTGTGTGTGTGTGTGTGTGTGTGCGTGTGTGTGTATGTGTGTGTGTGTGTGTGGGCCTTTCTTTCTCTCTGTGTTGCCAAATAAACATATTTTTGGTGTCCCGTTTAAGCAGTTGGCAGGCATATAAATATCTGCAAAGCGCATTTAAGCCGCCTCGCCTCAAAATAATATAAATAAATAAAGACAAATAAAAGCAACAACAACAAAAAAGTCATGAACTGGGCCAAGCTGTAAATACGCACACAGAAATTGGGGCGAACGCCTGTGGGCCTGTGGGCGTGGCTGCAACATAATAATAATAAATATTCAGTTCAGTTTCAGATTCAGATTCAGTTTTGGTCGACTTTTCTCTTGCGCACTTTTCTCTTCCTTCTTTTATGTTGAGTGCATGAATGAAACTGCGATATGAATGAAAATGAATATGAAAAACCGAACACCCACACACCCATACACACACACCCACACACACACCATGCACTCTCTGTGTGTGGGTGTAAGCTGCTCGGCAAGTAAGTAAACCAAATGCGAATATGAACAGGGATTTGCATTCATAAAATATATCGCAGTCGAGGCAGATGCCCCCAAGCCATGCCCACAGGTATCGTCAGCTGTGTGTGTGTGTGTGTGTGTGTCAACTTTCACTTTGTCTCTGTGTGTGTGTGTGTGTGTATTATTTGAATTATGCAAATCGCTAGCATGAAAAACAAATATTAAACTTTTCATAAAAGATTCAAAAATTAAATAAAATTTTACAAAAGACATAAAAACCAAACGGTTGCGTTTGCTCTCCTTTTCTCCCTCTCTCTCTCTCTCTCTCCCTCTCTCTCACACAGTGTCACCCACTCTCTGTGTGTATGTGGGCGTGGCAGTAGAAGAGGCGCACATCCTGTTTTTGGCAGCCGCATATAAATTTATATGGCAGGCCGCCTCGCATAATGATTGTACTTACACATGTAAGTAGAGGGCAGCCCCTAACTAACCTCTAACCACGCCCACCCAACCACCCGCCTCTGGTGACTTCTGCAGCGTCTACTGCCTCTGCCCACACTCTGTGCAAATGGCACATATGGAAAAAGTTGGCAACTCGCTCGCCAAATAAGCAAAATAAATAAACCAAAAACAAAAGGGGGAAGTTTCAAGTAGGCAGCGCGAGGGGAGGGGTTGACTACGAAATACCCCGTAAACTGATTTAAGTTTGCGGATACAGATACGATACAGATACAGATACAGATACAGATACAGATGCAGATACAGATACAGATACAGATACAGATACAGATACAGATACAGATACAGATACAGATACAGACACAGATGCAGATGCAGATGCAGATACAGATACAGATACAGATACAGATACAGATACAGATACAGATACAGATACAGATACAGACACAGACACAGATACACATACAGATACAGATACAGATACAGATACAGATACAGATACAGATACAGATACAGATGCAGATACAGATACAGATACAGATACAGATACAGATACAGATACAGATGCAGATACAGATACAGATACAGATACAGATACAGATACAGATACAGATACAGATACAGATACAGATGCAGATACAGATACAGATACAGATACAGGTACAGATACAGATACAGATACAGATACAGATACAGATACAGATACAGATGCAGCTACAGATACAGATACAGATACAGATACAGATACAGATACAGATACAGATACAGATACAGATACAGATACAGATACAGATACAGATACAGATACAGATACAGATACAGATACAGATACAGATACAGATACAGATACAGATACAGATACCGATACAGATACAGATACAGATACAGATCACACATTCTCTCCCTAGCTAATCTACCCTGTTGTGCATACATTCGATGCGTATAGGATATAAAGAACTTATTTTTTTTTGCTGTTGGCACGCGGACAATTGTAACGCTCGGGATTTGGGGTATTGGCAGAGGGCGGGAGGCCCAATTGGGGTGCGCCACATGCGCTCAACAGGAACACAAAGTTCGCTTTTCCCGCTGCGCGCAACTAGTTGTGGCATGTGTTTTATTTGCTTCCTCCTTTATTCCACTTCTTCACTTCATACAATATAAACTCAGCCCGAAAAGCCAAGCGTCGAATTCCTTTCGGGCGTTAAATAAAATCTCGCACGCTTCGTTTGAACGGACGCCAGACAAACGGACGGCAGCCACCTCAAACACACACGCACAGAGGGTGCCTCCCACGCCTCTGCCCCCTCACGAGACTCGAAGTAAAAAAAGAAAAACAAATTAAAAAGGACTGTCAACTGTCTGGTATTTGCTGCTGCCTCTTCTTCTTCTTCTCGCTTCTCGCTTTTCCATTTTATATTTTTTTCGCCAACAACTTTCAAAATTCAAATCGTGGGCGTTGCGTACGTGCCACGCCTTGATTTGCGGTTGACTTTTAGTTTTCCCAGCCACAATTTCAGTTTCATTTGAGCAAACCAAAAAAAAAAAACAAAAAAATGAGGAAGAAAACTTTGTTTACCGTTAGTTCTCATTACAATTCACAGCATGTGGTTTCATATTAAAATTTTCCTTTTTTTTTGGTTTTTTGGCTTTTACCTTGATTTTTTTAGTTAACCAATTTTCAATTGAGTCTGCGGAAAAACAAGTCAAAAAAAGCTTGGGGCACTTTGAGTTTGTAGGAAATTCCAGTAATTAGGTTTAATTAAGCTGTCAAAGACTTGAAAAACTTGTCAAAAAAAAGAAAAGATTTTTTTCATTTTTTAACTTTAACTTTTACTCTAGAATTCGTTCCAGTTATATCTATATACATAAATGAATATATATTGCGTTAACAAAATTTCTATTTGGTGTGCAAAGCAATAAAGCTTAAAATTCAAATTTCACACGAAAGAAGAAGAGCGAAATTTCGCATGTAGATCAACTGTTAAAAATGTATCAAAAGAAATGTTAATGAGAGTTGGGACAAGCGAAATACACCGGATATTCCAATGTTGCTCTCTTTGTCTCCCTCTCTCTCTGTCTTCAACTTCAAAAAAGACTGGAAGTTCATTAAACCGTAAGTAAAAAGCTGTGACGTCATAAACATTAACTGATTCTCACGGCTGCAGCGGCTGCTTCAGCCAGCCAGCCCAACTCAAACGGAGCGTGATGAATGTTTGGGCAACAACAGTGTTACTGACCTCACATTACATGCAGCGAAAAAAAAACAAAAAAACAACAACTAAAAACGTGCAGGTTCATCAATTTTTTTGGGTGGGAATGAATTTGAACGAAACGAAAAAAAATGCAGGCAATAGAGGGGGTGCGAGCAGGATGGCAGCAGACACACACACACATCGACTTCCAATCAAGTTGTGCTTAAAGTTTGGACGACGCTTCACTTTTCGCACTTTTCGTTTTCGTTGTGACGCCGACTGCGCGGCCCATGCGCTGGAATTTCTAAAAACAACAACGCCAAAGTGAACACACAAAAAAAAAACGAGCTATTGGTGTGTGTGTTTTGGGCTTGACATTCCTGTTGCCAGGGCAACGTCAACGGCGCCGTCAACGTCGACGCTCTAATTGGAATGTAGCGTTGGCGCAACGTCGTCGTCGTCGTCACAGGCGCAGCCGCAGCAGCCGCATAACGTAAGAAGAAAAACAAAAACTGGCCCTGTAGCTTTTTAAAGCTCTGCTCTGCTGATGTTGTTGTTGTTGGTGCTGTTTGCTGCTCAAAGCGTGGCTTGGAACATGTTTTTGAGCGCTGCTGCGTCGCAGTCGCTTGTTGAAGCTGCGTGCGTGCGTTGCGTATGCATGTGTGTGTGTGTGTGTGTTTGTATTTGTATTTGTTTGTGTGGGTTTTGGGGATGCTTTTGTGGATTGTGGAAGCCAAACCGGAATGTGGCTCATTCAGTGAAAAGACGCTGACGCCGACGCTGACGCTGACGACGAAAGCGGAGCCTACGTCGCTGTTGCTGTAATTTGAAGCCACTGGCCGGCAATCTATGCAGCAGCAGCGACGCTGGCAGAGATTTGTCGCTGCTGCTGTTGTTGTTGTTGTTGTTGCTTGTTTTTCTGGTTTGGCATTCGCGCTCAATTGCGCCAGATTTGCGTTTTTTTCTTGTTGTTGTTGCTGATCGCAGCGCAGACTGCGCCACGCTTCATTTCTTGCGCTATTGGGGCTTGGCTTCCACTCTTGGAAGCTGTATAGCTGGAAGCAGCCCAAAAATTTATACATATATATTTATTTTGTTGTACAGTTGCAGCGCCAATTGGCGACATGCGCATCGACTTGTTGTTGTAGTAGTTGCTGCCCACTGCAGCAATCGCAACAAAAATTCACACAGACAAAGTGAGTGAGTGAGAGAGAGAGGGAGGGAGGGAGAGAAATGGGCAAATTATGGCGATGGCGTGCGGAAAGAGAATCACGTTTATACCGTTTTGTAAACTGATTTTTTTTCTTCTGCTGCTGCTGCTTCTTCTATGCTTGCCTGCCTGCCTAACTGTCTGTCTGTCTGTTTATCTGTTGCTGCTGCTTCTTCTACCTACTTCGCTGCTTGTTTTTTTCTCTTCTTTTTTCAAGTGCAATTTCATTGTAGTTGTTGCCAGGCATTTCTTTCACACACACACAGGCAGGCAGCGACGGGCCACGCTCATTAAATATTTTCGCTGTCGAATTTCTGTATTTGTGTGCGTTCGTGTGTGTGCGTGTGTGTGTGTGTATTTCTATCAAGTGCGACGCTCAACTTTTGCTTACCTTGTCTGCACCTTGCGCTGCGCTGCGCTTGTGGGTTCCGTTGCTGCTGCTGCCGCTGCGACTTTTGTTGTTTTATTATTTTTGTTGCACTTCTTCACTTATGCTTTATCACGCAGCTATTTGCATTCTTTTGCTCACTTTTTGCTTTTGTAATTAATTGAATATTTATATATACACTCACACACACACACACACACACATACGCGCGCGCGCTGCCTCTCACACATATACAGATAGCGAGCGTGAGCGAGAGCGAGACAGAGACTGGGTAATTGCGACAGTTTGTTCTACGCTGGGAAAAAACACGTCCGCAAACAGGTAAATACGCTGAGCAACTGACGCTCGCCTCGTCTCAATATCAATTCCATTCAGCATTGGCTTTACGCTCCCGCTCCCGCTCCCATTCCCACTCTCTCTTTCAACTCCAGCTTCGGGTCGGCCATCGTGTTGGCTCTGTCGCTGTTAGGCACTGCGTCTCGCTTGCACTTGCTCGGCTCGTGCTGCGAGCGACGATCGTCAAAAGTTCGTTACAGCGCGACAACTTTTGAATTTTACCTGCGACGAGCGTCGCACTGCTTGCGCGAGAGCGTAAGTCGCAAGCGTCGCTCTCTCGAGTGCGCGCTCTCTCTCTCCCTCTCTTTGTGTGCCGTTGCCCCTCGTTGCCCGTGCGCTTGTTTACCTGTCGTTATCTCTTGCCGTTGCTTTGAGTGCCTGGAAATTAGCTGAGTGAGCAGTCTATGAGTGTGAGTCTCTCTCTCTCTCTGAGTGTGTGTGTGTGGGTGTTGTTTGTGTATGTTGAGTACACAACTGTAGTCAAGCCAACGGCGTTTGCATATTCTGTTAGTTAACATAACGACTGTAAAATAACATAATAAACCTTGGTTTATATGGGCGCAAAGCTGTTAAGTTAATATTTAAATTAAATTTCATATTTTAACAGCTTAAGATCTCAATTAATCTTATTAAATATAAATTGCAATCTAAACTAAGTTATTAAAATCCTTAATTTATTCCTTAAATTATTACATTTCTTCATATATTTTCAAGTTTTATATAAATTATTTAATTTTTTAATTTAATGCTCATACAAAGTTTATATAAATTCAATAATTCCTTTCTTTTAATACTCTTTAAAACTTTATATAAATTATTAAATTCCTTAATTTAATTCTCTCAAAATTTCAAATTTCAACTGCCACTTCAACAGTTCCTAGTAGTTCCACTAGATGCCGCCAGCGACTTAGCAAAGTTGCAAACCATTTGCTGCTGAATTGCACACATCTAATTCAACAGTTGCAAGCAGACACAGCAGATGGCGCTGACTCTTATGCGTCGCCTTATATCATAATCAAAAACCTACAACAAAAGTCTGTAGATGGCGCCTGCTGCTTAGCAAAGTTGCAAACCAACTGCTGTTTTGGAGCAACTGTGCTACACTTACAGTTGCAGTGCCATTGCTCACAGTTTGGCATGCTTGCCCTTTTATATATCTCGAATTTTAAGCGATTTACGACTTTCCCCATTAATATTGGCAGCGCTATAAAAGTCCAATTATGCATTTTAATACTCTGCCCCCACTTTTAAGCAGGCTCTTGGGCGAAGCTCTCTAAAACCACAAGCCTAATCCAGTGGCTTTTCAACTGCCAGCGCCCCATTGAGCTGCCGCTGAAAGGTGCATAAATCTGGCAAATTATGCGCACACCCACACACACACACACACACACACACACGTAAGTCATCTATCAACCGCAAACAAAAAAAAATGTTTTGTTTTTTTTTTCGGCGCTGTGAATACGTCATAAAAACGATTTAACAACCGCAAAGGCAATTGCCACGCCCCCCTATGCTCCACTCAGTGCCCTTAACAGTTACGCTTTCCGCTCTCTCTGTCTCTCTCTCTCTCTCTCTCTCTCTCTCCCTCTTCCGCTGTCTCTATCAACAGCAAATCCTGGCTAAAGGCAAACGGAAATGGAAGCCGACGCCAGGCATAAAACAATGCCATTTATGTATGTATATAAAATTAAGATATACATATATAGTATATATAAATATATATATATATATAAATATATATATGTATATATAGTAAATATTGTATATATACAGCTGTGTTCATAGAAATAGTAGTAGTGCAATTGAAATGTTAAACATCCAAATTTCGTGATAAATTTAATATTTTAAAAACAGATTGATATAAATATATATAAATATACAATATATGCAAAATACCCATTGAAAATGGGAAAACAGGGTATAATGGTTTTGTTACAAGGTCAAATGTATGTAACAGGCAGTAGGAGGCGTGGCAGAACCCATAAAGTATATATACAGGTATATATCTTGATAAGGAGAACGAACTGAATCGATATAGCCAACTCCTTCTGTCTGTCCGTCCATCTGTCCGTCAGTCCATCAGTCCGTCCGTCCTTCCGTATGTGTGAACGCGTCGATCTCAGCACCTATCTAAGCTAGAGACTTGAAATTTTGTTTGTGGCTCCCTGCATAGCACGCGCAGCTTGTGTTTTTTTTTTTTAAATTCGATAAATATTTCCGTTTTAATTTTAGCGCTTAAAACCCTTATCGAAATGCAGTTAAAAATGATATCCCGTACGTCCTTAGAGCTAGAGTCTCCAAATTTTGTATTTAGTTTCATTTATATTTTATAAAATTTAGATTTTTATTATATTTCTGATACCAACTCCAAATTAGATCAAGTTCTTGAAATTGAGGTTCAAATATACAAATATATGCAATATGTGAATGAGTTTGCATATTTAAATTGAATATTTTTAATTTTATTTCCTAAATTGCCAAATATCCAATAGAGTATATAGATCATATGCTGAAAATTTCATTAAAGTCCGTAGAGTAACACAAAAGTTATTAAGCAAAACAATTGGCAAAAGCACGTGGCCAGCAGCGCTAAGCTGCGTGCATTCTCGTATATTCTAAGCAACTAAGAAACTGCTTGAATTGATTCTTAGAATTGAATTATCAGCTTTGATTATGATTTATGAGAGACACAAATTTAGCCGTTGATCGGAGGGAATTCAAGGAATCTCCTAGTCCGATCACCCGCGACTAGAGCTTTCTTACTTGTTTTAATACTCACTTCAAATTATTTTCAAAATAATATTTTGTTAATCACAAAATTTCAGTTCAAGCCTTTGAGTCCCAACATTTCATTCGCACTATTTTTGTGACCACAGGTGTATTACATGTAGAGTAAAAGCTGTTCAGCATTCACTGCTCACGTTTTTATGGTCCATCTGCAGACGCCTAATGCTGGCAATTAAAATAAACGCGAGCCAAAGCTGCTGCTCGACTAGGATCACATCCAGATGCCGCTGCTGCCGCTGCTGCTGCTGCCTCCAGGCTAGGATCGAAAGCAATTGCCAGGACTCGAGTCGAGTGTCTGCCGACTTGGCTACTCCTAAGGACTCGCACTCTCAAGCAGCCACAGCCAGCAGCAGCAGCAGCAGCTGCTGCCAGGCGGGCTGCTGGCTATAACAAATGTTCGTTTAATGAAATTTTTATTCAATCAGCGCAAAGGCATTTTAGAGACAGAGACAAACAGAGAGAGAGAGAGAGAGAGAGTGAGTGTGAGAGAGTAAAAGTGAGAAACTGTTAGAGTGAGTAAGGCAACCTGTTGATGTGTTTCATGTAGCGTTTGCTGTGTGAATGGCCCAAAAGGAAAAGACTTAGCCAAATTAATGTAAATGTAATAAAGGAACTACAATAGCAATGCAGAGCTTTCAAGCTTTCGAGTTCAATTAACTTAATCTTATAACAATTAAAGCTTGAGACTTGCACAATGCAGCTTTAGTCTAGTTTGAATGTTTTTTTAATCTAATTAGCTGATCTGCTTTAAAGCTTTAAGCTGGCTTTAAAGCTTTTTGGGCACGTTGTGAGCTATCTAACCTAAGAGTTCAGTTTTGGTTTATAGATATAGTTATACAGATGCATGCTTTCCATTTTTTTTAAATATTTGAAAGCTTTGCTTAAAAATTTAAATTTAAAACCTTTTAAAATGACAGCTTTTAACTTATTTAAAAACTAAAAGCTTCCTGCTTTCTGGCTTTAAAGTTGAGTATTGTCATTTAAAATATATGCATGCTTTCAAGTTTTTTATACATATTCGAAAGCTTCTTTGAAAGCTTAGAACATTTATTTTACACTTTTATGCGATTTAAACAGACTTTTAATTCTATATTATTTAGCTTTAACGTTAAGACTTACACTTAATTGATCATTCAACTTACTAAAGCTTTATAGAGCTTTTTAGTAATAATTGTAAATTTGTAGTAGTCTAAAAACGAGATTTGATCTATAAAATAGAAAGCAGCATTAAGCTAATAGAAATAGACAAAATAGATTAAAGCTAAGTAAAATACAAATTTGTGGGAAATGCTTTATTATATGTAAAGCTTTAAGCAGCTTTTTAAAAGAACTGCAATGTTCAAGCATTATTGTGAATGACACTTGTTGTCATTTCAAGCATTAAATTGTTTTAAAAATGTTAAGAAAATTATTTGTGCTTAAGTTTTTAACTAAAAACTAGGCGCCAAAGCTTTTAGTAGCTTCAAAAGCTGCCCAAGTAGCTTTTAAATCATGTATTTATATATAAATATAATAATATTAATATTAATATGATAATATGATAAATATTTATTAACCAAAAACAAATGCTAGAAGCTTTAAGCTTCTTTTTGATATATAATTATTATAATTAATTTCTGGCCTTTCTTCCTTCATATCTTTATCTCAAGTCACTTTTCTTTGATATTGGCAACATATGTGCGCCTCACCTGCAGATGCAGGCATATCGCTGTGGCTGGCTGAAAGCGTTTTGTTTTATTCATGATGTCACCGGGCCTGCGTCAGCTTCGCAAATATTTTCCTGTCTAATGCATAATTTCCTCAATTTTCCCTTTAATTTTCGTCATTATATTTGCTCTTGTCATGCCCGCAGTCTGCCTTGCGGCTGCAATTAGATGTTGTGGTTGAGGCAGAGACAGGGAGAGAGAGAGAGGGAGATAGACAGATAGGCAGAGAGCTACGACAAAGGTAACCGTCACGTGAAAAGTGAAAAACAGTTGCTTGCGTCTTGAGCACATTTTCGCCCCTCCTCAAGCCCCTCCATCCATCCCCCACTCGAGTGAAAACATTTCTCATTAAAGTTCTGCCTCAAGTTGGCTTTCAATTAGAGAGTTTTGGCGGCGCTCTCTCTCTCTCTTCCTCTCTCTCTCTCTCTCTGTGGAAGTTCGGCGAATTCACCGTTTAATGCCAACAGGTGCGCATTAAATTAGCATAGATTAGGCCTCAATTTTTGGAATATTTCGTTAAACTTGTTTGTTTGCACTTGGAGCTTAATTAAAAAGTTTATCAAAATAAAAGAAAATTTGCATAAATTTAATTAGAGCTTTATTTTTGCAGCCTAAAAGTGATTCCATCAGACCAACTGAAGTGGCAACAATTAAACAGCTTACGGCGCGCTCAACCTGTGTCGATAGCCAGACAAGGAAATGCCTTGACTGCTGTCTTCATGTGGGTCAACGAAATCAATTGACAGCTTTTCCAGCCAACTTTGGATCGAAGACGACGAAGGAGCAGCAGAAGAACAACAACAAGCGGGCCATAAAGGTTCACCTACCTGTGCCCTATAAATAAATCATGGCCCATGATTATGCGCCACACACACAGACACACTACTGATAAGATATGCTCACACCTGTGCAGGTTGCTGGCTAGAACGAACCGTCCTGACAGCATTTGACTTATTGTCAAGAGCTTTGTTTGGCCCTGTGCTGACTTGGCTTTGGTTTGTTTACATGCCACAAGCTGTGGCACGCTCAATCATAATACAATTTGACATATTGTTGCATGTTGGCAAAAGGTCCTACACCACGCGGCTAATACGTAACGCAAAGCGAACCGAAACGAAACGAAACGAGAAAAAACCTTTTTGCAGCGATTAATCAAAGCTGACACTGGGCTCTAACGTCGTCCGCTGCATTTGCCAAATGAAATTTTACTTAGTTTTCATATTTTTTTGGGTTTTTTGGGTTTTTCTTCTATTTCAACTACAATTTGCTGGCAACCACAAAAAGTTTGACTCAAGCGCTATAAATAAAAGGACAGACAGCGAAAAGAAAGGGAAGATTGCAATGAAAAATGTTTGGGAATTAAACAAAAAAAATAAAATATTTTAAATATAAAATATTAATATAAAAAATTAAATATTAAATATAAAACATAAAACATAAAACTTCAAATATAAAATATAAAATATAAAATATAAAATATAAAATATAAAATATAAAATATAAAATATAAAATATAAAATATAAAATATAAAATATAAAATATAAAATATAAAATATAAAATATAAAATATAAAATATAAAACATGAAATATAGAAATACAAAATATAAAACACAACAAAAAATATAAAAAAAGAAAAACAAAATTAATATAAAAGGTAAAATATTAAAAACTAACGTAAAATATTAATTATTAAATATTTCAAATAAATATAAAATATAAAAAAAAACATTAAACATATAAACATAAGCAAAAAAAATTCAAAAAACTAAATATAAAATGTAAAATATAAAATATTAAATATTAAATATTAAAAAATATATTATATAACATATTTCTTATTTAATATTTATTTTTTAATATTTAATAAATTTTTTATTTAATTTTAAATATTTAATATATTTTTTTTAATTTTTAACATTTAATGTGTTTTTTTTTTATTTTTAATATTTAATATTTCATATTTAAAATTTTGTTATATTTTATATTTTATTTATTATATTATAGTTTTTGTTTACATTTTTTTTAAACATATTTAATATTTATAATTTAAAAATTATCTTTTTGTTTAATTATATCATAAATAAGAAATAAAATATAAATTATAAAATACAGAATATTAAAAATGAAATATTAAATAATAAAAATAAAATTGATTAATGTGTGTATATAATAAACATGTTTTGTATTTATTTATATATATTATATATATATTTATATATTTACATATTCATAATCACAAGCCATATAAATTAAGGTCCAACGCGGCGTATGAGTAATCCGCTAAAACTAACTGCACATTCACAGGTACAAAGAGCAAATGCTGACACTATTGTAGCCCAAATCTAGATATATAACACACACACACACACACGCACACACACACACACACACACACACACACACACAAACATGTCAGAGCTATCAAAAGAAATGAAACGATATGAGCAACGGTTAATCCCAGCGGCAGAGCAGCGAAACAGACAGCAGCAGAGCAGCCGAGCCGCAAGGCAGCAGCAGCTAATAAAATGTAAAAAGAATGCGAACACAAATATATAAATAAATAAATAATAAATGCCTGTCAGCATTTGTTTTTATTTTTTGACTCATAAACAGGCCAACGAAAAGGAAATAGATACAAAGCTGCACATAAAACGGTAAAAATGCTCGCAGCAAGCGCAAAAGACAAATGTAGCAGCAGCTGCAAGGCAGACAAAAGGCACAGCAACAACAACAGAGATGACGATAATAACAGCAGCAGCAGCTGTAGCAGCGGCAGCGGCAGTCACAGTGACCACAACTGCAGCAGCAATATAAAACAGCGACGTCAGCAGCTCTATAAACTCTATAAATTGCAACTACAATAACAGAATAAGCAACAGCAAAAGCAGCAACAGCAGTTGCGCTAGCAGCAACGTCAGCGTCAGCGCTAAAAAAAACTGCAAAGCAGCGCTAGCAGCAGCGTCGTCAGCGTCAGCGCTAACAAAGCAATAGCCAAGCAACAACAATGACAATAGCCGCGCTAGCAGCAGCGCCGTCAACGCTAACAAAGCTATAACCAAACAGCAGCAGCAGCGCCGTCAGCATCGACAAACAGACAGAAAAAAAAACAACAATGGCAAAGCGCAAAGACAAACATAGCACAGAAAACAAAAAAAAAAGCTCTAGCTTTTAACGATGACGTGCTGAAGCGGCAAATGCATAGAAAGCTATTATTTAGTTTTTTATGCAACAGTATTGGTGTCGTCATCAAACCAATCGGTTCGAGCCGAACATGTTGCATAGCCGAGCAGACCAATAGGCAGCAGCGGGACTCGCACAGCGCAAACATATGACGGCGCTTGGACGAAACGGACGCGAACGCGCAAATCGGAAACTAACGGCATATTCAAAGAAAAAAAACACAGATTTTCGCGCCAAACGGCACGAAAAATTCAAAAATCTTTGCAGAAATTAGCAAAATTTCAAGTGAATATAAAAAAGTGAGTGTGCGTGTGAGTGCGTGTGTGTGTGAGTGTCGATAAATTCATAAATTTTGCTTGGAATTTTACTTTCGTTTTTTATTTCGCTGTTTTTTTTTTAAAAAAATTCAAAATTATTCGAGCGTAAGAAATTTGCTAAATATAAATCCAAAAAAAAAAGAAAAGAAGTGAAGAGAATACAACAAGTGCATAAACTTATATGTGTGTCTCAGTGTGTGTGTGTGTGTGTGTGTGTGTGTGTGTGTTAATACAAATTATCGACCAAATATATAGAAAGGTCGCGCAAAGCGGGCAACATTAACTTCCCCCACCTTTGTTGTTGTTGTTGTTGTTATCAATTGGCCTGGATATTGACCAAGAAGTTCATTAACTCTGGCAGGCGCCCACATGCCACGCCCACGACGCTAAGCAGGTTGGTTAAATATTTCAACTAAAATACAATAATAATTTATTATTTTTCTAATTCTATAAACCAAATTTGGTTTTTGTTTTTGTTTTTGTTTTGTGCCTTTCCCGTCTAGTTTTTCCGGCTCTTAAACATTTCATTTGCTCATTTGGCCAAGTCCCTAAATATATTACACACTCGTAAAAAAAGGGAGCGGACCAAACACAAAAAACCAAAAAAACCAAAAAAAAAAAAAAAACAAATTCAAGCGTTAAATGAAGGAAAACAGGAATAAAAAAAATACAAAAAAATCGCTCATACGCCACGTTGACCGCGCACCCTTAGGGAGAAATTTGGGCGGGCGTGGGCTGGGTGGGGGGCGTTGCGGGGGCGGGGTCTGTTTCGGCTGCATTAAATATGCCAAACCATTTGGCAGCCAGAGTTTATGTTTCTTTTAAGTCGACTTTCGACTCGGAATGTTAAATAAATACATTTCGCCATGATTATTTCGGCTGTAAAGCATTTTGGCCATCTCCTTGGGGTTGCCGTAAACCACTTGATATATAGTAGGCCAACTGCCCCCGATTGCCATCAATTTTAATTCAACAGCCGAGCAACAGTCTCGTGCTGAGGCTAGGCAAACATTCAAAGCTTCTCTTCTTTTGGTTTTATACAGATATAGATTTGGCTAAAAACGAGAATGGCAAATTCAATTGACTTTGGCTTTTGCGGGGTGCGTCGGACGTGCTTTGTTCTTTAGCATTTGACATTTCAATTACAATTGGCTTCAATTATGCTAATCATATGTTAAGCATATGCTAACATAATGTTATTTAACAGTGCGCTGCTAAATTGCTGTTAAATTAAACTTCTATTGCTTATGCATTTATATTGCTTAAAACTGAACAGTTTTAGTAATTACAGCTATTAAGTAAAGTAATGTTAACTTTTTTAGCAGCTCATAGATGTAGTCTAACATATGTTGAGTAACATTTTGGGAAATAATTTGTTCAAGCTTAACTTTTTTTAACAAATAGAAATCTCATTCAATTTACAATCAAATTATGTTAACTTGAACAGTAGCAAAGTGCTGTTCTTATTTATAAATGGTGGCAAATGTTAATAACAGTAACAGTAAAAGTATCAATAACATCAACAGTAACAATAACAGTAACAGTAACAGCAAGAGTAACAGTAACAGTAACATTCACATGAAGTAGAGTTTAAATAGTATTTTATATAAATTTTAATTTAATTTCTTTTATATCAAATACCAAATTCAAATGCACTTTAAATCCATGTTAATAATTTCTAGGTATTTCCTCGATTCTCTACTCATTTTGGCACTGTTAAATGAGCAATTGAACTACTTTTCAGCCATTTCCATCAACTTCTTATACAAAATCTAAATCAAATCAATTTCTTATACAAAATAACATAAAAATAAACATTTTTTGACTATTTTTTTTATTAAAATAATTATGACTATTTATTTATTTATTATTTATTAAACCTAACTGAGAGTTTCACATATTTCTACATATTTAATCTGGTAGAGAAATTTGTCTAGATTTTCTCTTTAAAAAAACGTATTTCTAACAGACTTTCAACTTATTTTCGACTCATAAAGCATACCTTTCTTCTTAACATCACTCAGCGCTGTTAGATAACATATGTTAGCTTTTCAATGTTACGCAAATCAATGTTAACTGCAAATGCGAATTTCATTTCATTTATCTTGTCTATGAAATGCCATTCAATTAGCTAATTTAATGATTCCGACTATCAAAACTACGTCTAGAATCTCTTCAACAACATGATTTGCACTATAAAAAAGAAGAAAATCAAGCGAAAGCAGAAAAGGAAGGAAAACACTTGCATAGCTAATGAAACGAATGGCAAACAAATCCCTCGGGCACAGCAAAAAAAAAAAAAAGAAAAAGAAAAACGCTCGGGCATAATCAAAGTCTGTCTGCCTCGTCTGTCTGTCTGTCTGTCAGTCGCTCGGGTTTCCGCACGTTGACACCACAATTACAAAATCCAATCGCAACAACAACAACAACAATGTGGCACGAACTGCCGCTGCTGCCGCTGCACTGCGTCACATTTGAGGCACATTCGCTGGGGCAATTGGTTTGCGGCCAACGTTTTGCCAATTAGACTAAAAATGCCAATTGGCACGCGACAATATGGCCACCACCACCACCACCACTACGAATGACCACGACCACGCCCACACAACCAATATCAAACCGCCCACACCCCTAGCGAGCCTAGTGGGCGTGGCAGTTGCATAGCTTTTATGTCTTATATCAAATTTGGCAAAACTAATTCCATTTGCTTTTCCACTATTAATTGTCTCTCTCTACCTCCGCCTCTCTCTCTCTCTCTCTCTCTCTCTCTCTCTCTCTCTCTCTCTCTCTCACTCTCTCTCTGTTTCTATGTGTTTCACTCAAATTTCATTTTGCATTTGGGCCTTTGGGGCTCCAAAAATTGTAAATTCAATTAAAAGCAGCCACAAAACAGCAGCAGCAGCAGCAGCAGCAGCAGACGTTGCACGCTGCACAGGTACAACACACTTAAGCTCGTTGCATGCAACAGCAGCAGCAGACGAGGCAGCTGCAGTTGCTGTTAAGGGGCCACTAAAAGCAGCTGTTGCTAGTAGCTAGCATAAGAGTGAGTGAGACAGCAAGCGAGGTTAGAGCTTGCTTTCGGACTTTTGGTTAGCTCTGAAGAGCTGCAAAACTGAAGAGCTGTAGAGCTGCCTCCACTGTTAGCTATTTCGCGGCATTGTGTTTTGGCCAAAATGCAGCTACTGCCAACTAAAGTGCTCTCTCGCTCTGATACACTATTTTTGCATTGCAAAATAGGATATGTGGACTAAGCCTGAGTGCAGATCTACGATATTTATTTAAAGATTTTACTTTACTTCTTCAAACTTGAATCTGCTAAGGAGTCCAACAACAGAAATTTATATCAAATTTATATAAAATATAATAATATTAATATTTAATAATTTTATATTTAATATTAATATTACAATATTTAATAATATTTAATAATATATAATATTTGATAAATTTTCAAATATTTAGAAAATTTATATATATATTTATTTTTATATATATTTTATTATACAAAATAATTTAATATCGCTTTGAAATATACTTTAAAACTTCAGTTCCATTTCAAGTCACCAATCTCTATGAATTACTTCACTTATTAAAGTTTTCAATGCACAGTTTTGCATGCACTGTTACTACAGTCGTTTACAGTTTGAGAGTCATTAAGTTTAGCAATCAACAAAAGTAGAATACACTATATTTATAGAGTATTCTGCAGTTGCTTAGACTTTTTACCTGACTCTCCCTCTCTCAAGCCTCCCTTGCTGTTGTCTATTGTAGTTGACACTGCCTGCCAGAAGCCTGCATAAACTGTGCCCCCTTCCCAGCCAGCTGCTGTTTCTTCCTCTCATGCTCTACTCTCTACAACTGCTCCGCTCTCTACATTTCTACATTCCTCAACTTTAGCGTATTTTATGCGCCCAGTGCCGGGGCGTGGCCACAGCTTCCGTGTGTGACAAGTTCCGTTGCTTCACTTTGAACTATGTTTGCCGTGAGTGTGTGTGTGCGAGTGTGATGTGAGTGTCTCTCTCTCTGTGTGTGTGTGTGTTTGATGTGTGTTGTATGTTGTCTGCTTCAAGTAGTACGCTCGACGTGCCTAGAAACGTGACTGTGGCTAAGACTTACAGCGAATTTCCGCATTCTCCAAAAAAAGAGGGAAAAAAAAGAAAATAGCCAAATGTTTAGATAAGCGCAGGCAGCAAGGATGCGGCAGGACACTTGCCAGAACACTTTATTCGCAACTGTGTGTAAGACCATGGCAAACATGCAAAATTGTACACACACATGAACACACACACACACAAACACACACACACACACACATTGCTGCAGTTTCCCAAGCAAAAAAGGTCAACAAAATACATTTTTGTGTAAAAGCAAAAATAAAATAAATATATATAATTTATATATATAATATATATGAATTATGTAGATATATAATATAGCTTTACGCAGCTCAACTTTCTGGCCAGTTGCCAGTTTAAAATATTTGTTTAGCAGGCGCCCAAAGGACGCATTCGATTTGTTGCCAATTTGTTCGGCAAGTGCATTAAATAAATGGAACTGGAACTGGAACTTAGTGCCACTTCCAGTTCCAGTTCCAGTTCCCGCGAGGCCTGACGCATTGGGCAGCAACTAATCCATTTAATCGATAAACCATTTCAAGTTTCAACCAAATGACAGCCGCTTTGTGCTGCCCAGGGACTGCACTTGGTAAACATATGTGAAGTCCTCTTAAATAAGAAAAAAAGAGAAAAGAAAGGAAAAGAAAAGGAAAAACACAATCGCAAAGCAGGCGGAGGCCATTTTCATGTATAATCAAACAGTCGACTCGGGGCGCAAAATAGAAAACAATAGAAGAATGAAATTTGTGGTCGGTGCATAGAAAGCGCTTGCCAAGCACAAATATCCTGTTGCTCTAGCTCAATAATAATACAATGTGATTTTACTTACCCACAGAGAGTGGCAGGGAGTAGCTGCTGCTACTGTTAATTTCAGTCATAGACATGTGGATAGTAATAAAAACTTGTCGAGTTTAGTTTTCCACTTTCCGTGTTGGGCTGCAAAAGAAAGAGCTTAATTGAAATGATTGAAAATCGCATAGAAAGGCAGTAGCTGAGCATCTAAGTTATGTTTATAACTTGTGCTTGTATGCACAAGGGCGTTAGCTAGGCATTGTATTTGTTGAAAATCACATAGAGAGGCAGTATTTGGTAAGCTAGAAGTATGTACTTGTAATTGTAGAAGATGACGTAGAAAGTATAAAAGTTGTGAAGTTTTAAGCCTATTTTAATCGAAAGTGTTCCTGGTAATTATTTTATTAAATGAATTTCTAATAATATAAATTCATCACAAAATGACTGAAAGCAAATTCTGGTCTCTTAAACCATTTTATAGTAAATTAGCAATTACTTTTTGTGAAAATTGAGTTAAAGTTATAACATTAGTATGTCAAACTAAAATTATTAAATTATTAATACTGACGAAAGTAACATAGACATAACATAGCAATGAAAATCGCATAGAAAGGCGCTACTCAAGCATCGAACGTATGATATGCGGTACAGAAATCTATGCGTCCGTTGAAATAGGAGAATTGCATATAAAAATGAAACTAATAATCTAGTTTAAAGCATGATCTACAAGTTTATGACTTTAAAAAGTTTCAAAAAAAAAAAAAAAAAAGCTGTTAAATCGTGTTCAATAAATGCTTTGAGCATTCTGTTTGATTTAACATTATATAAATCATAAATGAGTGTATTATATATATACATATAAATGAAATATATACTTGTATATGCTTAAAGTCTCAGTCGTAAAAATGATTTGAACTAAGCGTAAAAATTACATTTCAGCTCAATTAAATCTAACGTAAATGCAACAAAAAATAAAAATAATAATTGGAGTTGCCAAGAAGCGAGCACAAAGCAAACAAACACAAAACAAGTGTGTACACACGCACACACACACACACACAGGGGAGAGTTTAGTGTGTGTGTGCCAATTGTGTGAAATCAAACGCAGCAAAGGACTCTCGACATATGCGGCACAAAGCCATGGCATATGCTTATATATATATATATATCTTTCTCTATATACATATGTGAGAAAGTTAGATAAACACACTCGTAAAAGCAGCCTGTCAGGCACACACACACACACACACACTCGCACACACACACACAATTAAGAGCAATAAACTGGCTTTGCAGCAAATGATCCAAAAAATAAAGAAGAAACCGAAGAATTTTCCAATTTATTTTGCGCTCAAGTTAATTATGACATACGTACATTAACACAGATTTAACAAAGGATATGCGCTGGAGCAGTTTATAGAGGGGGGGGCGGGCTGGCTGGAGGGGGCAGAGCTGTCAAAAAAACTAAATGAAGTGAATTTTTGTGTAAACAGCTGCGCCAAATTGAAAATAAAACAAGAGGCCAAAGAGAGAGAGAAGGTGAGGTAGAGATATTGTTGAAAGCGCCTTCAAGTAGGCTACATAAAATATGCACAAGAAAATATATATATAGTGAGAGAGAGAGAGAGAGTGATAGAGAGTGTGTTAGAGTGAGCTAGCAATACACCTACATGTGTCATAATCAACATAAAAGACGTTAACTGTAAGCTAAGCAGACGCCAATTTGTGCCAGCCAGTCGACGTTGTTGTTGCTGCTGCTGCTGCCTCGTCGATTTGTGCAACGTTTTGGAAAATCTTTGACAAAAATAACATTTTGCCCCATTAATTTGCTTCTGCTGCTTTGGCCACATCGATTTATTGAACTGTATAAAGCTGAAAGCCTCAGCAAAAAACTAAATTTATGGTTTTTTTATGTCAAATTTAAATGGAAAATATATTAGCAAAATATATTATTTACAGTTCTGGTTTGAATTCCTGCAGCTATAATAATATTTTGTTATATCTATGACTTAAGCTCACTGGCTACCTGTGTTACCTGTGCTATGAATTTTGCTTAGTAATTTCCTGAAATTTGTTGTTCTAAGATTTTAGTTTGCTCTGCTGCAAAGTTTCAGAACTTCAATGGAATTATTATTATTGTGGCTTGGCTTATGATTTTAGTTGAATTTCTGTGCCAGGTTTTCTCACACAGAACTTTTTTGCTTGCTTTACATTGAGTTTCTGGCTTCCATTATAGTTGAATTTAATTTATAATTTCATGTTTATGTGTTTAGCTAGAACTAGTTGCCTTACAGCTTAAATGTTTAGCTAAACTTTATGTGCAGCGAAAATTTGAATTTATGGAATTTGATTAGATTTATGCAACAGTTGAAGTTGAAGTTGAAGTTGCAACAAAATTGTTGCAGATTTAACTTGTTGCATTCTATCAAGCTTGATCCTTGATATTTAAATATAAAATTGATATATATGAATACCATATATCTGACTTTATGTATATATGCGTTAACATGATCATTTATAGCTGACCACATATCATGATAATATTGAAAAGATCAGTGTTGTCTGCGGATATTGCACAATAGGAGCAGAAGATCAAACTCCAGTCAGCAACAATGATGCGGACAATACTTTGCTATGCAAAAAGCCATCGTGTGACTTTAACACATCGTTCATTGCCATGCCACATTTAGTCGAAGTCTGCTCTTAATAATTATATACTCAACACAGTAATTGCTTAATTTATATATTTTGAATTCCAAGTCTAATCATTTTCCAATTTGTCTCCCCCTCAACAAAAATTTGTTAACACATTATAAGACGAGTGCACATACAATTATATATATATATATCAAATTTCAAGTTTTCTCTTCAATAAAAACAATAAGCGTAACATACAGAAGGACAGATTTACTCTGTTTTGACTCAGCGAAAGAGTATACTCAAGCAGGTCGTTTGCTTTTGCTGTCTAAGAAACCAATCGCTTCTTAGACTTCTGAGTCGACTTGCTACTCTTTGAGAACAATAATTTATATATTTAAAGCCCTCATGCTGCGTTATGGGTTGTTAAGGTACTAAATCATGCTGTATAGACTGTACACTTAATAAAAAAAAAAAAAAATAAAAAAATAAAAATTAAAAAAAAAAACAAATAAAAAATAAAATTAAATAAAAAAATAAATAAATAAAAACTAAAAAATAATAGAAAAAAAAATATTTATATATATTTGATACACATGCATATATAATGCATTAACTTGAGAACTATATGCTTAACACTTTTTAAAACATCCAAATCGTTTACTTGTTATATGTTTACCCTGTCGCTTAAGTATTATATACGCCACAACTGTTCATACACAACATCTAAAGCATTTCAAGAGCAACAGGCCAAAGGCATAGAAATTTCTATACAACACTCGAACAACACAAATCCAGATATTGTCTCATTCAATGTCTGGTATTTCCCTGTTATCAATAGACGAGTTATTTAGCACTTTGTGCTCTGCCAGTGTGACTCATTGTCTGCCCACGCACAACAATTAAACGACATTCAAAAATTTCCCAAAAAAACAAGGAAAAAGAGCTACGCGTTTCCAGCATTTGGTGTCATGCTCTTTTTGACCGCTGTGAGCTGTGAGATCTCAGCTCTTGAGCATTTAAATGTGTTGTGATTATAACACAGAAACGATCAAAGTATAATGGAAATATATAGCACATATTTATAGTTCAATATATATATATATATATATATATATATATATATATATATATATATATATATATATATATATGTATATAATATATGTATATATTTATTTATTTATATCAATTTTTATATGCACGCGTGCCAATGGCTTCAGCTTTCAATATATATTTTTGTTCAACATTTTTCTAAATATTTGTCGTTTCAGTCTGCGCGACTTGTCAAAATGAAATGCATGGAAATTTATTTGAGCAATAACAAAATGTGTTGTTTATATTGACAAAGTAAAAGAAAGCAGAGACTCGCCAGCTAACAACAAGTTGATGACAAAAAGAATTGAAAAATAGAGACAGAGCAATTTGTGGCGCTGGCGCACGCGGCGTATGAGTAATAAAAATTTGTTTTTTCGCTCGCCGCAGCAGCTACGAACAAACCGCGAAGAGCCTCAAATGATAATGTTAATGTTAATGCGAATAAACATGTTGTTATTCACGCACAAAAATATTAGAGAAGAAAAAATAGGCAAAGAGCAAGAAGCAGCAGAGCAGGCGGAGCCACAGAGAGACAAGAATAGGCGCTGGGCAAGCGGCAGAGGGCAGCGGAGGGGCTTTCCGGCAAAGGCATCTGTATAACGTTGTGACCTTTGCCACAATGGCACATGTTGCCTGCTCTATACATATATATGGAAGTTTCCCGCCTGTTGCCTGTGCCTGTGCCTGAGCCTGTGCCTGTGCCTGTTGCCTGTGCCTGTTGCCTGTGCCTGTGGGTGTGTCTTAGTTGTACCCCATTGAAATTAATTTTATCGCCTGCAAGCAACAGGTGTGTGTGAGTGCGTGTGTGACCATGGCCATGAAAACAAACGACAAGCAACAGACGCCCTTTAACAACAGGCAACAAGCAACAAGCAACAGGCAACAGTTGAGGCATAAGAAGCACAGTGAACATAACATGAACCGACTTGTTACCCAATGCACACGCAACAGTTGAGTCCAGTCTTTACATGAGCAACACTTGAGCTAAGTTTGATATATATATATATATATATATATATATATATATATATATATATATATATAGTATTTATATGCTTGTATATATATATATATATATATATATATATATATATATATAGTAGTTAACATGCTGAGGCTTAGCATATTTGGAAAATAACACGAAAATTCAGTTGAACCAAAGTTGTTTTGATGTTTGGGCTCGTTGCTAAAGTTCTGCCAGCTTTAGTTACTCTGCACAGTGTATTCTATATAGAATTTAAAAGTATTTTTAGATTTTTTTCAGCTACTAGCAAATAAAGTCCTTAAGCTGTTTGCTCTGTGGCTGTGCTCGCCATATTTCTAATGAAATGTGTCCTGCCAGGCATTTAAGGCGTCTTGTTAGTTGTTATCCTTATATTGCATTACAATACATCAATATATATACAAGCATATAAATACTATATATAAGCTCTATAAGTTGTGTTTTGTTATGGCAATTATTTCTGTTGCTCAGACTTGAGTGGGATTTGGAGTTGGAATTGAGCAAAGAGTTCGCAAGTTCTCAATTATTGTAACTGCATCTAATTTGTTGACAATTTCTTTCAAGTGTTTGTACTACTTTTAGCTCAGCTCTTAGTTTTAGCTTAGTTATTAGCTAGTTAGTTAGTTTCAGTTTCATTTTTAATTTATAGCGATTATGCATTAAATATCTTCATTCATATTGCGTTTTTTCTGAACTTCTCTCTTCAAAGTCAACCCAATTTGTTGGCATTTAGTAGTTAGATCAGGCACTATAATTTTCTGTGGATTTGATTTGACGTGCTGAATTCGAATGTGAAGCCAGAATAGTGCTATAGTGTCTATATAGTGTTCTATACATAGTTCTAGTTCTAGTTGAGTAAATTATAGCTGCCTTTGGTATTTATATGAAGCCTTTAATAAATTGAAGCTTGCCTGCTTTGACTTTATTTGTAAGACTTTATTTTCAGCTTATTTATATTCTCTTTTATTTTTATTTATAAAAAACTTTTTATTCCACTTTATAGTAAGTTCTTCTGCCTCATTTATCAGTTTCTTATAGTTATGGCTATTTTTGTTTGCAAAAATTCTATTGTTTTAGTTTTTAGTTTGATTACAGTTCTTAGAGACTTTATCTGCAACTTCTACTAATATATACTATAAATATATAAAGATTTGTTCATGATAATAATAGTGACAATGCTAATATCTACTCTAATCTAGCGACAGTCATAATTGAGTAAAATTCCTGCTGAGCTCTTGAGCTTTAATTAATAGTTGATTGATTAAGAATTCACAGCATTCATATTTTGTATAAAATTCAAAGTTTAAGATGGGAATCTAAGATTTCCATACACAGACATTTCTATGTACTTAAAAAAACGTACAGTTTGTACTTCAGAGTAACTCATAGTCGTTCAATCTAGACTAGAGATTCCTCTCACACATTTATTTTAAGTTTAATCAAAATTCCTTAAAGCTGTCTATGCTCGGAGGGCAGCTACGGCTCTTAGCTGCCAAGTGGCATAGATTTTGGCCCATGCACTCGAGCGACAAACGTTGACAGGTGTCACAAGGCTCGGCTCAGCTGGGGCTCAGCTCGCACATTGATTGACTGTGGCACACGTCATAGTTGGCATGGCCAGACCATGCGATATCATGCGGCACTTATCGCCTTTTGTCAGCTTTATCTCAATGATAAAAAAAAACACCCCCCCACGCACAAGTCGAGTGTGTGTGCGTGTGTGTGTTGCTGATAGCTTCGAGTTGCTGGGAATCAGGCACAGCTGTCAGCGCCTGAATGTGCATCGCTATGTGTGGGCTGCGATGGCAGCAGCTGCTGCTCCAATGAACTCCCACATGAATCCTCCTCGCCCTGCATCTAAAAGGTGCGCTGATTAACCAATATGTGGGGGCCAAATATTTGAGTTGGCATCAAATTTATGTTAATAGACCGCTACAATGTTTGTTTTTGTGTTTTCTTTTGTTTCGTTTCGTTTCGATTTTTTTTTCTGCTAGATAAAAAATGTTTCCGAAAACGCACCATGTGGCATCCAACATAAAAAGCCCCAAAAATGTTCTTCACAAGCCGAAAATCTGCTATAAAAGGACAAAACACACACGTGCACACACTCACACACACACTCACACACATGCTTTCTTCTTGTTTGGGGGCTTCTGGCCAATCAAGGCTATTCAGCGGACATTGTCGGGCAATTAGAGGCGTAACAGCCGCCCAGCTTATCTAGTTGTCTTTTTGGCCCTTTCTTGCTCCTGTTGTGAATGCAAACAAGCCAAGTCCAAGCCCAAAGCTCATCTGCAACACAGTTTTATGCACGAGCGACTGGCTTTGGCCTCCGCTTCAGCTTCAGTCTCTGTCTCTGTCTCTGTCTCAACATCTGGGCATCTTTTGTATCCCTTTTTGCTGCTTTAAATGCATCGTTGGGTTTTCTCGTAGCAAATCAAGCGTAAAGTCACATTGACAATGCTTGTCAAAACAGAGAGAGAGAGAGAGAGAGAGAGAGAGAGAGAGAGAGAGAGAGAGACAGGGATAAACCTTTTTCAACTGCTTACCAAGCTTAAAGGGTTCGCTTTGTATTATATGAAGTATACGCCGCGTACGCTAAGTAAAACTTTTTCTGCATTATTTACCCACTTGCCCTTTGTGTGCGTATGCGTGTGTGTGTGTGTGTGTGCGTGTGAGTGGGTGTTTTGCTTTGCATTGGCTTCTCAGCGTCACTTGACAAGTGCCGCCAGCTGGCAGCTAGTCAGCGCAAATAAACGTGCGATTTTAATTATTTACGTTTTAATCATTTCGCTAACAAAAAGTTAATTACAACAAAATGTTTCAAGGAAGCAGCCAAAGGAAGCACCAAAGAAAGAAATGAAGCAAGCCTAAGCTGAGGTCCTTGACTTTGCCACGCTAAGAAGTTAAGCTCAAGGTTTTGGGCCCGGCAGATGTGTGAAAAGGTGACACATTCAGTCAAAAGGCAACAGCTTTGTGGGGAGATATTTATGGAGATATAATGTACTTTATATACTTATATATGATGAAAGGCAAGCTGATTAGATTTAGGCATCTCTATTAGCTTAACAAGGTTAATCTTTGTCTGTCTGCCTGAGTCGAAGATTTCTCGCTTTTGCTCATTTGCACAAAAATAATAAGTTTTCTCGTTCGAGCACAATCGATAAATATCGATTAGGCACACATACATATTTATAGCTTTCGCTTTTGTTGTTTATCTCGGGTTTTAGTAAGAGCTTTAGATAACGTATGTTTCGTTTTATGCACATTCCATGTGTAGCTAAAGCTCATCAAGATATAGATTATAGCCAAGCCTCACAAAATGAAATGAAGAAATGGAGATTTATATGTAGGTGTAATCAGTATTGACAGATTGATAGCATATCATATGGAAAACACAATTTAAGCACAGCTAATTCTTAATAGTTAGCAAAATTATCAACTTAAAGTGATTAGACAGCTCAACAGGGCTTAAACAGGAGTCAGAGTCAGTCTATACTTTTTCCAAGGCCTTGTATATGCTGAGTGAGTATCTGAAAACAGAGTAGATCTATATCTATATAGATATATAGATATATGTCAGTTTTCTTTTCAACGCAAAGACTGAAGGAAGAGTGAAAGAGAAGGTGGAGAGAGAGGAAGATGAAATCAGGCGTTTAGCATTTCAATTTCATTGACTCAATTAATTCAACGGACGATATCTTCGGCATTAATAAATATTTTTGAAAAATTTAAAAAGTAATTTGGGGCAGAGAAGTAGAACTTTCCGATATTACTACTGATAACTTTTTTAAAATTTTATTTTAAGCTTAAAGCTGCTTAAATGTAAACGTTTTCAAACTACATTCAGATTAGGATTCAATACATCCAAAACCTATCAAAATCTAAACCAATTCTTGTTTATAAAATTATATCAAATCTAGTTTCAGTTACGCATCTATCACTTAGAAAACCTTTAAGCTTCTGCTAACTAAATTGCATTAAATTATGTTAGCCTGCTTTATCTAAGCTACTCAAATATGATATATACGAAAAGTTATAAATGGCTTCGATTTCAACTAACTCTTAAAACACTTAAACTTAAAACTATAAAGTGAGCTAGATATATATTGTAGATATGTCTTCCGTCTCTCTATCTGTTCATCCCTCACTCTCTCTTTCTCTCGCTCTTTTTCCCCCTCTCTGTGTGTCATTCAATAGAGCAGGCGCTTTTGCAGTTGACAGCTCGTTAAACTGTTTGCCAGCGACTGCTTCAGTTGGCAGCTGCAAATCCTGGGGGCCAAAACGACTTTGAAGCGTAATTCGATTATGCAGTGACCAGGTTAGCTCGATTCTTGGAGCCCAAGACAAGATATAAACAAATTGCCCAGCAGCTTATGCTGCTGCATAGCTAAGCAAGCGTGCGAGCCTAAATAGATTACAAACATGTTTTGATTGCCAATACCCAAGGCTCTTCTTGCCAAACATCAACAGCCAACTCCGATGTGTTTTTTTTTAAATCTTCCCCCGGGTCTACCTAATAAATTCAATTTGTATCTTAGTTTTGGTCTGCGCGCCAAGCCCCCAGGGGCAATTGGCTTAAAGCTGGCCAAGAAATGGATTTCATTTCATTTAGTTGATGCACTAAGCACTTTGGGCCTCGCAAATGGCAATTAGTGTCAATTAAGCTCGGCAGGACTCAGCTGTGCTCAGTGCTCAGGACTTTTAAGCACTCGCTGTCTACGCTGCTGCTTGCAACAAGCGACGCCTCCACCAGTTGCAACACTTCGCCGCCTGCCACTTGCGGCATTCCACTTGGATCAACGCGCCCTCGATAAAAAAGGCAATCTCTGGGCTGTTTTTTTTTTTGTTTTATTTACATAATTAATTGTGAAATGTTTAAAGAAACGAGAAAGTTCCGTTTGGGATGATGCAAGAGAAAAAGCACAGAGCCAAAAGACAGCAAAACATATCCAAAGAAAAATGTATTTATAGCTGAAAAAACTACGTGATTAAACAACAGACACACTTAAGCACTCGCAGTGTACCACAAAAGAACTCACACACACACACACATGAGTTGGTTGTGTGTTATGTGTCTTTAGATTTCAAGAGTTTCGACTGCAACGCGGAAATTCGATTAGCAAATCGATAGAGTTGGCAATACAAAGAAAAGCGAAGCTAGCAAAGGGAGGGGCGGAGGCTCTTTAATGAGGGGCAGAATAGACATTAGCAAAGTACAATTTATTGGAGAATTGTATTAAAAATAGAGCATGGGAATTGAATACGATTTGTCGAGCCGAAATCCGAGCTAAATCAGTATCTAAACACATATTTGAGCGATATGTATACAAATTTTGGGATGTTTGTGGCTTTTGACTTTTAGTTTTTTCTTCTTTGTGGATGGTTCAATTGTGTGAATTGTTTTTGTTTACGATTTGAGTTTTTTTTTCTAGAGTTTTTAATCCATTTACAAAGTGAAAAGAGTATATTGGTTATGTTTTTGTGTAAGCCAAATCTAGTTTTCGTGCTTTATTATAAAAATTATAAAACAAAATATATACTAAGTATATAATGGAGTAAAAATGCTTTAGAAATAAAAAAAAAATTTACATACTTCTATATACTTCACAAAAATTCTATTAAATCATATATAAATATTATATATATATGTTTTCTATAATATTTTATAACAATAGAGAAGCCTTACGGAGTCTTTAAATATAATTATAAATCAAAATATTTATATTAATAAAATTTTATATATATTTCAAAACAATTCAATTTCATGCTTAAATATTCAATTTATGTATTAATTGATTTAAAGGATTCTGGGAAGAGATTAATAATAATAAAACAAGTAAGAGTGCTCTAGTCGAGACTGCTCGACTAAGAGATACTCTGAACCCTGCGAAGATGCGATATTCAAATCATTTTACGCTTCTTTTATATATACATATACACAAACAACACATACACACACACACAAATCTATAGCTATAACGGTATTCAAAAACGAAGAAAAGTTATCGATTTTTATCGATAATAAGGAAATGGGATGATTTATCGAAAAAAAATGATAAATTCGTACTGCGTAGGATATACACGAGTATACATTTCAAATTTCAGATCTCTAGCTTTTGTGGTTTGCGAGATCGCTGCGTTCACACGGACGGACGGACGGACGGACAGACGGACATGGCTATATCGACTCAGTTTGTCGAGCTGATCAAGAATATATATACTTTATGGGGTCTGCCATGTCTCCTTCTGCCTGTTACATACATTTTCACAAAAACATTATACCCTGATTTCCCATTTTCAATGGGTTCAGGGTATAAAAAAACAAAACTGAGTTCGCCCAATCTTTACACATTATTATAATTGCTCTTTTGCATTATAATTTAATTATTAAATTTTTTGATAACACTTCAAATCAAACAAACATTTGATTACAATTGCAAACAGCAATCATAATTTCAATTGTTGTTCAATTAAATTGCATATAATTTATTAATTAAATAAAACATGTTAGTTGGAAAAACATGTTTCAAATATGCATAAAAGGCTTATACAAATATGTATTTACACACATGCCCCGCCCTCCGCCCGCCTGCACTTGAGTGCGTGAATTTTTACGCCGGATTGTGACCCAGTTTATGTGAAATGTTTTAAAAATAAAATGCGAACGGGGAAGAGCGGAAGGCGGACAGCGAACAGCGGACAGCGTCAAATGCGACGTAACTGAAACTATGTTTAATGGCGTACGAAAATGAGAAAATTAAAGAAAAGTGAAATGAGAAAAAAAATGAAATCACAGAGCAAATTATGCTGCATGTTGCTTTACACATTTCACATAGTTTTCATTTTCACGCCGACAACTGAAATTTTTGGCTTTCATTTTCGTGTTTTACTCTTTGTTGTTTTTTTTTCAAAAACATGGCCAAGCAAATCTAAAAATATATAAATTTATCAAAAAGATTTTCTTTTTGAACATTTCTCTTTTTAGTTTTTGTTTTTTTTTCTTTCTGACATTCATTCTTTGCTTGCTCTTCTTTTTGTTTATTTGCAGTTAATGCGAATTATGCACTCGCAGCAAGTGGCCGCAGCAACCGCAACAAGAGCACCCAAATAGCTTTTAGCAGTTGTTAAACAAAACGAAACACCACAACAACCACTGTAGTAACCACTGCACCACAGTCAAAAAAAACCCACATACAAGTCGAGTCAAGTCGAGTCGAGTTGCATCATGGTGGACGACATTTCGCCCATGCATCATCGCATGCAGAAGAAGACGCGCAGCGCCTCGATCTGCGCCACCGGCGCCAGCATCGAGACGGTCATTCAGAACATGCCCTCAGGCAGTGCCACGCCCGAGGGCGGCACGCCCGGCTACAGACGCCGCCGGCCCGCCACACGCTCCCAGAGCGCACGCATCACATCGGGCGCCAGATCGGTAAGTACTATATATACATACATATATTGTAGTATACAATCTAGATATATAAAGCAAATGTGAAACATCTGGCTGATTGATCATCTAGAGCTTAGTTAGTTTTTGCTTTGATTTGTTTAAATATTCATTTGCCTCAAATCAATTGTAGCTGAGCACTTATTCATCATGTAGTACTTAGTGATGTGAGCGTAGCCCGTGTCACGATCTCACACTTAAATTTACTGAGCTACCCATTGGTAACTAGAGCATGCATGGTAATAGTTGTATTGCTGAAGCCTATCATTCGGATTGAAATAAAGTCGAATAGAAAACATAGCTGAAGTTATGCGAATACCAATTGAAGGTATTCGTTGCCAGTTAATATATATTATAGATTATCTATAATAATAGCTAATTAATATGTCAAATATGAAACCTCTGGCTGATTGATCGTCTTGGGTTTGGGTGTGAGTCAAGTCACGAACTAACACTTTGTGCCAGAAATAATTATATATATTTTATGGATAATTGTAATTATGGCATGGAAAAAGAAGTGGGAATAAAACCCTTAATACTGCTAAGGTAGCTCAATATAAATAATGAAATAAATAGAAAGACAATGTTTTTTGTTGTCTTTTAACGCTGCTTTTAACCTGCAATACTCAACGAGTTTTAGCTGGGCAAACCAAGGCAAGGCCAAGGCAATGTTTGTTCAGATTGCAGGCAGTATTTCCTCTTTAATTATTACTATAAACTTTTAGCTGAAGCTGACAAAAATGTATATAATAGCTTAATAGAGAGAGTATGGCCTAAAATACCAATTAACTATATGATTTTCTTAACCAAAAGCTTAGGCTATTCATTTTTAACTATATATTCCAGTCTCCAATAAATAGATATAAGTAAATATATATTAAATTTCTTAACAAACTCAAAACACTTATATAACTCAGCCAAGTGCTGCAGGCATTACGTTTTGTCTTAGCCAAAAGTTGGCAAATTAAATTTAAAAATAGTTTCCCAATACACATCTATAAAAGAAAACTAATAACAGCATAATACGTTTGGCTGACAAGTACTTAAAAGTCTATTCACACCGACGGCCAACAACAACAAGAACAAAACTTTGTATACGAGCGCAAAATGTGTTTCCTTTGACGCCTGCCACAGTTTATGAACAAATTATGATATATTGCGCTTGCACTATGAACACATTATATAAATTTATCACGCGATCAACAACTGGTGCAGGAAACTTAAGTGAAATTTGATAAACTCAAACTGCCACCAGCCCCCCGTTCGCTCCTTGAGCTGCTGCACAGTTCAAGCGACTTCAGTCGTGCAGTTGGCTAAGCAAACTCGTTTTTCTGGCTTGCGTGTTGGCATTTGGCTAACAACAAAGCACATTCAAATGCATTTGCATGGAAATTTGTTTCGGGCCATGTTTATTTGCTAATTGCATACTTCAAGGGGTTTCGATTATAATTTACAATTTTCTAAAGCGAAGTGAAAAGATGAAGAGCTAAAGGTGAACACAATTTCCACATAATTATCAACTAGGTCGCATCGGTCGGAACATAATTGCCTGGCATTAGAGATGGGCTGAGTGCGTATATCATGCGCTGGACAAGACTGCGCTCTTGACCCATTCCTCGCAGCGAATGACATTCACGCAGCTGGGCTAGCCGTGAGCTCAGCTGATTCATGCGCAAATCATCCAGTTCCAATGAATCAAATTTTGGTGAATGGATTTCTTTGTATTCGTCCTTTTTGTGGCTCATCTTGGCCACACGATGGCGACAACGGCTAAGCTGAGCGCGACGTTTAGCATCCTGCAAGTCGGTGCTCTTGGGCGGAGGCTTCACATGCTCCGGGCATATTGGATCCGAGCGCAAACACTGACAATAGCTCAGATTGTGCAATAGATAATCATCGAATTCCTCGCGCGGCTGCAACATCATCTGATAGCTCTCCAGCGAATCCATATCGCCCGGATCCAAGTGACGCGAATAGCAATCCAATTTCAAGTAGTGGCTATAGAAATAGTTGAACAACTCCTCGGCCAGTTCCATAAAGAACTTGATGGGCTTGTGGAAGGCATCGCCCAGTATAAAGGGCGTCTCATCGCTTTGATCCAATTTATTGTATTCGCGTCGCAGCGCCAACAGATTAACGCGTATATTGGCCAGGCCACGCGTCAAGGTCATGTTCGAGCTCAAGATGATTTGATAGTGCAATTGGAATTTATTAATCAACACCTCCTCCGCATCGATGTTGCGTGGCTGCGGCTCACGGCAGACGGCGTCCGACTGAACACGCAAATCTTGCGAGATTGGCCACAACTTGGCGGCGGCCAAGCGCTGCAGACTGAGCTCACGGTGCCATTCCTTGAAGTAAGTCCTGTACGCATCGTCCAATGTCAGCAGCTCGTTCACTACCCTGAATTCGATGCCGTCGTGCTCGCGATGCACCACCTGCATAATCGCCGTACTTGCAACCTTGTTGCGCAAATTATATGAGCTGGCTAGCAACGGACATTTTTTCACATGTCGCTCATCCATGATTCTTCGATATGAGCAATCAAATATATATAGTTTGATATCAATGTAGTCAGAGAAAAGTGCTCTCACTCTTTAACCCTCCAGTTCCCTCGTTGTCACTCTCACTCTCACCCTCTCTTTCTGTCTCTCTATCTGTGTCTTAGCTATTTATTATAGAGTATGTATTGTGTCGAGCACAATTGATATTCATTTTAAGTTTTACAGCCTACTTTGGCCACTTTTTATATGATCTGGAATATTCATAAAGTAAACTGTCTTAAATTATGGGGTGATCCTGCTGCAACTCCAGTAGGCATTTTTGACTCTACTTTATTTTCTGTTATTTAATTAGTCGTAGTTTTGTTTTGTCATTTCTCTATTTGTATGGACAGCGTACTTTTTGTCTATTACAGCTCGCTGCTATTGCCACGTTCTTTTGCTTTCAGCACAACAATTGCGCCAAACCTCCTTCACCCGCTGTCAAACATCCTTCACAACACTAGAAGCCTACCCTATGCAGTGGTCATTGGTTCGTCCTTTTGAAGCTTCTGCTTTAAATCATTCTTTGTTCATAGCGATTTACCTTAATATCATTTCCTATTATTCATATTATGTTTAGTCATTCTATTCTTCCCCTCTATAAACCAAGATTTATTCTAAATATTCTTTAAATTCCCTTCTACGATCAGAAATTGCTTTTCTCTACTCTCCCATGCTCAGTTACAGATTTGCTTTGATATCCTTGCCCCTAAAAACGATCAGATTATTCCCCTCTGCTGTGCTGCTTCTTCTACTGCTACAGACCACGCCCACACATCCACATACAGATTTGCTTTCATATCATTTCACAATGTTTATCGATTTGGAGCCAAACAGTTGCTGGCATTGATTGTGAAATCGGAATAGAGCCCAAGGGGGAACATGGCCAGCAGGCAAGCGAACAACAGGACAACAGTTTGACAGCCCAGGCAGGCTGGCAGGCAGGCAGCCAGTCAGGCATTGAGTTTCACATCATAACAAACCCGATACGTTGGCTAAATCGAAACGAAGGACAGCAGCGCTGACAATCTACTAAAGCGCGCCACGTGCCATTTAAGATCTTTGCCTGTCCCCAAATGGGACACTTTTGTGCCATTTAAGCAGCGAGTCGCCCCTCCATTATCAGCTACATCTGCATTTTGATTGAGAATGTGTGTGTGTGAGTGTGCGAGTGTGTGTGTGTGCATATGAGTGTGAATTGAATTATGTGCTGGAGCAAAATTCAATTTTTGCACAAAGGCAACATCACGTGTCACATATGTAGGTACTACACACACACACACATATGTGTGTGTCACACGTTGCGTATGCGTAATGTCAGTGAACGAGCATGCGAAAAGTGAAGTCTGCGCGAGCCAGCGTTGTCCTTGTCGCGCGTCCTGCTGCGTCCTGGCCTCATTAGCACCCAGCTTCGCAGCAATGTGCACTGCGCGCTTAAAGCTGCAAATGCCAAACGTTAAATTTATGAGTCTGTGGCAAAAACTCGCACAAACTCGGCAACAATTTTTTGTGCAAAAAACACACACATGCAGAGACGCACGCACGCACACACACACACACTCACGCATGCATACACTTGTAACATGTGAACACTGTGGGTGCTCTGCGTCTGCAAACGGAATGTAATGGGACACTTTTTAGTGCGCTCTACTCTTTGGGAATGTCTAAAGAAACGGGGTATATATGGCTTTCTTGTGAAGGTCTGTATCAGTTAGATGAGAGCAGCTCTGGTTAGTTAGTAATATATATATATATATTGACTTATTGGAATTTTTAAGTTACATATGAATACTTAATAATATACTGTGAAGTTGGATCAAGCTAACTTAATATAATTTAATTAATATAATAATGAATATAATTTTTTATAAAATATATATTGGCTTCTTTTCTAGTATAAAACTGATTTTAAACTTCTTGACACCAGTTCAATCTATTTTTTTGAGAGTTTACGAGAAGATATTAGGATATAAGGATTGACTCTCCTTTATGTTTCTTATCGGATATACTATTGGATTATAAGGCCGCACACAAAGGCTTACTTTTCTTCAAGAAAAATACCTTGCTGGAGTGACTGGCGATCAGTCCTGACTTTAACCCAATTGAGAACCTCTGCGGTATCTCCTCAATCAGGATTTATACAGGTTGAAGGCAGTTCGACTCAATTAAGGATTTAAAGTATGATTTGCTTGCAGAATGAGAGTTAAAAAAAGCAATGAAACTCTTCAAAATCTTGCGGATTCTATGCCAAATCGTCTGACAAAAGTCTTAGAGGCAAAAGGAAAGCACATTATTTATTAGAATTGGGAAAAAGTTTGAACTTAATATAAAATTTTAAAAATTACAAAAAATGAAATACATTTGATCTGATGTTTGTCTAATATCTAGCTATTCAACCGTATATTCATCTGTATATCTGACGTCTGTCTATCTGTCTGCTTGTCCTAAGAATTTCAACTCATAACAATTACATTATCATCATCCAACACTAGGGTATTCCTTTAGTCATGCACTACCCACCATTGCAGCCTTATTTGTTTTAGTTCACCGTTTTCCCTTTTGTTGTTGTTGCTTTTGTTGCTCGCACAAAACTTCTCACGATTCCATAATAAGTTCACAATAAACGCACGCAGACAGCAAAGTTTAATGAGAACGTTGGATAAGCAGGCAGCCAGGCAGGCAGATAAAGAGACAAAGACAGCGACACAGAAGCTGAGGCGGAGACAAAGGAGAGCGTAATGACAAGTTGAAATACGCAGCTTCCACCGAGATTGGAATTTCTGGATAAGCAGAACTACAATTTCATTACACCAACTGCTACATCCACAACAAAAACAAACAAAAAAACTCATTTCAACTGCAACGGCAACAACAACAACTAAATCTTTGTACATGCAATGCATTTGCATACTCCCCCAAGGGGAAAAACTACGTGTGGGAAATGGAAAAATTTATATGTAGCTGTACTAGAAACGTTGTAATAGAGTAAAATGAATTTGTTATCGTAAGAGATTTGTTTTAAAAGGGATAACTTGATGCTAAGCAAAGAAGGCAATAGATAAACATATGCATGTATAATCGATAGCTAAAATATCGATAACATGTTAAACCTTAAAACATTAATAATATTTGTTAAAATAGTTTTAGACTTGCTGCTAATAGCCAAGCAAAGCTTAAAGTTAAGCGGCTTTGTGCGGCTTTTAATTTATTTAAATAAATATATTTTAGCAATTAATGTAAACAAAACTTCTTATACACTGCGCGTCACCAGGATAGCGCACGCTTTATTTTCTCTGCTAATGTTCAATATTTTCTATATTATTGAAGCTATATTCCTAATGAGCTCTGTTTTGTTCTTCTTAAAATAAAACTTAATTTAGTTCTGGATCATTTTTACAATTATTTTAAAAAATTTAATACAAATTTGAAAAATACCTTACAAAAAATAGTTGCTAAAAATTTAATTTAATTTATTTAAATAAATATATTATATTTATTTAAAAATTAACAAAAAAATTAAAATATTGTAAGCAAAAAATCTTTTATATAATACAAATTTTTAATAAGAACTTTTTGTTTATTTTCCAAGCATTTTCTAAGCTTGGCAAACTGATTTCATTATAATACTAAAACTAAATAAAAAGGAGCATTTATTAAGAATTCAAGCACATATGTATTAGAATTTATAAGGACAATTAAAAGCATTGCTCTTCACTTGATGCGCACACGACAAATTTATTTATATATATATTAAGCTGCACAAATGAAATAAATTAACAGGCAGAAGCTATAGAGCCCAAGGACTAATTGGGTATTAAGCAGATACAAATTGGTAGACAAGGCAAAAGGACATGAGCCCCGCACCGAAGTGATGAACAGCAGCAGCAGCAGCAGCAGCAGCTACTGAGTTGGCCCGGATCAAACGCACCAAAGGCCGGATATAATTAATTTTGGCCTTAGCAGCAGTTCAGCTAAGTGAAGACATGCTGCATCCGGCAGTGACACCAAGGAATAAACTAAAATAAATATATATAAAAATATATATATTTATATATATAGATATATCTCTTTATATAGCTGAGCCCGTGCAACATTATTTGATTAATTCGAAACAGAAAGAAAAACAGAAAAAGCAGGCAAAAATATGGCACAAGAGCCGCAATTACGGGTCACGCGATAAATTGTTAGAGTTGGGCTGGCCATAAAAAGCCGCTTGGCATTGGCCATTAAATAAACACGACAGAACTTGGCTAATGGCAGCCAGCCAGCTAGCCAGCTCTCAGCATGGCCCAAATCCGCAGACACTTGACGGCTGATGCCAGCACGTAAGCAACGCATCCGGCTAGCACAGCGTGTGAGCCGAGCTAAGAGTCTCTCGAAGGCGAAGGTACGAGAGAGGCGTGGCACGAGCTAACAAAGTTCCAAGCCAACAAGATTCACACTCACATTCACATTCACATGTTTGTTAAAGTTTTTGAACGTTGCTAAATGAAGCCAGCGTCTGGCAGCGTCAGGTGTGGGTTAGTGGTGCCCAGAGTGTTGCATAGACAGGTGGCTAAATGAGTTTTCGTTGCCGTTGCCATTGCCATTGCCGCTGTCAACACACTGCAGTTGCTACAAACTGGGATTAAGTTAGCCACAGGACGTGCATTTGAAACAAACGCAATGTTGATTGCCATTTCGAAAGAAAAAAAACAACTAACAAACCACTGAATGAATGAGTGGTGCAACACCCTTGACACTTGGCCAACCACTCAGCCACTCAACCACCCAACCGCTACCTAAGCATTTGAAATTGTGCTTGGCGTTAATCAGTCAGAGCTGTCACCTTGATGCTGTGCCAAGTCTTGAAACAGTCTATAAATTCCGAATAACTGCGGACTAGGGGCGGTGGGTTGTGGCTGGGGGCGTGATCTTCTTGTGTGACAAACAAACAAATGCAATTTGATTTGTGTTCGACATTTTGCAATTTAATTTCTTTTGCTGCGCCAGTGCATAAATCAAAGATAGCCTTCGACGTAGCCAGTGCCTTGTGGCCCGTGCAGTCTCCTCTTGCAGCTGCCGTTGCAGCTGATTGATTGATTCCACTGGATGATGGGCTAAAGCGAAAGATTAAGTATACGCCACTTTGGCCTTAAGCTGGGCTAGTTACGTGAATGAGATGTCTCGAATTTCATGGCTGTGCACAGGTTGATATGTTGCTCTGACTGGCAATACACACAGCTTAAGCATACGCCACTTTGGCCTTAAGCATAGCTAGTTAAGGAGAGAATAGAAAAAAAATATCTGTGATTCCAGCAAAGCAGATACCAAGAAGTCTTTGTTGTAAGACTTTAGCTTGGCTAGTTACGAATGATATATATGTCTAACTTGATGAAGTATATAAAATTATTCAGCAGAGTAAACAGGTTGAGATGTTGAGCTGACAATGTCTACACCTGGCAATCTACCTGTTTCTTAGTAAACACAGATGAAGTATAGATTACTTTGGCTTTAGCCTTGACTAGTTGTGGGTAGAATAGAAGAGGATATCTGTGATTGAATAAAGTATACCAATTCTGATTCCAAGAAGTATATATATATACTATTTATCCTTAGTTAAACAGACACGTTGATAGAAAGCTAATCTAATTGTGTTCAATACCTAGAAGTCTCGTAGTGTTTAGAGGAATAACAGATATCTCAATTAAGGATATACATTTCTAATCAGTAATAAACAGCCTGCTGATATGAATTTCTATAGAAGAGAGGCTTATCTCTGTAAATATACACTAAATCATTCCTATTTATTTTGCTTTCTATTAAAGCTCATCTACTCACTCTACTCTCTTTCTCTCTATCTCTCCTCTGCAACAGGTACGTCGACGCACACAGGCGCAGCAGCAGCAACAGCAACAGCATACGCTGCAGGATACGCGCTCCTATTGCACCAGCGAGCCGCGTCTTAGTGAAACGGAGACGCCACCGCAGCGTCGCAAACTCTCACAGCGACGACCGCAGCCACACGGTAAGTGAAAGTGGTTGGGCTGGGGGGCGGGAATACCCTTAATGACCCGCAGGGGCTATCAAAAAGTGCGGCAAAGCCAACAACAAATTAGACAAGTTGTTAAATTGCGGCATTAAATGCAGCTCAGCGTATTAGCCAAATAGACCAAACTAAATGTTGGTCATAAAAATGCTTTACAGCCAGCAGTAGCAGCAGCAGCAGGAGCTGGCGACAAACAAGTTTCGGCTGTGAGCACTTAAGCCTCTGTACAACATTTGATTCGCTTTAAAGAGCATTCGGTGGCTCTAGCTCTCTATAATAGATTTTCATTCGTATAATGTTTGATTTAATTAACGCCTTGTCGAGGCATTCAGACTGGACGATCGTTGAACTTAACCATTGACCCACTTTCTGCAGTCCATCCAATTGTATAAAACACAAAATGTACTTATGTTGAGGCCCCTCTTTTTGCCCCCTGCTGCTGCTGCCTTTGTAGAAATCTGTGTCAGGCAGCAAACAACAAGCAACTCGTCTGTATGGGTTGAAAAAAAGCCAGAAAAAAACAGAAAAACTTGACATTTCCGGACTATGAAGAAAAAGAGAAAAAGCCAAAAGAGTGGACAAACAATTTATTATCTTTGGCTTGTGTTTCTAAAAATCCTTGATAAATAAATATAATTGGTATATAGAGTTGAGTGTAGCTCGAGAAATTCGATGACTTGTATAAGAACTGTGTGAAGAGATATATAAGACCTAAATATTATAGAGTATATACGTAGTATAGTATAGTATATAAAGTGTTTAGACACTAACATGAAATTTATGACCATCCTCAACATACAAAACGATCGAATATGGTAAAATAAGCAAAACACTTGTGCCCTATGCTCCAATTACGCGCCGTGGGAGACTACGGCAATAGAGATAGGTTATTTTTAGCAAAAGGGATGTTTATTTGTAAGAAGAATGTTTCGATTCGATAAGCATTTGAAATAAAAGGCATCCGCTCTTCGGAGCGACGAGCAGTTCAGCACAGATTGCTGCAGCTCACACACATAGTATATATAGTATAAATAGTAAATTGTTCTTAGGTAAGTAGTTGCTATATAAATTAAATACGTCATGCATTTTACAAGCAAACTGTGCAGAGTCTACGTGAGACTATTATATATATATATAACTATATATAAATATATATATAAATATATATATATATAGTACATTTAACAATTGATTTCATCAATTCACAGTATTTTGAATTCCTATTTTGGGTATTTATTGACTAATCAGCCAGCATACCACATTTGATCTTTAGATTAATAGAAAGCTGCTCTAGTTTTCTCTATTGGAATCATTAATAAACATTTCATATCAGATTTAATCTGAAAGCTGTTTATTCCTATTGGAATGGTATACATACCCAATCAGATTCACATAAAATCTTGCATGTAAATACTCTTCAGTTTGACCAATAATAAAGTAAATCAAATAACTTCAAACTAGATTTTTACTTAGACTTTTCACTTAAAATTGAGATATATTCAAATTAAAACTAAATCAAAAATATATTTATACAATTTTCCCATCAAATTCTATCATGAATTTAATACTTCTTTAAATTTACTTCTATCTCAGTTCTTCTTTAGGTATAAGAAAACCCAACTCAATGCTCTCTCACTCAATGCTCTCACTTAAGTTTAAGAAACCGCAACGCTTGCTTCTCACATAAATTGCGCATTCGTTGATTGTAATGCAATTTAAAGAACTAGACAGAGCGACAGCAAGAGAGAGAGAGAAATTAAATTAATATGATGATTTTTTTTATATTTTTTATGCAGGGCATAGAAAATCGAACGCCTTTCTGGACGTGCCCACAATGAATATGCATCACCTGAGAGTGAACGACGACGACGAGGATGTGGATCGCCTGCGCACATTTAGTGCATCCAAAGGAGGTAAGTGACAAAGCCAGCGGCCATAGAGAAAGCTGAAAGGCAGCGAGTGACTGCCACTCAGCGCAGTCAAAGAATGCCGCAGCCACAAAAGGCTTCTTAGCCGCATTTATTAATTTTGAAATTGAAAATCAAACCGAAACGCCGCCAGCACCAAAAGCCAAGGATTAGATTTTACAATGGGGCCAAGCCAAATGCCACACGTGTGCAGCTGGAGTGTGAGAGGCAGGCCATCAAATGGATGGCCTCAAGATGTTGTAGTGAAATCTTAAAAGTTTGCCGCTGGCCTAAAAGGCTATCAGTGACATTTAATGCCACTTAAGACGGCCACAATGCTTGGCTATATATATATATATATATATATGTATTTATATATATATAGTAGTCTATATAGTTTCGGCAGATGCCATTTCTATATTTGTGTCACGTTATTGTTACGCATACGCAACGTGGCCCAAACCGAAACAATAACCAAAACTGAAACCTTAACGAGGTAGGTGAGTGTGTGTGTGTGTGTGTGTGTGCGTGTGTGTGCCTTTGTATGCATATATGCATGACGCCTTTAAGCACGTGTTTAAGCTCAACTGCCGCACACACACACACACACACTTAAATAGAATTGACACCAAGCATTTATTTGCTTGCCCTAACAGCGGGTATTATGAGTTCTGCTAGCAGCAGCAGTCAGGGTTTCAGCTTTTAATTGTTAGTTGCCGTTATTGTCCTCTAGGGTAGACTTTAAGGGCCAGCTGTGACTAGTGGCAAGAATATACATATATAAAAGTATATATGCATAATTATATTGTCTCTTTTTATTGCATATTGCATAAAAAACATGAGCATGTGTACGTATTTGAGAAGAATAAATAAATTAAAATTTTTTTATATTTTTATAAAAATATGCAAAAATTAAATTGGGGACTATAAAGACTTTAATTAAATTTATTTTTTAATAAAATATTTTTTTATATTTAAAAATCAATAATAAAAAAATAAACATACATTTAGACGACATTTATCTGCCACACAAAACCACTTTCAATCTTCTACCGCACACAGATGCAGCATTTGTTAGGGTATTCACCTGGTTAGCTCGACGATTTCACATGAGAATTTGTAACCGACTGTGACTGTGTCGCCTGGCATACATTTACATGTATATATTATGTACTATAAATTTGAGTTGAGTGCGTTAAATTGTCAGAGTCTGGTGAAATGAAGTGCAGACTGCACGGGGGAGCCGGAAGAAGAGAAGGCAGACGTGAGATGTTACAAATGGCATATGAAACACGCTGCATATTAAAATTCAATGAAGTTGCCAGCATTTCTCAGCTAAATTGCTTTCAAATACATGAACATGTTTGCATGTGCAAGTAGTTATACCCTAGAGAGAGAGAAAGACTGTGTGTGTGTGTGTGTGTGGGGGGGGGAGACTTTGCGGTTGTGTTGGATGCGCCATGTGCACAAATTTAATTAAACTTAATACGCACTCGACTTGGGCACGATTCACCAAACCGTAAAGCAAGCAAAAACCCCCCCATCAATTATGTTTACAGTTTGAATTTAAACAAGATTTAAAAAAAAGCTAAAGGAAACTGCAAAAGGAAAATAAATAAAATTTACAGAGCACATGATTGAAATGCGTGAGGGGCCAGAGTGGGTTGCTGGTAGCTGATTAATTGAAATGCTGGCGTGTGTCAGTTGTCCATCGTCCATCGTCCATCGTCCGACGTCCGTCGGTCGTCGTCAGCCAATGAAGCGCCAACCAGTGGAAAATTCAATGAAAAGCTGTCCAAAAGTGCCCACAATGCGTTTGCATGTGTGTGCCAGTCTGTCTGTCTGTCTGTCTCTGTGTGTGTCTGTGTGTTTGCTGCGCTCAAGATTGAAATGGCATGTGAAGTGGGGCTTGCAGCCTTACGGACTTTTTGCGCCTGGTTATGATGACGCTCGCTGTGTAAATTGAATTATAATTGAATGATGTCCACGCACGTTCCATTGCCGTATAAATCTGAACATTGAACGGGCACCAATGCGGGTGGCCGTGGCCATATGTGAGTGTACCTATATATATAGTATAGGGTGTTTGAGCGCATCGCGAGCATATGACTTAGATGAGCTGCTATTCATACAGCTGGCGCAATTCACAATTGGCTGTAAACCGAGCTAAATCAATTATATTTGAAAATGAAGTGGAAAGTGTAAATGAGCGAATAGGAAATGGGCTGCAAAGAGCTGTAGGCGTAGTGAGGTTTGGTAGAGAAGAATTTCTTACTATAAAGTGGAATGAAAGTGGAAAGGAAACTCAAGAATGATGGACAAGGACATATCTTGTAAGCAGATTTGAGAATATCTTAAGTGAAATATATTATTGGAAATTTCAGGATAAAGAGTTTTACTTTTTAAAGCCAAGCGAACAAGAGAGAGAGTTAAAAGGGGCAAAAATAATCCAGTGAGATATGTCCTCTAAGCAGCTTTAAGAACATATCTAATTGTAATATCAAAAAGGCAGTCTCTTAATATAACTGAAAGAAGAATAGGCAAAAAAAGCTAGAATTATGGACTGAAGATATCCTGTAAAAAGTTTTAAGAATAAATTATATGAAAACATGTAAAATACGTGAAAATTTGCTCAAAGGAAATAAGAAAATAAAAAGAGGACTAGATTTACATAGGGAATATATCAAATTCATTTTTATAAAATTTAAAATATTACAAAGCTATGAAGAATTTGTTTATCGATTGTATCTCTCTCTATAAAGACCTTAAAGCGTCTGTATAAATACATCTTGTTCAAATAGAATTATCTACTACTATGCTTTACTGTAGCCCACTGTACCTAAAGCCCACAGTATCTATATCCAAAGATTTCTGTGTTTCATGAAATCTTTATCCATTTGTATCTTTATTCAGGCGTATTTACTGTAAGAAATTCGTTTGCATGTCGAATCTGTTTATAAAGACATTAAGATCTCAGCTTGTAAATATGTATGTTTATTATGTTTAACTTTAGCTATATTCAACTGTAGCCTATGTCTTACAGTATCTGCATCCGCATGTATCTATAACCCACTCTGTCTACATGTATCTATCTATAGCAAATCTACTTTCCACTGTATCTATATTCAACAGCATCTACTTCCCACTCTATCTATATCCCACATGCAGTGCCATTTGCTCTCCCATTCATATTACAGGGTATACACATAGTATAGTCTACTATGCTCATTTAATCGCAACCTTGAACGCGTGCCATATACCCCAAACGATAAAGTCATTTGGCAAACAATTGCAAAAACATGTGCAACATCTCGTGCAACACTCATCGAGCTCTAAATCAATCGGCATATAAAATTTTATATTTATTTTCTCAAATAGTTATTCATCAATAAAAAATGCGCGAAAAAAGCAATTTGGTAAAACGAAAAAATAGCTAAAATAATAATTTAAAGACACATCAAAAAGCGCAAATTTGCGCCGCTGATTGAAAGAGAAAAAAAAAATCCATAAAAAAACGAAGCCAAACAAAAGAAAAGAAATTAATTTTCAGCTTCTTCTTCTTCTTCTACAAAAAGTTTGCTTATTTTATTAGTTAGCCAGAATTGAACTATTTTTGATTACATTTTCGAGTTCATCTAGGTAGATCTGAAACATAAATAGCTTGGGAATAACTTAACACTCGATGATTTGCACAGCTAAATTTAAACATTCGCCATTTGTACAAATATTTATTGTAACAAAACACAAAGCAAGAAACCCCCAATCGTATCAAAGCTAAGCATTTTATTGCCAGCAGTTTTCACCTTTTATTTTGTGTATGGAAATACAAATGAAATTTTTGCAAAATCGCGCAATTCTACATCATTTTTCCAATTCTTTTCTTTTCCTTCTTTTTTTGTTTCTTTTTGTATGTTTCTATTGCCACCCAGCCAGGCAATTTTATGGCTTTCCAATGATGAACAAGCATGAACATTGTATGCGACTCTTTAATACTCGCTTATTGCTGAGAAATGGCTAAATTTATTGAACATTTTGTTGAAGTTTTCAAGTTGCCAAGCTATTTTAACTTGTCAAGTCTTGCTGTAGAGATTGTCAAGAGTGAAAGATGTGGAGAGCTAAATATTGTAGTTAGATTTATAATATCTTTGACAGCCATTCATTAAAGGGAACATATCTTTTATGTCAATACAAAAAGATAATTTAAGCAGAAATCAATGCAAACATCTCTTAAGCCTATAGACTTTGGGAGCCAAGATCTAGATAAGCATGGATACATATTTGTGGATCTATAAAGGATATGAAAAGTAAATAGTTATCTAGGCAATGTCTGTAGTTCTAGCTGTCAATATGTAGTAAACATTCAGGAGTTATAGATCATGAAAACATTTATTTTGAAATTCTATAAAAATTCTATAATATATATTAAAATATTTTATAAAATTATTAATTTCAAATAAGCGTTCAAAAACCGATAGCCACACCTCCAACAGGCTTAGCTAAATGACTTTCATCTCACATACATAACCGAGTATAGTTTATATGAATATATATTTCAAGCTGCAATTCTTCAAACTACAATTGCAGCTATAAATTTATCCAGCCATCCCATGCATCCAACCAATACGCACTTTGCAATTCGTAAACGAGCATGTTTAGATGTATTTTTGCAAATTTTTATTGCCATTCTGGCAATTAATTCAATTTACACAATTAATGAGCGCTGCAGCGTTGGCTTGAGCAAAAATCTGTTTCACTCTTTCGTCTAAATACAGAAATAACTGAATGCAATAAAGCGGGCAATAAATCTATTTATGACATTTAAATGTACACAAAACAAACGCGATAAACAGAGGCGCACAACTCAAATGTAAATATTTTGTTGCGGCTGTCGAACAAATATATATATATTTATATATTGTATATCATTGGTTTGATTATGCGACATTGAAGAAATATATATTGTATATATCTATTTTGTTTTCAACTTTAATTTGATGAATACATTTCACTTAAATGTCATTTGGTTAGCAATATATTGAAATGAGCAACATAAACAGAATTTATTGAGAAAGCCATTAAATATATTTGCAATGGGGTTTGTTATTACAACAATAGGGGAATGCGTTAGGGCAGCTTATTTAATCCATTACGCATTATGCGCTAATATTTGCTAATTAACCAAATTATATAATGCTGTTTGAATACCCTGTATACTGCAGAGAGGTTAGTTAAAGAGGGTATGCCTAAGAGAAAGATGTTTATATACATACAAGGTGCAATTCAAAAGTTCCAGGACTTTATAAAAAAAATAAAAAATAGATTTTCTTTGGCAAAAATTTTATTGGTCGCCTTCGAAATAGTCCCCTTCGGACTGAATACAACGATTTGCACGATCAAGAAGATTATCAAATGACTTTTTTAGGTCATCCTTCGGTATGGCGTTGAGTATGGCGGTCGAAGCCTTTTGAATAGCATCAATGTCTGCATACCGTTTTCCTTTCATTGCCAAATGAAGTTTTCCGAACAAGTAGAAGTCGCGAAAACGTTTAAACCACTCGTGAATGCGGCTACGGGATAGACAATCGTCGCCATAAACTTTTTTCATCATTTGATGAGTTTCGGTAAATGTTTTACCAAGTTTAAAACAAAACTTGATGTTCGCTCTTTGTTCGACGGACACAACAAAAGTACTGTCACTTTTAGCGCGATATCTCGGCTTCTATACGTCCGAATGTCATGAAAATTTGACACAACATGACAGAGAAATAGACAATCAAACGATAAAATTTTGATGGCGCCACTAGAAAGCGCGAAATTTAAAAATGGAAAAATGGAATTTTTGAATTGCACCTTGTATATGTATATGACATAAGATTGCGATATGACATGTGACTTTTATTATACCCTGAACCCATTGAAAATGGGAAATCAGGGTATAATGGTTTTGTTAAATGTATGTAACAGGCAGAAGGAGGCGTGGCAGACCCCATAAAGTATATATATTCTTGATCAGGGTGACGAACTGAGTCGATTTAGCCCTGTCCGTCTGTCTGTCTGTCCGTCCGTCCGTCCGTCCGTCCGTCCGTCCGTCCGTCCGTCCGTCTGTCCGTATGTATGAACGCGTCGATTTCAGAACCTATAAGAGCTAGAGACTTGAATTTTTTTTTGGAGGTCCCTGTATAGCAGGCGCAGATCAAGTTTGTTTCAAACAATCGATTACTATTACCGTTTTAATGTTATCGATTAAAAACCTTATCGAAAGACAGTTTTTTAATTCTATTTCGTACATCTTTATAGCTAGAGCCTCCAAATTTTGCATTTAGTTTCACTTATATTTTATACAATTTCGGTTTTTGTTATATTTTGGATATTAGTTCAAAATTTTTCAAAAATTTTCAAATTGAGTTTTAGTTGCAAATGTAGCTAATATGTGAATGATTTTGCGATTTTAGGCAATTGGCAAATATTCAATATAATATGTAGATCATATGCTGAAAATTTCATTGAAATCCATTAAGTATCATAAAAGTAATTAAACAAAACGTTTTGTCAATTGCGACATGTGACCAGAAACCCACCCCCGTTTTCATTTTTTCTATACATGTGCACACATACATTGAGACATTCGAATGCAAGCATTCTTATCTGTTCTAAGAATCAAAACACTTACAGCTGACTGTTTGAATTTTGTTATAATTCTTAGCTGCCTTTAGTCTCAAATTTGCTACTGCTTGTCTAAGCAGTGCAGTGGCGGTGTTATTAGAAGCGGTGGACGCCGTGCCGTGCGCGCAGATCTGGGATCGAGCGCAGATCGACATCGGCGTCATATATTTTTATGTCGTATTTTCTTATTTTTTTTATTTTTTTCTTTTATTAAATTATTATTACTCTTTAAAAATTATATTATATTCTTTAAAAAAAAATGTTATTTGATTGTGAAAGTGCAAGATTAGCAATTTAATTAAATTTTGTATAAGTTTGTAATATATACAAGATACGGAATATATTCAAAAACGCAGATCGGACGGGGTTCAGGGGATCTCCTAGTCGGGTACCCCCGACTAGAGTTTTGTTACTTGTTTTTATATGTTTTTTGGTTAGTTGACAATCGTCACTGTTAAAAGATAAAGAGAGAGAGAGAGAGAGAGAGAGAGAGAGAGAGAGAGAGAGAGAGAGAGAGAGCAGAGAGAGAGAGAGAGAGTTTTATGGCACATTTGATTTCTTTTAATATCTAGACATTTTCTGCATACATAAACTCGGTTACTACATCTATATCTATTTTTATTTGTCAATTTGTCAATTCTCTTTCAGCTATTTAATTGACCAATTAGTTTTTAGCAGACGAAAATCCTTTCGGAATGTATTCTTGTTTAAATTCTCTTTGCTTATTTAATCTATTCAATATTCATATTTATGCATGCTGCAGTTCTCGATAAATTGATTGTTAACTGAATATCATGAATCTGGCTGCAAATCCCAGTCTAATCTACGGCTGCAATGTTGCCTTAGTTACCTCAACGCCCAACAATATTCGCATAACAATATTAATTAATACATGCATCATTATGCATGTCTATTAAGAGACTCGAGAGCTCAAACGGCGCAGCCCAGTCGAGCAATCAGAATTTAATTATTTATATAAGCAAAGCAAACATTTAGTATTTGACATTTAAGCGTGCAGCTTGCTGTGCTTGTGTTTGTTAGCAAACCACAAATTGAAATATATATACTATATGTAAATACAATATAAATTTGGCATACGAAATGCCTACCTCAATGTGCTTGACTAAAATGCTATAGATAAGAGCGAATGCCAAAGCATTTCAGCTAATGAATTTTTAAATTTAAAGCCTCTATTCAATCTAGCTGCCAGCTAACTGAAAAGCTGAACAGCTGAACAGCTGAACAGTTGCACAGCTGCATACAAAAAGCATTTCAAATAAACCACGAAAAGAACACGAAATTGATAGAAATGGGAAAAGGGCCAGGCTGACTGGCTGACTGGCTGCTGCTGCTGCTGTTGCAGCAACATTTAGAACATGTTGGCCAGTGTTAGAGAAAGAGAGAGGGGCAGAGGCAGAGACAGAGCTGTACACAAAGGATAGATTAAGCATTGTTGTTGGTGTTGCTGTTGTGTTTGGCCTGCGGCTGGCAACTGTAATTTTAGCTCGGCTCAACGTGGCGTATGAGCCACATATGGCAGCACGTTGCGCCAAGCCACACACTGCATTTAGAGCAGTTGGTTTCTCTGTTTGTTTTGTTTTTTTTTTTTGGTAACATAGCTTACATCTGTCCGCAGGCATCATCAATCGAGGCGACTCCTTTCGCAGACGCCGCTCGCGCAGCAACAGCCTTGCACCGATTAGCCCCATGCATACGCGCAATGCCATGGCCGGCTTAAATGGCGGCGGCGGTGGCGGCAGCAGCCTTGGCTTGGGCACCAATTACAATGGCGGCGGTGGTGGTGGTGGTGGCGGCGGTGTTGGTAACAGCAGCAATGGCTTCGCCAATGACAATGCCGGCCAGGACAATCATCAGCCGGTGGAATTCTATCGCGTCGAGATGCTCGGCTCAGCGGGTGTGGGCAAACAGGCGCTTGTCTCACAATTTCGCACCTCCGATTGCATTAATGCTTACGATGGACCTGGTGAGTGCCGCCAGTAGCTGCTTCACTTGACAAATAAAGACAGGCTAATAGTTTTGTCTACTCTCCACAGAGTGCGATGAGGATGAACAGAACATTTCAATTATTTTGAATGGCGTCGAGTCGGAGCTAAAGTTGCTCACTGGCAATCCAGACAGCAAGGTAAGTCAAGCAAGACTGTAGAATATACATTTACACAAACACATGCACAAACACACACACATACAAACAGCCACTCAATCACACACTTATTGCCCAGCATTAGCTTGTGGCTAGTTGTCCTATCAAGCAATTGTCTCATTTGTCTCCTTTGTATCTTGTTTGCTGTGTGTGTGTGTGTGTGTGTGTGTCAGCCTGCTATAATTGTTGTTAAATATTTGATTATTAATCTAGAGACTGTCCACACAGTTGGACTTAAGTGCCACCTCCATCTACACCTTGTCGCAAGACAGCTTGAAGCTTTGATTTGATTATTCAACATTTTCAATTAATTACATATGCTTAGCAGAGCTAATGCAACTTGAAAAGCGGGCGGGGCACAGCAGCTGCTGCCCCTCTTCAAACATTTAATAACCGTTAATTAAGCCACTGGAAATTTAGGAATTGCCCAAAAACTTTACGAAAACTTCAAATTGCACAAAAAAGAGAGGAGAGAGAGAGAGAGGAAGGTAAAGGGTTTTTCTGGCTGCTGTGGCTTGCAGCATGTGGCTACAGTGGTTGCATACACAAGTGGCAAATATTATGAATGAGATTTTGCTGCCTTCAAAATACAAGGGCCAACGTGGATGGGGCAAATGGGCGCTTCATGCTGAGCCTTGACATGCCGTGCGGTTAGCTGGAGAGCCGGTTAAGCTGGTCAGGTGCATGAGAAAAGACAATGGAAACAATAAAATAATATAAATATAGGTGTTATAGGTTGACTATGAGATACCCAGTGTATATGTTGAGAGTAGTTTGAAATGCAAGAAATATGATAATAATATAATCAAATAATAATAATAATAATTTTATAATATAATAATAAAATAATAATAATAATAATAATAATAATAATAATAATAATATAATAATGTAACAATATAAAAATATAAAATATAATAATAAATAATTTAAAATTATAAAAATATAAAAAATAATAATATAACAATAAATATAACATAACATAACATAATAACATAGTAATAGTATTATAATAATAAATAGAAGCTAAGACAGAGTGTAAACTATCTAAAGGCTAAGCCAAGCTGCAGCTACAACTGTGCATAAAATGAGATTATAAATATTATTACAAAATATAGAATCTAGAAGTTAAGCTGTTAAGTTAAAGCTAAGCTATATAGCTCTCTTAAGAGCATGAGTAATTGAGTACGATCTGTCTAGAACACAAAACTCTGTTTATAAAGATCATTTCGCATATTGAAAGCTGCAAGAGTGTACAGCCAGGCAAATTCAAGAAGAGACTCTTGGGATGGATTCTCCTAGCTTAGCTGACATATTCAGTAGGCAAAGCTCTTTCCTACTACCAGTTGTTTCGCTCAATAACTTTTGATTTGAGTGAAGATACCTTGAGTTCTTATAAAGAAGTGAAAAATTGAGCCAATTCTTGGATTTAGTATAAAGACGAATAGACAAATAGACGAATTTTAAGCTGACAGAAAGTTGGTTGAAAATTCCGGCTAACTATAAATAAATAAATATTTAACCAACATTTTTTCTTTATCAAATTTCTCTAAACAAAGCTTTAAAGTAACAAAAAGAAACACTCAAAACTTAGTTATAAATCCTAATATATGACTAGACAGCAGTTAAAGCTTGAACAACATTGTTGCTTATATAGAAAACTTAGCTAAAACTTAGTTATTTTGCCTGCCCAAAAGGTAAGGCGAAACAATTCAAATATTAAATCAGATTAACTGTATACAGTCATCCATCCATAATTAATAATGAAATTTTTATTTTTTAATAAAACAAATATTTATTTTTAAAAATCTGCCTTTCAACAAATATTTATAGCATATTGCTGCCCAAAAATATTTATTAAATAAATAAAATTTATGAAATATATAAACAAATAAAAATTTGAAAAAGCAATTAGAGCTGACCATGGAGGACCTGCGCGTTGCGAATTAAGCAGATCGCTTTTATGCCTCAGCTGTATGACAGACAGCAATATGCTCTTATGAAATACATAGAAGAAGCGGAGCTGCTGTTGCTGTTGCTGCTGGTGCTGCGGGCCCATGCGAAACGTTCATAATTGTGAAAGCGGGATATGCGGTATATGGCCAAATGGCAAGAATAACAAATGCTGAACAATTTTTGCAATAACAACAACAAGAACAAGAACAAGAACAAGCAGAGCAGAGCGATAAACATGCAATCGAAATGCCAAATTGCTGGCCAAATGCCAAATGACCAGCAAGAAGCCCAACGGGCAATACGACGACAAAGACGCACATACATACGTCTAGTTATAGATAGAGAGTTTGGGGGGAGTGGAGAATGATCCTGAGGCAAAATAAATATACAAACATATATAAATATATATATAAATATATATATTTATATGTATATATCGGATTGAGTTGAGGGCAACGCAGTTTGGCGCGAGCAATAATGGCGATGATTAAGGCAACGATTGTGGGGCAACAGACAGACAGCGCAAAGGCAGTAGAGTGCGAGAGAGAGTGAGGGAGAGAGTGTGGGTGGTGCACAGGCATATTGCAGCGTTGACAAACAAAAGGAAATGGCAACAATTTATCCATTCTGGACACACAAAGCACACAGCGTATTAAAGCAAAAGTTGAAAGTTGAAAGAACAAATAATCAACAGCAAATTTGTTGGCTCAACGCAAAAGGCAAATGCACACAAGCGTGTCCGTCAATCATAAACACCTTGGCACACCCACACACACACACACACACACACACCAGCACACACATGCGTTGTTCCAGTCATTTTTAACAACTTGCGCTGTGTGCATTTGGCAATCGTAAATTCCTGCCAAAATGCCGGATGTGGCTGGCGTTGCTTTATGGTCGCTTTTGCCCCACCACCACAAACAGCAAGGAAAACGGCTGAAACGTGAAGTAGAAGAATAAAAGTAGGAAAAACTTAGAAAATGCAGTGTCACATCCGCCATTTGCGCACCATGCAACGGCTTGGGGAAACAACTTGCTGCTTAAAACAGAAATAACAATGACGATATATGCTTTAAGCATGACTGAGAAAACATATAGTATCGATAAGTTATCGATTGGAATTATTGTTAACATGTGCATTAGAAACGGAAGCGATATAAAGTAAGCTCTCTAGCTGCAATGGATACATGGGTTCTTCGACTTGCCAAAGAAACTGAGTATGAGCTCTAAGATTGCTTGGGGGTATGTTAGCGGGTATGTTAGCGCAAGGTTAAGCTACAGTATTAAACAGGAGTTCTAAGAGTGATTGGGATAGATATTATCTACAAGTTATCAACTATCCCAAGAGCTTCATCAATAATAGATTGAGCTTGGGAAGGAGTATTATTGAGAACAATATGAACTCTAAAGGCTGCCAGAAATATAAGAGTTATCGATAAATTAGCGACTTACCAATCAGCTTCATCGATATAAGGTTGAATATGAGAAAGAATATTAAATAGTCGATAATATTATAAATAAATAATATAAAATTAAAAACTGTGAGGATTATAAGGGTTACCGATAAGTTATCGACTTACCAATGAACTACAATGATATGAGATTCAAAACGAGAGAAAGAGTATTAAAAAGAACAATATGAACTGCAAAATCTGCCAGAAATATGAGAGTTATCGATAAGTTATCGACTTACCTAAGAGCCTCGCCATTCGCAGATGAGAAACAGAATAAGTCTGCAAATACTGCAGCTATCGATTATTTATCGAATAAGTTGATTAGGTGAATAAATTCTAAGTGAAATCAATTGATAAATATATAATTTCTATAATTTCACTTAAATATACTAGTTATTGTTAGCAGTTCCTAAGTTAACTTGAGCTGAGGCAAAAAAAAAACATTTTCTATGCCCCAAATTGAAAGTTTCCGTCGGAAATGGAAAGCTTAGAACAACTGCCTGAACTGCAATTGCTGTCAAGTGCAACAAGAAGCCACTGCATGACCGTAACTTATAAAATATTCAAAGCATCTGTTAATTTAGACGCTACTAAAAGAGCAGCAAGTCGTATTTGGAGTATCATTAAAAGTCTAGCGAAACTTTTCACATTCGCGGCGGCAAACCTAGATACGGATGCAACCGAAAGAAACAAGCTCAGGTGCAGCCAGTGCTCGCTCTCCCTCTCTCTCTCTCTTTCTCTCTCTCTCTGTTTCGCCCACTGCTAACTATATTACTCGTTATGGAAACAAAGTGGCCATAATTTTAATTTTTATGAGCGTAACGTAAAAAAGAGGCAGGAAACACGAATGCAGGCAGCAGGACATGGCTGTGGCCTGGCATTTTATGGCATTGCATGCAGCGCTCGGACTGCCTCTGTCAGATGTAGTTTCTAGTTGAGCTTTACTAACTTTTAATGTTGCCTTTTAAATTAACACACACACACACACACACACACACACATGCACACACTCGTTTAAGCCATTTAAGAGTTTCGAGTTGAGTTTGTAAAACTTGTTGAATAATTTTTGTTCTGGTTTGGTTTTGTTTTAGGATGAATTGGAGCAGGCGGATGCATTTCTGGTTGTCTATTCCTGCATTGATAAGGAGTCCTTTACGCGTGCCAAGCAAATATTATCGCGTCTGCAGGATATGGATTTGCTGCGCCATCGACCCACCATTTTGGTGGCTAACAAAATTGATTTGGCCAGATCACGCGCCGTTTCAGCGCAGGGCAAGTTGACCAGCCAGTGCGTGACCAACACTCATTAGCTAACCCTCTACCCCTCTCCCTCTCTCTCTCTCTCTGTCCTTGTCTCTCACTCTTTTAGATGGTAAATGCGTTGCCTGCACCTTTGGCGCCAAATTCATAGAGGTATCGGTGGGCATTAACCATAATTGTGATGAACTGCTCGCTGGCACTTTGACCCAAATACGTTTAAAGAAGGATCAAAATCTATTGCACGTAAGTTGATAGAGAGCAAACGGAAATCAGCGATAAAGACCTCGATGATGGCAGAGTAACTAGCTGTAGGAAATACTCGAAACTTTTTGTTTAACAATTATTTGTTATTCATCATCATCGCTTTTCATACTCTCTCTCTGTCTCTCTCTCTTAATCTATCTCTATCTCTATCATTGATTTGTGCCATTTTGTTTATTTTCGATGTATGTGTAATGTGTAATCGATCGCTTTCGCAGCTGAATCCGAAAAAGTCAAAAGACAAAACTAAATTTAAAGATAGCAAAGACAAGCACGTAGAGACTGTAGAAACTGATAAATGTCTGACACTGACTGATCTTAAGGCCGACGATGCGGTAAGTAACGCAGTCAACTAATTCAACAACAACAGCAACTACAGTTCAGTTCTATATGTTACCCCCTTCCCTCCCACAAGCCCTGTTCTCTCTTAAAGAAATCATAGACCATCCCTTAGCCCCAAGTTCAGTTGTTATCCTAAAGTCAACCTACAAATGTTAACTAATTCGCATGCAGCACCTAACCATAAAATCAATTGATTAGAGCTTGGCTAGATTACAGCTAATATGGGTAATTCCTGGAAAAACTATGTCTTCATAAATACAAGAGAAAATCTTTAAAGAAAATATAAACTAAATTTGAATATCAATATTTGGAAAAACTATGACAAGATGCAAATATATAAAGATTTTGTCATATATATAAGGAAAATATATTATATCACAAAGCATTTATCGAGTTAGGTATAAATTAATTTTAATATCAATATTTGTTATCGATAATTGCAAATATTTGAAAAAATCTTTAAAGAAAATATATTTACAAAGCATTTACGATATTTTCACTATCAAATATGATATCTTCGATGTTTCAATCAACTTTCTGTCTAGAACTTTAGATAATCTTTATAGTTTCACAAAGAAAACATATTCCAAATCGATAACAGTCTTAAGCTGAAAAAAATGCCTGTCTGATATATTTTATATTTCAATCAATTTTTGTAATTGATTTCTGTCTAGACATGCTCAAAATATATTATAATATAATAAATTCTATGAAATTATATACCAAAGATAGTTATCGATAACTTTTTAAAACCAGTTTTATACAACCCTGTTATTTTTTGTCTGGACATAATCTAAACTAACTTGAATAATATAAATTTTATTAAAGTAGATAACATTTTTTAAAGCAGTTTTAATCAACTTTCGATACTAATTTCCATTAAGTCTATGCCCAGCTTAAACCCAAATAGGTCTAAGCTTTTATTATAAATTCGTAATACCTTAAAGAAACTAAACCATTATACCCTGATTTCCCATTTTCAATGGGTTCAGTTCAGGGTATAAAAAGATTTATGAAATTCCCTTGCTGTTAATCAACTTGAAAGCCCTCAATGTGCTCATTTAGTTTAAATTTCCAACTGTCCCTCTTTAATCTCTCACTCCCCCTCTTATTCTTACCTCCTCAGCCCCGCCGCCGCCCCCTTAGAAATGCATATGATAATACACACTTAGTTTGTAGGTTTGCCAAAAATGAAAATGATGTCAAATGTAGAAAACTTGTTTCGAATTTACCTCATGCATTTGTTTGTTTTGTTCTTGTTTGTTATTCCTTTGCTACATTTTGTTGCTATTTACACACAACAATTTTCCGACTAAACCAAACACAAGTCCACCTGACATTTTGGGACGAAAACCAAGTTTGTTTAACCAGTAAATATATTCCAAATATATATATAGTTATATATATATATATATATATACGTATATGAAAAATGAAGTCCATAAACTATTTAAGTATTCTGACTTACCAACGTTTTTTAGGGACCGCGCGATGGCAGCTCGCCGGCTCATTGGTATAAGAGTCGCAGCGTAATGCTGGCCAGCATGAAGGCACGACAGATGCTCACCTGGATACTGGGCAAGGAGGATTCCAAGTTTAAGCATTGCGAGAATTTGCAGGTGCTCTAAAAAAGAAGAAGAAGAAAAACAGCTCAAAAATAGAAGAGTAAAAACACCAAAGAAAAAACAAATGCTTCAAGTTATACGAGAGTATATATACATACATATAAACAAATATATATATACAAAATGTAATTGTAATATGTATTAGATAATGTGTAATTTGTAATTCTATATAATTATGATATGTGAATATTTCTATAAAAAAAAAGAAACAAAACAAAATTCAAAGTAAAAAGAACCAGTAAACCTAACCTTACAAATGCAAACAGGTTTCGATATATCGATAACCAGAACGATAAACAGACACACAAACACACATTCACATACATTGGAGTGCAGTCGCAATTGTGTCTCTCAAGCCTGATAATCAAAAATTAAATCAAATTTAATGTAAAACAACAAAAAACCAAAAAAAAAAACAAAACAAACAATTTATGGAACGCGAGCAACTTTATGGAACCAAGCAAATGCAACATTTATATATAACTATGAACCAAATGTAAATCGAGTTTCCTAAATTGAGGAACAACAAACTTTTTCTAAGCTTTGAGCTCGAAAAATCAACTAGAAATATTTTATTTTGCCAGAAGCTGTTTAGCAGAGTTTAACAACTATATACAGACAAATCTTCTTGTTCTTCAGTTTATATATAAAATATATGTGTATGTGTAGCGTAGTTAAGAACTGAAAACTTTAGAAATTGTTAAAAGTAGCATATTTTTTTTTTTTTATTTTTCTTTAGTCTTTGTCTTCCGAATTTTGATTTCTATTACTTATTTATTTTTTTGTATATAAATATATATATATATATATATATTGATCTAAATATATATATTCAGTATGAAAATCCATTGCAATGTAAGGAATTTGAGTGTTATCCACGCCAAGTGGCAGAAAAAAGCACAAAAAACAATAATATTTGTAAATTAAATCGAGAACAACAAATAATTAACTAATTAGAATTGTTTATAGATGTGTGTGTACATAAGCTTAATCACATGTGAATATTTTTCAATAAATAAATAATAATTACAAAATCCAATACAACTTTTACCATGTAATATGTATAAAATAAAAACTTTAATAAACTATATATATATATTTAAATGTTAAATAATTAAACTGTTTTGATTAACTATAAACTAAGCTTTTGGTATAAAACGTGTTGATATATGATGTTTGCTTTGAGAACTGATGCAGCTGATGAGTATACTAAAAGACTAGCCTATTTATTACAGGGTATAAGCATATACTGGCATGTTAGCCGAATTGTTGTTGCCTTGGATTTTTCACCTGTCTGGCAACCTCGGCACGATAACGAAACAGCGGACGAAATACATTTATCTCAGCCAATTCCATATCATCAGCGGCTTCCTCATAGGACAGATCAGCCACAGCGCGTCGCAATCTGCTCAAGCTGCGCTCCAATCTGTAGAGTTGCTCGACTTTTGTATACTCTGCATCTGTTTGCGCAGTGTCTGCCGTCAGTCTTTGGATTGGTTCAATGGAACTGGGATAAGCGCAGACCATTTGTAGGGCAACAAGGCAAGCGAGTATTTGGCAAATTTGCTATTTGATAATGAGAGAGAGATAGATATTTATTAAAACTCAATTCACCTGTTTGTTTACACGGCTTACTCACCTTTGTGGACAACATTCTGTTTGACTTTCTTTTGTTTTAAGTTAGGTACAATAGAGCTGTTATCTTCTTGAAGACGGAATTGCAAGTGTAACTAAGTTGAGCCCCAGCAAAGCTTTTTATACAATTGAGCTAAATGATATTTTGCCAAGCGGCAGTTGGCTCTAATTAGCACCTTGAATTGTTCTAATTGCACACCTTGTTTTTCACATGTAAAAATCGATTGTAATGAGTCTAGGAAATTAGCAGGTTGCTTTTGTTGTGTGCAGTCCAGAAAATCAGAAATATATGGAGCAGTCTGTTGTCGCGGCTAGGGAAGCCGAATCATGTGAATTGGATTTGTACTTCACCATTGATTTGAATTACACGGAATTGTCAATGCAAACACAACTGACTAATAGTGAGTACTTTATTGTTTTTCGATTCGGTCGCGTGTCCGTCTCATAATTAGCGCATGATCTCAACAATGGGCGAGAACAATAATATATAGCCAAGCTGTTAAAATCAATAAAAATTCTTAGCACGTGCAATTTTTGTTTTTTTTACAGTGTTTAAGCTTAAGTTTAAGTTTACAAGTCTATTATTCATTACAATTTGGTACGCGAATTAGTTTTGAATTTCAAATTTGAATTACAGCGCGGGCATTTAACATTTAACAGAAACTCATGTGCGTATCCCTGGTAAATTACATACGTTTATCGATTAAAGACTTAACAGTGCCGGTTGCTTAGTCGTTTAACATTCTGTTATTTGGTTGGCGACATGTTAAAACAGAATCTCGCGCTCTAAAGCGGGCAACTTACATGCCGAACGAATATTGTGTCTCTTTCTTTCATATTGCAAAGCGGAAGACGAAAACAACGGCTTTTTTTTTCTTTGGTTTTTTCTCAACTTACAACTAAATAATATAAAAAGACCTATTGAATCACAAAATATGAATATACTTATACAAGCACATTGTAAGGTGTGTATGTATGTGTGTATGTTAGAGTTTTTATCATTCTTTTAATTAAAGTAACGGTAAATAGCTGCCACTTACGCATAGCCAACTGCAATCATTTCTATGTTGACTTAGCTTCACTTGTACTTCTACAACAGCTGCCATTTGACACAATTTCAACGCATTCTACACATTTTTGCCACACACTCGTTTCAAAATTAACACACAACAAAAAAAAGGAAAGAAAATTTCTAAATTTTACGCGCACACAAAGCTGCTCCACACCGACAACATAAACTCAATTTGGCACCATCGCACAAACTATCGATAACTTGCATAAATATTTGCATAAACAGTGAGCGGTCACAGCTGTTAGTTCAATACGGACAACAGACCGAACTGGGCAGTTCGCTCATTCAGTTTCTTGAGTTGTTCGATTGAACATTTGCCGAACGATTCGATACAACTTTCGATGTGCTACGCTTTTTTGTTTATTTGTTTAATGTTCGTTTAACGGTAAAGTAAACAATAATTAAATAATTGATTTAAACGGATAGTTTTTTAAGCGTTGCACTGACAGTTTGCCAAAAGTATGCAAACACAGCACCAGCAGCAGCAGCAGCAGCAGCAACAACAACAACGGCAAATAGACGCAGTCAACGTCACACAAACAACAAAGAGTGTTTATTTTTTATTTTTTTAGATATCATTAAACAAATAAACTACGTTGCAGTATTCATATTTCAAATATGCCAGCGTAACAAAATTATTATGACAATTACTGCCGGCGATGATTCAATTTCATTTTTGGGCATTTTGTTTTACACCAAGCCTCACAACATATGTTTGACTGTGTGTGTGTGTGTTTGTTTGTGTGTGTGTGTGTGTGTGTGTGTATTAATGTGTTTGTGCGCAAAATATGAAGACAAAAAAAAATGCGATAAGGGCAACTTCATAGGAAACTAAAGCGTTCGCTGTGCAACAATCGCAAATGAGAGCTGCCTACGCTATCTCCCTCCCGCTCGATCGTTGGCTTCCTCAGCCGCGTCAGCGTTACAGTCAACACTACCTGTTGATGTACACCCGAAATTTACCTGCAATTTTGTTGTCATTGTCTTGGTGTTAATTTGCAATGTTCTCATGTGCATTAGCTTGATAACTGTATGTACTCTTAATCTGCTTCAAGTTGCGAGTCGTTATAGTCAGTGCAGTCTGTTTCGAAGCTGTCTTGATAAGGTTCGACATGAATTGATATGCATTTCATTGAAATACCTGTGTCGATTCATTATTGATATATGTATGTAAATTATATAGGATTCATAGGCTGAAAATATATTTTCAGTTACCTTGAAATAGTTTAAATAATACAAATATTGCTAATAACATTTGCGCAAGTTTGATAAACTTTTTAAAAATATATATATGAATACATACTGAAATAAAATTGCATAAATAATATAATAAAAAAACAAGTTCTGTTATAAAAATACATTTGAACGCAGTAAAATCTTGACAATATCAAAGAACTACGAATCGGCACAATATAAATGAAATACGAGTTGTTCCTCAAAGATAATGATATCTTTAACAAAATAACTATTTCCAAGCATACCCTAGTCTCTAACATATGCAACACATGCACATAGTATCTTTTACTATAGTCTAGCCCTAAGCCCGACATTCACTCGAGTAGTTCCAAATGTCTACCCTAACAGTTCGTAGAATTAGAATATCTAAGTTGTGAGACTGTTAAAGTATTTGAGAATATACATTTATCTAGAGTAGTTAGGCTTTATTTTTGTTTTTAATGAATGATTTCCATGGGAATTTTATGTTGTTTCTATATAACATCTAAAAACTCATTTTACAAAATATATTTTATAATAAAAACTTTTATATTTTTCAAAATAATATAAAATATTTTTACAATAGTATTTACAATTCGTCTAATTGTGCTCTCTTTCTCTTTTTCTCTTCATCTCTATTTTCTTCCTTGTTTCTCATCATCTTTCTCTCTCTCCCGGTCTCTTTCGCCTTATCTCTCTCACTTTTTCTTCAAATCTTTCTGCCTTGCTATATTTTTTTACCTTTCATTTTCTTTTCATTTCTCTCTTTTTCTTAATATCTCTCGCTTTTTCTCTCTTTCTCTCTCTGTCTTTTTATCTCTTTCTCTCTCTATTTTCTCTTCATTTATTTTTCCTCTTTTCATCTTCTTCTTTCTCTCTCTCTTTACTCTTCATTCCTCCTTATCTCTCTTTCTCTTCATCTCTCTCTCTCTGCCCCTTTTCTTTAAATTTATTGATCTCTTGCCCGATCTCCTTTATCTTGCTCTTTATCTTCATCTCTCTCTCGCTCTTTCTCTTCATTTAATTTTCCTCAACTCGCTCTATCTCGTTCTTTTGATCTTTCTCTCTCTTCTCTTTTCTTTATATTTCTTGATTTCTCGCCCTCTCTCCCTTTCTCTTGCCGTTTATCTTCTTTTCTCTCTCGCTGTTTCTCTTCATTTCATTTAATCTTTCATTTTCATTTTCCTCATCTTTCTCTTTCTCTCCATATCTTATTTCATCATCTCTCTTTTTTTCTCTTTCTCTTAATCTATTTTTCCTCATCTCTCTTCACCTCTCACCTCTCCCTTTCTCTCCCTCTTTCAGCTCAATTTAGATAAGTAGCTACACGAACCTGCCCTGCCTGGACGTGCTCAGCTGCTTGATAGCGAGAACGTGCATTGGCCCAGTCGATGAGATCGTCAGTGACGCGAACGCGCAAAATGAGTAACAGCTATAATGATATACCCATTGGCATACGGGTCCTGCAGAGCTTATCGCGACAATGTCCGCGCTTCCATGCCCGCAAGGAGCTGTGGTAAGCCATTAAGCAGAGTTGACTGTAATTGAGCCACTAAATGTTAGATTTTTGCCCTCACGCTTACAGCTACAAGGTGTCCATAATTCTGCTGACATTCCTTGCCTATGCCTGCTACCACATGTGCCGCAAGCCCATATCTGTGGTCAAATCTGTGCTCCACTACAACTGCTCCGAGACGCAAGCGCAGCTTCATGCGGGCAACGATTGCGGCTACGCGCCGTTTGGTAAGTTAAACTAGTTTCCTACGGGATACTGGATACTGGATTTTGCGGATTCCTTAAAGATCAGTCTGATCGTGAAAGCTTTCTCCTGGATCGCTCAGGCCTCTTCTGAGTCCTGCAGACTTAGGGCTGCTCCTAGATTTCTTTTGTATTTTGCAGGTTTGCATCTTCTAGATTCTGTTTGGATCTTCCTGGTTCGTCTAGACTCGTTTTGAATTCACGGATTAATCTGCATTCTCGCGATTCCTTCAGATTCCTCTTGGACTCTCCAGGCTTATGCTATTTCCTTCCTTTCCCACTTGATCCTCCAGTTTCTTGTGAGTCTTAGAAACTTTCTTTCGCACTCTTCACGCTTTTCCTAGCTCCAGGAGGCTTCACGCTTCAGCAGATCCTTCAGACTTTTTCTATACATTTGCTCCAGTATTAACCTAGATCTTCCAGTCTTAGTCTGCATCCTCTAGACTCCTTATGGATCCCCCAACTCTATCATTTCTTTCATTAATCCCCTTCAAACCCCTCTATTTCTAGATGGTCCCGACTCGAAGAGACTGTTCGGCATGCTGGACTCCGCTTTCCTCTTCTCCTATGCCATTGCCATGTTCGTCTCTGGCTTTGTGGCGGAACGCGTTTCACTGCGCTATTTCCTATCCATGGGCATGATCATGACGGGCGTGTTCACCTATCTGTTTGGCATCGCACGCACCTCCAATATACACAGCCTCAGCTACTTCATATTTGTGCAGATCTTTGCAGGCATCTTTCAGACTACAGGCTGGCCAGGTGTTGTCACACTGGTGGGTCGCTGGTTTGGCAAAGAGAAACGTGGCCTGATCTTTGGCATCTGGAATAGTCATACCTCAATTGGCAATATCTTGGGCACACTGATCGCCGCGCACTATGTGGAAACGGATTGGGCGCTGTCCTTTGTGGTGCCTGGCGTTATAATTGGAGCAGTTGGATTTCTGTTGTTTCTCTTTCTGGTCGATCAGCCAGAGATTGTGGGCTGCCACCCACAGCACAGCACGCAGGAGCGTCGCATTATTGCAAACGAATCGGATGCGGACAACGACGATGAGGCTGCCGATGATGAGGAGCAGGCGCGTCGCACCGAAGCTGTGAGTATATCTAGCTTTTGTGCTCTTCCAATTTCAGCTATTGCATTTTATGATTTCGCTCATCTAATATAATTCGACGTACGCCCAGTTTTATGCACAGTCCTTTTATGCCGTACCACAAACCGTAAGTGCATGCCTATCCTGTCCTAATGTCCTATTTAATCGCTGTTTGTACATGTTTCGCTGCTCACGTGCTTTCTGTATATGCTATATAATGTATCTCTATATATATATGTTCTTTGTCTGATCTTGTTGAGCTCATTAATTCAATATTTCTATTGGCAATACAGGATCAGATCAACTTTCGTTCACCGCCCACCGAACGCACGCCCATTTTGGGTCGACAGAGCTCGAGGGAGCGACCTGTAACGCATGGTCGACCCATCAGCCTGAAAGATGCACTCCGTATACCAGGCGTTATAGAGTTCTCACTCTGCCTGTTCTTCACCAAGCTGGTTAGCTATACCTTCATGTACTGGCTGCCGCTCTACATACAGTCTTCCAGTAAGTTTCTTGATCAATTTTTTATATATGCCAAATATTCATTTATATTTATTTTTATTTTTATTTTTATTTATATTTATTTATATTATTTTTATTTATATTATTTTTATTTATATTATTTTATTTATATTTTACCTTTAGGTACCTTGGGTCCGGAGCTATCTGCTGATCTCTCCACGCTGTTCGATGTGGGTGGCATTTTGGGCGCCATAATTGCGGGCTATCTATCCGATCTAACAGGCATGTCTGCCACAGTGTGCACGGTTATGTTGTTCTTCGCCTCGCCTATAGTAAGACTTCCAGCTCTTTCTCTCTCCCTCTTCACCTATATAGATATTGACTCAAATGTCTTCTCTCTTGCTTCTAGCTGCTGTTGTATCAACAATATGGCGCATTGTCGGTCGCGATTAGCGTACAGCTGCTCATCGTTGTGGGCATCTTTGTGAATGGACCGTATGCATTGATCACCACCTCGGTTAGCGCTGAGCTGGGTCAGCATAGCTCGTTGGAGGGCAATGAGAATGCTTTGGCCACAGTCACGGCCATAATAGACGGCACAGGTTCCATTGGCGCGGCAGTTGGGCCACTGCTGGCGGGCCTGATATCCAGCCATGGCTGGAAAAATGTCTTTTATATGCTGATCGTGGCAGACATTATAGCCATGATATTGCTAATTCGTTTGGTCATCAAGGAATGCCTCACGCTGCGACGTGCGACGAACCGCATCAGGATCGAATAGCAGCGGGTCAATTGATTTTATTTAATCGGAATTTAATATATCATATGTATATAATGCATTGCATTGCCTGTAAACACACACGCACACAGATTTGCATTAGCTATTTTAATATTATATAACTTCTATTTGTCCGCTCACTTCTATATATATATACATATATATATGTATATCTTTTCGCTTAAGTATTGTGTGCTTGTGTGTGTATTCAGCAGAGAGCATATCACTTGTTTTTCTCAACCGAATTAGTTGTTTTATCGCTAATTGTTTTTTATATACACACTGATTGTAGCTATAACTATTTGAAGCCCACATCTTTAGCATATAGTTATGAAATGTGGCACATTCGAAACATCGGCTAACGAGCTATACGAGTTAACAGTTTTATATATATTAATATAAATATATATTTTATACAGAGTCTCCTCCAATAAACTATAGTCTAATTGTAAGGCATGTTTACACTGCTATGTAAATACAGTTTTCGTACACTTTTCGTACCGATTAGTTAGGACGCCACTGTTAAAGCGATTTGTCCCAATAAAAACGAAGAAACCATTTTTAAGCAACTGTTATCTAAATGGGTTAATGACGAGTTAACATGCTGTTAAGTTAACAGCAACAGCTCAAGACAAGCTAATGATGTTATCTTAACAGTAGCTGTTACGGGGCGTAAATAAGGTTAAGCTTGCACTGTGCATGTTAAGCTTGCACTGTGCATGTTAAGCTTGCACTGTGCATGTTAAGCTTGCACTGTGCATGTGAAACATTTAACATTACATAGCGTTAACATTTACATAAGCTAGATTCGCTGGAAAAAAAACTACATAAATATGTATAGAAAAATGTCTAATGCAAATGTTAAGTGAGCGCTGTTAATGATCACATATTTAACAGTGAGTTCTGACAAACCTAATCAGAATACCTCTAACAAAGTCTGAAATGTTAAGCAATCGCTGTTAGACTCTAAACTTGCTGTTAAAACAAGAGTAACATTAATATTTAAAAAATTCTATTTATTTACGTATGTTTTACACTAATTGTAGAGTTATTTTAGCCTCAACGAATTACGAGATTTATCAGTTTGCCACGCTTAACATTAGCCTCATGATTGCGCTTAAATTAGATACAGTCAAAGCTCTACATTCTATATAACTAGAATTGAAATGGCGAACTTCTCTCAATTGAACTTATCACAATATGAAAGGAAATGAGCTGTAGAGCAAAACAAATACAACCTTAAAGCTGATATTAATATCAGTAAATATATATATATCTATCTTCTATAGTCGCTGCACACAACGGCGCACGATCTTCGCCTTGTGCTGACAGAGCAAACGTAGCAGAAAGATGACCAGCAGCAGGCTAACGCCATAGCCAACTACGAGGACGGCGCGTTTACGTCGACGCCAACGTTGATAATCCGCCCAGGATACGTAACGATTGCGAAATTGTGGTGGCAGCTCGAATTTGCTGCGACGCGGAAAGAAGGATAAATAGAAGTCCTCGAGAAGATGACGCACTAGCTCATTGTCCTCGCCACGCTTAACATCCAGATTGTCGTTGATGCAATTGAATTTACGTGGATTGCGACGCATGCGATCGAGCGCCTCGACCACCTCCGTCAGATTCGAGGTGAGCATCATGAAATTGCTGTGCGAGGCGCGCTTCGGACTGACATGAAAGCGATATTTGGAGCGCACGCCAAAGTTGGCGGTCAGAGCTTCAGCCAGCAAAGGACAGCGATAGACCAGCTCGCGGGTTATGGTGGGCTGCAGGAGCAACAACAAGAAATAGGTTAAGTGTGGCCTGGGATTTGAGATCTATCATTTTACCAAATTGGAATCCTCGTAGCGCTCGTAGACCAATGTGGAATGCACAATCTTATTGCTGTTCGCATCCTTCGCCATGTTCCTCGTACAATTCTGCACCACCTCCTCGAAGTAGCGCATCGCTGACCAGTCCAACGGCGGCGGATAGATGCGCGTCAGGCATGTGCGCACCTCACGATCCGACCAGGTGCCCGAGCCATCCGTATCGAACTCATCGAAGATCTGCTCGACGCTCAACGTTTTCGTCTCACTCATCAGAAACGAGTAATAAGCGAAAGCGAATTGCAAGTCGGTGGCCGCACGAAAACGTTGCTCAGCCGTCTGCTGCACCTGCTGCTGGAAGCGCTGCTGCATATCCTCGACAATGTCGCGCTCGACGAGGAAGCCCACATGGGCCAGCACATGGCGTGCCTTGAAGCCATAGACCCGATTGAGCAGCATATTCGTGGCAATTAGGGAGTGCGAGTAAATGTCTGTGGAGGACTTGAAGTCTTCCTTGTGCAGCAAATTGCTGGCGCTGGTGCTGCTCACATCGAACTCAGGATTTAGGGACTTCAGTTTATCCTTGTTGAAGCGCTCCACAATGCGACGCAGCTCCAACAAAGTGGACACATTGCGATGCTTCATCAGCTCCTTGAAGTTGGTGGAGCTGCGCTTGAAGAGCTGCTGCAAACCCATATTGGGAAACTTATGCACAGCCGGATGAGCCACAGGAGCAACTGCCTCAGCTGCATTGTGCAGCTCCTCTTGCAGCTGTCCAGCTGCTGCTGCTCCTATGCCGCCCTCGCTGCAATCTCCGCCATCAAACTGGCACGCATCGATGTTACAATGACGATCGCACGCACCGTCTCCTATATAGGTCCAGGGACAGTCCAGCGCACAGTCGGGCACCATCCAGGCCTGATAGACGCGCACGCCCTCCGCCTGCGTATACAAATCCTCCGGATAGAGTGGTGCACCCAGAAAGATGTCATCATTGATATAGAGAAACCGCTTCGATAGCTTTGGTATGCGATGCAAAAACGTTTCAATGGCAGCACTGGAAAACGTGGGCAATTGATTCGGATTTGGAGCGAGCAGCTCGTGCGGCACCACGCTAACTTTTTCATAATTCAAATCCAGCCAGCTGGGTATTTGGCCATTGGTCACGATATACACATGTCTGATCCAGCTGGCATGCTTCTCCAGTGAACGCAGCGAGTATTTGAGCTCATTTTTGTCATCAAATCGTGACGGATCGTAGCTGGCATCAAATCTGCGAATTGATTCTATGAAATCGGGATCAGAGCCATTTACCCAGGTGTAGACGGCATCTATGGGCGCACAATGAGTTTCGCTAAAATGCCTACTGTCCTGGCCATCGGAAGCATTGAACATTTGCTGCCCTGCCACCCAGAGCAGCACGCATAGCGCTCCAAATAGTGCTAAGAAAATCAGTTTACGTCTCGACTGCATCTTCAGCCGATAGATTTTCTCAATTGTACGCCGCATCCGCCGATGCCACCGGCGTCGCAGACGCATTTCGCAGAGCCCTATGCGGCACTACATTGCCATACACGTTGCGTGCACGTTAAATAAACAAATTGACTTTATTCGGCACACAATTCACTCAAAACAATAAAACGAAATTGATTTTAAGTCGGTCTCTTATTAGTGATGGTCGTTTAATGAGGACAAGTTGGTGAGCTATCGATAACAGCTATCGCATTTAAGGCATAAATATCGCGACCAATATTCTACCTGCAACTAATTTAAATTCAATTTTGTTTTGATTTTTCATTTATTATATACGTAACAGTAATTGTTTATTTTAATTATTATCTAGCATGCATAACATTTATTTATTAATTTAAAAATAGCGCCCAGCTGGTGTACTTTGCTTGTGCAGTGTGCCCATACATTCATCAGTATTTCTTCGCTGTGACTGCCACTGGCAAATCGACTAATATATCGATTGCATGCATTCGCAATCGGTCAGCTGCTTGGCCATCACATGACCTGTCATATGAAAACTTTTTCACTCTTGACAGCGCAAATCGAGAATCGGGCCGTGCAAAACGAAAAACTTTTACCACATTTTTCGTTTGTAGTTTTTGTTCATTTTTGGTTGGTTTTATTTCTTAATTGTGTTCAATTATCTTCGTTTATTGATTATAGTTTGATTTTATTTTCATTTAATTTGACTCAACAGCGAGCCAAGCCACAAAAAATGTTGTGGAAATCGGTGATTGCTTTGTGCGTCATTGGAGTCGCCTTGGCCGAGCAGACGCCCGTTTTTCTATGGGGTGCCAACAGGTGGGTGGCTGTTTTCTTAATGATTAACTATATATGCTCTATGTGCAATTTGTATTGTCTTGAATAACAGTCCAACGAAGCCATCGCTGCGCACTGTGCCACAGTCTGAGTTTGAAGAGCAGTTGACGACTTTGCTCAAAGATCACATGGTTGTGGCCTTCGAGGAGAATGGCGTAAGTGCCAATGCAAAAATAACTGCGTATTGGCAATGATCAAGTATATGTCTGTCTGTCTCTCTCTCTCTCTCACACTGTAGCTAAGCAACAAGGATTTCCTGTGCGCCACCAACGATGGTCAGTCCTGTTATGCCCAGCTGCAAAGCGTTAGCCCCAAGACCTATTACACAAGCGTTGAGAATCCAGCGGAGGCATTGCGTGCAGCTGCCCAGAAGCGTGAACACAACAGCGTCGATGCCAAGGGCCAGCTGGTGCATCCAGTTAAATGCGAAGCAGGCAACGCAATTTTTGTTTCCTTTGAGGATGTGGAAGAGACACGTGCCGCTACGCTTCAGTCACATGGTAAGCTCCACTTAATGTCCAACTCCCCTAAATTAAGTTAATTATTGATTGTTTCGTTTGGAAACAGACGCCGCCATTGCTGCTATCAGCCAGCAATTGAACTGCAAGGTAGCCTATCTGTATTTCGCTGCACCCGCTACAGCGCCCGTTGTCCAGCGTCGCGTTCGTCGCTGGACGGTGGCGGAGACCACTACCAATAGATTTTATAAGGGCAATCAGTTTGCCATTAGCTTCATCGATGTCAAGTACTTTAATCAGGCAGCTGCTACTACGACACCAATTAAGGTCAACAGCATCGATATTACCAATGGCACCAGCACGAAGTTCTCAGTTAGCCTGCAAACCGATTCCTCCCCTATCACCTTCGATGTTACCTATAGCGCTGAGGAGGACTACTATACAGTGAGCAATGCTGCCTATGGCACCGATACATTCCGTACGCCTGGAGTGAATGCGCCGCCAAGTTTCTCGTATACCTGCGGCAACACGACCTGGTATACTCCACTCAGCGCGGACAATCAGGTCAATTCGCTGACATGGACCTCGCTCCAGCTGCAAGCGCCATTCAATGACAAAACGCCGACTGATTTCGCATTCGGTGATTCCTGGGATTGTGTGGGCTTTGTAACGCCCGGCATTCTGATGGGCCTGTTCGTCGTTGTCATTTTGCTGCTGATTGTCTTCTTGGGCATGTGCTGGATGATGGATATCAAGACCATGGATCGTTTCGATGATCCCAAGGGCAAGACCATTACGATCAATGCCAGCGCCGAGTAGACGCTATCAACTGCTACGCTTCACATTTGTTTTCTTCTACACCCTATTTTTTTGTTTACCTTTTGTGCATATATACATTTATATAGTAGCGATATCCGATATATTCAATATTCATTCCTACCTTCACATAATAACTATAATCAATACAATACTTAAATAACAAACAAAACAAAGAAAAGGCAGGAAATTAGCGCTCACAATTTATAAATCATACAATGTACAAATTTACGCCCGCAAAGTTGAGAGGCAGCCAGCAGGCCAGCGACACATTCAGCATCAAACTAGAAGAAGAACAAACACACACGTGTGCACACCTGCTGCAACTGCCTCTTAACTTTGCAGCCGTAAATTTAATTATATTTATATATAGTTTTGCTTGCAACGACTTTTGCTGCTGCTGCTGCATTTGTTGATCTTTTTATGCAGTATTTTGTTTAAGTTGAAAATGTTAAAAGAAAAAATGCACAAAAATTACTTTTAAGGACGCACACTATGTTCTGTTTGTGTGCGTGTGAGTTATGCGTGTGTGTGTGTGTGTGTATGAGTGAGTGTGTGTGCGAATGTGTGCGAAATTGTTTAAGCTAAGCCCAATTTTTATTTCGTCATTAGGCGAAAATTTATTGTATGCCCTTGTATGATAATATAAATCATTTATGTATGCCCCAACCCGCCCACAATAAAGTTTTTCAATTGTTTTACAAACATACCAACAACAAATAAATAAATACATAAAAAACGAAAACCAAGTACAAACAAATCGTATCGACTTAATTGAATTCCCACAGTTGCCAGCGCACCAAAAAACTCATAAATACAAATCAAAAGTTTTATGAAAATTTATTGACTGCGCCTCTTGCCACATTTTGTTGCTGCTGCTGCTGCTGCTGCTGGTGCTGTGGCTGCCTCTCGACTTCACATAAGGATTAAAGATATATGGATTTTATGTGTGTATGTCTATGTGTGTGTGTGTGTGTGTTTGTGTGTGTTTGTGTTTGTGTATTCGTGTTGATTGTTTGCAAAAACTTTCAAGTCTCAAAAATAGTTTTACGTAACACTTAACGCTTGGCTTCTCTGCTCTCTGGCTCCGGCTCCGGCTCTGGCTCTGGCTCTGCCTGTGTGACCTGCAGCTTTCATTAAGTTGTTTTAGCTGGATGCTCAAAAAGCATTGTTTATGACATTTTAATCTCTTGTTTATCCGCTTGACTTTATCCCAAACGTCAGCAAACTGACCACCCAACCAAGCAAGCCCAACTCAGCCACTCGCCCACCCACACTCCGGTCAAGGCTTCCATTGCTTTGGCAGTACAGGCAGGCATTGCTTGACTGCCAGATGACCTGCTAAGAACTTTATATATATATTTTAATTTTAATAAACATCAGCCTTACATACCCTCAACACCGCTCGCTTAGCCTAACTTGTGCCTCTGTCACTCTTGGTCAATCTCTTTGTTAGACGCTAGCTCGGCGGCAAATGAAAATTTGGAGAAGATTTTGAAGGTGAGTTAGTGCTGAGAATTAGCTCTATAATAACTATAAAATTTAAATTCATACTCAAATTAATATATAATATAAATATAATCAAATATATAATAATATTTCATATTCAAATTAAATTTAGGCCTTACAAAAACTCAACTCGTGTACGTGATATGCTTAGGCTAGTGGCAGATTCGCATTCAGCCACCTCAAATATCTAGCGAAAAGTATTGCCTGATACTGGGATAAACATTTTTGATTACAAATGTTTGGGCTCTTTTATTTATATCATGAATTTTGCTTATTTAGAGTGTAAACAATATATAAATTGATATTCAGTATAATAATTCTTATGAAATTCTTCAACTAGTTGGTTAACTAGGTCTGAAGCGGCGTAGTTTATATATTTATAGCAAATCCATTATTTTTGTTATACATTTATCTATCTATCTGTCTGTATGTATGTCTATCTGTCTATCTCTATAAAACTTTATCAATCTATCTATGTATCTACCTAGCTATCTATCTATTTATCCTTCTATCTATCTATCTTACTATCTATTTATCTCTCTTTCTATCGATTTATCTATTCATCTCTCTTTCTATCTATCTATTTATCTATCATCTATCTATCTATCTATCTATCTATCTATCTATCTATCTATCTATCTATCTATCTATCCTATCCTACCTATCCTACCTATCTAACTATTTATCCACCTATTTATCTATCTATCTATCTATCTATCTATCTATATATCTATCTATCTATCTATCTATCTATCTATCTATCTATCTATCTATCTATCTATCTATCTATCTTTCTATCTATTTATTTATCTATCTATCTATCTATCTATCTATCTATCTATCTATCTATCTATCTATCTATCTATCTATCTATATATCTATCTATCTCTCTTTCTATCTATCTATCTATCTTTCTATCTATCTATCTCACTTTCTATCTATCTATCTATCTATCTTTCTATCTATCATCAATATACATAGAAAGTTCTGTTCATAAAAATAGTAGTGCTCCACTGCACAAAACATAAACCAAATCAAACGATACTTTTCCCGTTTGGAAATGAAAAGAGTAGAATACAATTGCAATTCAAAGAAGAGAATTGCAAAAAAATATAGTTACTTTCGGCTAATTTGTTTTTGACTATATTGGGGAGATGCATTGAAAAAAGGCTGTTCATAAAAATAGTAGTGCCGGATGTAAGAAGTTAAAAAAAAAATAAATTACAATAGTAAATTAAAAAAAAAAAGTTTAAAATAAGAATAAAATTGATTGCAATTCAAATCTTTTTTTGATTTTAGTAGGTCGAGGAGGTAGATTTAAATTGTTTAGCAGAAAAGAGAATTTTATCTGTTAAAATTAAAAAATCAAGACAAAACTTATCAAAACGTTGAAAATATTGTTGGATGCAAAGCTTCTATGATATTTAACGTTATTCAGAATTTATATATGTAAATGTATGGTATATTCAAAATAGCTAATCTATATATATGCTATAAATAGCTCATATATAGAGCATATATGCTATATGCTATATGTAAGCTCATGCAAAAATATGAGAAAACTTAGCTTCAACATATTATAAGTCTCTATACATTTGAGCAAAGACACAAGCAGAGTTCATTAGCAGCCTCCTAGGTATATAAATATTTTTGGTCAAAACTTGACATACCCTATAGCTGCCGCTGAGTCTTATGAACTTAGCAATGGGCGCTAAAAAGTATGCTACATAAGCAGCAGCAGCAGCAGCGGCAGTTAACTTGCTGCATCCGACTGTCCACGCTGCCTAAGAATCCAGTTGACTGCACCAAGTGCCTTTTTTTTGTTTGCTCATTTTCATTTTCTTCTCCTTCCTCGTTTGCTTTAAAACGTTTTTCTTTTTGTTGCATTTGAAACAGGTCAGTGCGTCATGCACACCAAATGAGCATATGAAACGCTGCAGCAAACATTTTTGCCTTGCTGCTTAGTTGGCTGCCAGCGACAAAAAGAAAATTTTGCGCTGCCAAACAAAGTGCAATATGTCCCACACTTTCCTTGCTCCTTCTGCCTGACAATCTGCCTTGGCTAGGCTGCTGCTTGGAGCTCTGCCTCCAGCCTTATCCCTGCCGCTGCCCCTAGTCTTGCGCCAGCCTTTAGCCTGCCTCAGCTCCTACCCCCAACCACTGTTGCTGCCACGCTTCTTCTCAGCCTGCGCCTTCTCCTGGCCAGCGGCTGCTTTGGCTATAGAAAACAGTAATTATGCATAAGTCAACACGCGGCGCAGCGTGGCGGCATTCGTAATGAACTCCACTCAAAAGCCAAACGAGCACTTTGCACCGCCCGCCTCCTCCCCTTGCCACTACTTGGGCTGCTTCATTACGCGCCAAGTTCAAAAGTTTTTGGCTGCCGAAAATGTCACCAACTGCAGAGTCGCCAGCAAACAAAACGGGGCGCAAATAAAAAAAAAAAATATATATATATATACATGCATATATATAGTAGAAACGGAAACTTGTCTCAAAGTTTTTGGGAGTAGCCAAGTGCCAACTATGTAGGAGTTAATGTATATATATATACATGAATATATATATGATTTTATATGTATTGCATAAGTAACCAGGGCAACAGTTGAAGCTGCGACCCCACCCGCTGTGTGGCAGCCGCAGCTCTGTAATAAACCCAGCTTGGCAACAAATTGCGGCATTAGAAATGAGCAAAAAGGGGGCGTGGCAGTGAGTCCAAGTCCAAGTAGTCAACAGTTTGGAACATGTGTTTTATGTGGCTATGGCGCTTAATGCACCTAAATGCAGTTAGCAAAGTTTTTTTTTGTTGTTCTGCTTTGTGGCGAGTCATTAAGCTGACCACAGGGATAAGTTGCAGGAGAGGCAGAACTGAAGTAGATATATATATATATATATATCTGCATGGGTGTGTGTGTGTGTGTGTATCTCGGATTGCGACACAGTCAAATCATTAGCGCAGCGAAAGCCAAAGTCAAACAATGCAAACGCCAGCAGGCAGCTTCAGTTAATGATGGCATTTGTGAAGCAAAGCAAAGCAAGGCAAAGCAAGCTGCTGCTCTTCTCTCTCTTTCCCACACTCTGTCGCTGTCTCCATCTCGCTCTTGGCTTAATCCCCAGCTGGTTAGCTGGTAGCCACTTGCAAAATCCTCATTGCACGGCAAAGCTGAGCTGCTTATCTGCGCTAAGTGCTGGCGACCTGGTTGCGGGCCATGTTTAAACACACAGCCCCTTTTTTATGATGGGCGTGGCCTCTAATGAAGTCATTTGTGAACAGCTTTCAAACTGCTTTCAAGTATTGCCATGTCTATCTATGCATTATCAGATTTTCATAAAAAAAACAACACGTATAAGCCATGCACAACCCTTTTTTAACCAAAACCCAAGTGGCTCACACACACACACACAGCTGAGAGTTGGTCAGCTCAGCTGGACAGAAATTAATTAGTTGTCATTTTTAACAATTGAGCATGACAAGAGGATATTGTGCCCGGTGACTGGCAACGGCTTTCCTCTCCTGCCTGCTGTGGCTCTGACAAATGATGTTGGCGCTGTGTGACGTGTGACAGATAAGTGCCGAAAAAGGTTTACAACTTTTGCCAAATGCCATTTATTATTGATGTAGTCTACCCCAGCCCATGTTTAGCCTGCAGCTAAATGTGTACAAATGAAAGTTCTGTCGAAACTTTTCAGCTTGCCAGCAATTAGGCATATTGCGTATATGATACGTTAACCAAGCCGATAACGCCTGACAGCCAGCAAGTCAATCAAATTGTGCCTGGCAACTGAAATTCAATATATATATATTGTATCTATATATCATTTATATACTTACAGCTTATCCCAATTGCAGCAATTATTTGGAATTTAATTTAATTCCAACTTTGATTATCTAAAAATAAAAATCAAATAAAATTTATATAATTTGTTGATGATTTTAATTGCGGTTTTTGTATAGACAAACAAATAGAAATATATATATTTTCGTCTGTGCTCTATCTATTCTGTGGTTTACTCTTTCTCTCTGTCTCTCTCTCTCTCTCTCTCTCTCTCTCTCTTTCTCTTTCTCTCTCCTTTTCTCCTCCCTTTTAATCCTACATAGCACGCATACCTTTACTCGGCTGCATTAACTCTAAAGCGTAAAAAAATGCAAATTGGCTTCGTAGAGAATGAAAAATGAAATTAGATAAAACTCTCGATTTAAATTCTTGGCTTTAGTCAGTTTAAATTGTTGGCTTTATTATATTAACTAGTTTGTTTTTGCCTTTCTTATTATTAGTTTATTTCTTTACTGTTTTCTTTATATTCTACTTTCATAATTTCTATCATTTGAAAGGGCTTTCTTTACCTTAGAGTTTAAATGATAATACGAAAATATTTAAATGTTAACATGATCAAATCAAAGATAAACCAATTTAATAAGTTACATAGAATCGAATACAAAATGTAAAATAAATAATAATGCGTAGGATATACACGAGTATACATTTCAAATTTCAGATCTCTAGCTTTTGTGGTTTGCGAGATCGCTGCGTTCACACGGACGGACGGACGGACGGACGGACGGAGGGACGGACAGACGGAAATGGCTATATCGACTCAGTTTGTCGAGCTGATCAAGAATATATATACTTTATGGGGTCTGCCATGTCTTCTTCTGCCTGTTACATACATTTTCAAAAAAACATTATACCCTGATTTCCCATTTTCAATGGGTTCAGGGTATAATTATAAATAAAAAGTGAAATATAAAATGAAAACAGAAGTAGAGATTAAAAATAAATTTTTCTCTTTTTGTATACTTTAGTCTTAATTTTGAATTTAACTAACAAAATTAAATCTACCTAATATACAATATTAAGAAATAAACAATATTTAAGTTTGACATTCAAGTCCAAATAAATAAATATTATATATACAAAATTTTATTTTCAATTTAAATTTTTAGTTTAAAGCAATTTTGTAAATTTAAAAATATTGCTTAATATTAAATTTTAAAATATTATTAAATATTTATAATAAAAAAAACATTTATTAGAAACGTTTCAATTTTAATAATGTTTAACTTTAAATTCATATTCCCATATTTATTTAATGTTCTATCTATCTAGTAATATTTCTACTAATTCATAGTAGTAAAATGCTTTTTAGAATTAATGCAACTAGCTTTTTAGCTGCTCAGCTTGCTGCCTAACGCTCAATTTGAGCTAGTTATAATGCCAGGAGTAAGCGACTCGCCTTTAGCTATTTATAAGTCGATAAGTCGCCTGCACTAAGCCCCAACCGTTGAGTCGGGCAGTCGAGCCAATTAACTAACTGAATCTGGTATTATGTGAGTATTTAGTCTATATATATATTTATATATATATATATGTATATATATATATATATATATATATATATATATAATTGTATATTTATTTATATATAGTGACTTGTAGAGCAGTTGCTTAGCTGGTGTCGAAGAGCCGTAGTTAAGCTGCGGGTCAAGTTAATGTGAATACCTCAGCTGCAGAGTGGGTCGAGGGGGGCGCAGGAGATTTTTGATATGGCATATTTGCCACAGAGTGCATTAGGCTAAGACTCAGAAAAAAATGTGTACAAGTAAGCATGTAGCAGGCGAGCTTAACTGACTGCTTAACACTCATTTATAAGTTAAAAATATAAAAAAATAAATAAATAAAAAAACAGTTATCATATAATAAATTAAAATTTATTTTTTATTTAACTAAAATATATTTTTAATTAAATTAAAATCTATTTTTTATTTAAAGTTAGGTCCAAAAATGCGATGCAATTTGCCCATAATTTTGATATTTTTAGAAGAAATCGCTCTACACGAATTTATATATATTTATTATATTATATATACATGAAGAACGTAACCAATATACTGCATTTTCACTCCGAGAACGAGTATAAAAATTGTATGAGAAAAAGTCAGACAAAAGCTGGCGAAAATTAAAGTCAAAGTCAAAGCCGATTAGACGCTTAGCATGTTAGACATGAAGAAAGACACAGAGAAGAGGCTGAGAGGAGAATGACAGAAAACATTGTCAGGCCAAATGTGCGAATAAGTAGCAGAGATGTGTGTGTGTGTGTTTGTGTGTGTGTGTGTGTGTGTGTGTGTGTGTCAAATGTAAATATATATATTTATATTGACACACATGCGGGCAAAGGCAGATCGAGTGCATTTTTATGTAAATATAGGAAGTATATCAGGCACACACACACATACACAAATATATATACATATATATTGGTTGGCTATATATGTGCGAGTAAAGTGTGTGTAGGTGCGTAAAAAGGCGACAACCGTTGTAGATATTTGCATAGCCCGCTTCTCTCTGTGGATGGATGGGTGGCTGCCTTTCGATTTGCTTGTTTTCGCTTTTCATTTTCTATTTACGGCCTGAGAGACGCGCAAGATGGAGACATCAAGGCACGTAGCCATAAAGACCAGTTCAACAAAACAACATGCGTATGGGTATGTGGGTGTGTGTGGGTGTGCGCCGTGTAGACTCAACACAGTCATGTGTTATTGATTGGGAGTTGCGAGGCTTAAACAGCGAGTGAAGCCGTGCCGCGCGCACATGTGTTTGCAAATCATATTCAATATTTTGTTTGCTTTTAGCTTCAACTACACAGCCAACTGCCTCATGCCACATGCCACATGCCACCTGCTACTAGCAACGCCCCCTTGCTGTGCCAGCTTAAAACCTTGTTGCAGTTGTTGTACTTACATTTGATTGCATTTGCCCTACACAACTTGAACTTTTGCTTGTTTTTTTTTTCGAGGGGGGCAGGGCAGTCCGCGTTGTTTGCCAAAAATTTTTGGCCTTCTTTTACCCTACCCAAAACTTTTGCAACTTAATCATCGTGCGAGAGAGAGAGAGAGAGAGAGAGAGCGGAAGGGAGAGGTGAGTCGTAGAAGAGACTTCTAGCAAGCCCAACCTGGCCAACAGGCTGCCACATGCTCTGCCAGCGCCATCTGTTGTCGGGCAGCGGCAACAATATGTTGTTCAAGGCGTTGTAGCAAAGTTTTCACATTAAAAGCATTTCAAGCCAACAAATTGGGAAATGTGTTTACCGGCATACGCATATTCTTACAACCTTTACACATTTCTTTCCTCATTTTTTTTTTGATCATTTAATTGAAAGTCAAAAGCGAAAGTTCGCAATGCAGCGGGCGTAACCTTTTGAAAAAGTTGTTTTCGAGTTTTTTTTCACAGCAATGAAAATTGAAATAAAAATATTAAAATTTGTTGTTGTTTTTTTTTTTTTGAGTCTAAATAAGTTTTGAGTTGTTCTCTAAAAATAAATTCTAATAGTTTTTTACAGTTTTATAGTTTTAACTATTTGAAAAGTGAAACTGAATTCAAAAGCCAAACAAGTGTCGGTCAAATTGTGCATTTAGCTGTCGAAAGAGGCGCATAGAAAACTTTGAGAGCTCTTTTGTGGAAGGTAGCAAGAAGGCTTAACTAGCTGGCAAAATTATCTAACAATAAAGTTAAATTTTGTGAATCTGCTCTAGTCACAGAACTATAAATATGGAAATATAAATAAGAATATCGAACTCTGGCTTAAAGTATTTTATTTTTATTTATATCGTACTATTATGAGATAAAAAAAAAATAAAACTCTTTAAGCCAGAATTAAATATTCTTATTTATATTTCTATATTTATATAGTACATATAATTTAAAAATTATTTTATGGGCATTATAATCAATTGAAGACATAATATAGTTAATATTTAACTTGATCAATGTTAGCTATAATTTTACTTGCTCTTTTATGTGACAATGATTATGGCTATAGAAAACTATATTCTCAAGCCCATATTGACTATAATTTATTGATATTTTGAGAGAAGATATGTTGTATAATCTTCATCTGTATCGACAGCTGGCTGTCACCTGCTTAACTATTTATCTGCCTGTCTGCTTATCGTTGCCTTCCGACATACAAACCCTAAAATTGTACAAAATTTTCTTCAATTACCCATACAACATTTTGTTTATTTTAAAAAAATCCTCTGCTAAGTCTGCATTTTCTATCATTTTCTACATTTTTTCTACAATTTTGATCAATTTGTGACACAAGTTAATTAAATTTAAAATTAATTTACATCACAAAAGCATATTTCACATACAGCAAAGAATTTATGTTTCACAATATTTGTTCGCTGTTGACTTCAGCATTTTTGTATGAAAACAAAAATTGTGAATTTTCAGTCATATTTCTTTGCCATTTTTATTTTTGTATAAATAGAAAAATAAACAACAACAACAACAAGAATAACTAGAGAAATCGCAGCTCAGCTGCTTTGTTGACTTTGAATGGGTTTTGCCTTTAGCTGTTGTTGTTGTTCCTGGTCTTGTTCTTGTAGTTGTTGTTATTATTTGTTATTTGTTGTAATGCTGTGTGCTATTATTATAGCTCTTGGCTGATAAAGCTATAGTACATGCCGTGTGCACTTTGTAGTCGAATACAGTTTGCTCTTGCACGATATATATATATATTTATGTATATATATACATGTACATGTATATGTATATGTAGAGTGTAGTATCTGCCTCACTTTTGTCGCATTTTCCACTTGCTTGCAAACACAAAACACAAATACAGTGATAAAACACATACACATTGATACATATAGAGCGCTGTAAAAAGAGCCAACGCCATTGTCAATTTTTATATGAAAATGACCAAGCATCATATATATGTATGTGTGTGTGTGTGTGAGTGTGAGTGCTAAAGTGTATGTCAGTGTGTGTAGTATTGCTGTTGCTTATGCTTTTGTGTTGCAGCCACAGTAACTGCTGCTGTTGCTGCTGCTGCCTTTGCTGCTGCTGCTGCTGCTTGTTCATGCTGCTCAATTCCAGTTAAGAGATAAAAATTTTATGACATCACTTTTCTTTTTCATTATTTATTTGACCGAACAACAGCATCGACGCTGCACAGCTACTGCTACTGCTGCCGTTGCTACTGCTGCTGCTGCTGTTGTTACTCCTGACAATCCGCTGCAAATGATGAGCAACGGCGCCTTGGGAGTTTATGAACTTTATGTTTATTGAAGCCATAAATTGGTAGTGCATATGGCTCTTGCTTGCTGTTTGCCTGGGCGTATACGTAATATCACGTACGTACACGCCGCATGGCACGAATGATTGACGCAGCCAAATCAGGCCAGTTTGAACAAATTTGCAATTAGCTGCAATTTGCACAAATTAAACATTTAATCAGCTGCAATCAGATTGTGGAGTTGCATGCAAACTATTTTAATTAATATCTATATAAAAGCAGCGAGCTGGAGTTGAAATGCTGCGCAAAATGAAGTTATTTGTTGTGTTGCTGCTGTATTTGTTGCAGCTGCAAGTCAATTTGTCTAGCTGCTGGGTAAGATTATAATAGAATATTTTTGCTTAAGCCAATCTAGCCCAGAGTATCATCTCACAGGGCTTCTACAAGTACACAGCATCAATTCTGCAAATTGACGTCTTGCCGCACGAAGAGGAATTGGTTATTGATTTCAGCGACTTACACATTGTTGGACGTCAGCGCGCACTCAATGGCACAATTCGCATAGTCGAGGATATGGATTCCAAGACGCATCAAATGTCTGTGGATCCGCTCAACGATCCGAACCTAAATGGACAATGGAAGGCAATGATATTCGCCATGCCACTCATCAATGTCTGCTATGCCATGCGCTTCTTCATTGGCAGCTACGGCAAGTCGACAATGCAATTGGGCGTGAATACGAATGTGCCATTCGATGGCACACAGTGTCCGCTGCCAAAGGGCACATACTTCACAAACAATCTGCTGCTCAATAGCGAATCGTGGCCCGATGTTGTGCCGTATGGTGGCATTAGAATCAATTTGCGTTTCTTCAAGCATAATAAGCCAGCTGGTGGTCTAAGCATGACCATAGATGTGCAGAAGAAACAATAATTTGGCTGAGCTGTACGATTGTTGATTGATTGAGTTAAATGTTAAATGTAAATTTGGTTTTTGTTTTGTTAATTTGTGTGAAAATTGTAGTAAAATATAAGAAAATAATACCAGCTAGTGGCTTAAATTAAAATGAAATTTATTAAAAATTAAATATTCTTAGATATTGATTTAACTTGAATTGAAATGGTGATTTAAGTTCATTTCTGGTTATAATTGTCTTGTTAAAATGTATCTAGCACGCAGCAGAACGCAACTTGAAGGATCAAAATCAGCAGCTTGAGGGCTAGAGCTCTGTCCGTCTGTGTGTCCGTCTGTTCCTCTATATATTTATAGCATATAGACCCGCAACATTGATAAATGATATATTTAACATTAAAGTTGTCCCACAACATGAGCAGAGAAAACATTTTTTCAATTCATTGATTTTTTATATGGATTTCCATGTTCAAATTTTGATTCGCAGTTTTAACTAGTGAAGCATATCGTATCTTTTAAGAGGGGAATCTAGAAATATTTTTGCATTGGGAGTATGGAGTATATAAAGTATATACAAATATTGAGTATTCCTTTCAAGCTAACTTATCAACTTTCCCACAGAAATGTTGAAGATAGAACGCTGTGCTTTGGTTTATATATACATATATTTGATAGCTTTTTAAGATGATGGAACAATAAACACAGAAGTTATTTAATAATTCATTTTTATATAAAGTTTCAGTAGAGAAAGGACAGCTTCAACAGCGTAGGCAGCGTTACATAAAAAGCAAACAGCGTGATTTTGTATATATAAATAGAACTATGAAGAATGTTAAATATGGTTACATTGAAAATTTATTCAGGTATCTTCTAGTCGAACACTCCCTGTTAGAGACACTCTTACTTGCTTCTAATACTTCTTGAACAGAAACCAGAGAGTTTCTGCTGCTAACAGATGTTAATGGCATAACAACAGAGAATATTAACATAACATATCAAAAGCATAACATTAAAATGTTAAATTTACAACAAAATTGCACAGTCTCAATACACCTCTGTTAAACATAACAGTGGCCATAACATAGCATTAGCCACTGTTAAAAGACTCAGTAGGTTACGCAAAGACGAGTTCCGTTACTTTTAATGTTAACTAACAGTTCTGTTGTGACGTCACATTATCACTTTGTACTCTGTTATCCCAGGTGAAGTTTGGCGGGCACTTAAACTGAGATCGGGAAAATGCTAAAAAGCAAACAAAATAAAGCTAATTTCAATAGTAAACAAAATAAAATTAGTCAATCCTTAATTTTACTTCCTAAAAATACCAAAAATATATAGATAATGGCATAAGCTGTGAGGTCTTTTGGCAGCAGCAATTATATGCCCAAAATAAATTATGTGTCAAAAATAATAAATAAAAATAAATAAATATTTTAGTATAATACACGTTGAAGGTGCATCAACCTGCAGCAATGTCAGAAACATACGAAAGAATGAAATAAAACGTAGTGCAGCAATTAAAAACTCGAAGACTGCGTATGAATGTTTGTTTAAGGCCTAAAGAAAAAGATAATCAGTTCAGGCAACCAGCTCCAGAAATCTTAGCAGAAGCTAATAATGATGCACATCATCTTTGGCCATCAGATTCTCAATATAATGATAGAAAGTGGTAGATATAATGATGTGGATTGATGGGAAACGAATAATACTTATTAATACTATTCAGTTTTTCCAATTTAAAGTCTTGGAAAATAAAGTAAAGGCTATTCAACACGAAAAAAAGAGTGGTCAACGGACTACATGAGCAATAACTGCATAGAAAACGGTTTAGAACAAAAAAAAATAATAAAACCATTATATTTTCCGATTAAAGAATCTATATATAACTGGTAATAAAAAACAGTTTACGTTTTTATTTTGTCTACTGGCTTTAATATAGATAACAGTGTCAAATTCGGTTGATTTTCATACAAAGATCAGAGCGCGCGCACCAATTTCTGATAAAGTGACGTTTCACTGTTAACTTAACAGACCGCTTTGCATAACCTAGTATTCCTCAATCGTGGCATTAGCTACGATAACAAACAATTATAATTTTGAATATGCAATTTTAATTAAACGAAAAACCTAGATAGTCCAGCCCCAATTACAGCTGTGACAGATGTGAATAATGAATAAATCAGCAGCGCTTTTATAATTAAAACTTTGTTTGCGATAAAGGCAAAAAATCAGATTTTGGCAACATTTTAATAAGGGCTAATCGGGCAACATTTAGGCTTTAGCATTTAGTAATTAGCAGTGAATTGCAATTATATTCTATTATATCGCATGTAATTGAGCACATTAAATTGATGTGCAGCTGCGATATGTGCAAAAAACATGTTCAACATTTTAATGAAGCGCTATATATATATATATATGTATATATTTGTATATATAGTGTGACAGAGCAAACGTTTCAATTAATAAAATTCGAAATGAAGTTGTCTGCGGTGTTACTGCTGCATTTATTGCTACTAAGGGCAAAGCTCTCAGTTGGTTGGGTAAGTTCCTAGGAAATCTCCAACTAACAACTAAAATTTCATAAAAATTGTAATCCTTTACAGGGCTTATACATGTTCACTGCAAAGATACTGAATTTTGAGCCTTTGGATGGCATCGAGAAGCATTTAATTGATTTTAACAATATTAGCATTGTGGGTGAAGATCGCGCGCTCAATGGCACTGTTCGTCTACTGGAGGATATGGAACCGAAACAATTCCAAATGTCCATTGACTTCCAACACGATCCCAGGCTCAGTGATCAGTGGCGTCCGATGATTCTATCTGTGCCGATTATGGACGTCTGCACGGCAATGCGTTTATTTGTGGGAAACTACGGCAAGACGACGCTGCGACAGGGTGAAAATACAAATCTTCCATTTACGGGCAAAGAATGTCCATTGTCCCAGGGCGATTACTATGTGAAAAATCTGCTGATTAATACCGACACCTGGCCAGACTTGACGCCCTTCGGTGGCTTTCGGCTCAATATGCGTTTCTATAAGCTGGGCAGCTTTGTGGGCGGCTTTCGGCTAACCCTCCACGTGGAGCGTAAGCCTTTGTAATGTCAGGGTTAGGCCTTAAGGCAGCTATAATAAATCTAAGCAGCATTGTTGAACTTAACCTGAATTGGGCTATTATTCCATATAATGCACACTAAATCACAAAATATTTGTCCAAATTCCATATTGCAAAGAAATACATTTGTATTTACATAAATATGTATATATGTATTTGAAGCTATCAAATGAGTTTGTTGTAAATGCTCGAAAATCTGCAAATTTCCACAAATGGATCACATTAAAATACACTAAAAACCCATTAAATTCGTATAAAATCCCATTTTTGTGCATTTAATGTCATAAATCACAAAATTTCACAGCACATGCATTAGAGTACCATACACTCACACACACACACACACACAGAGAGCCAGACGGGCAGCAACACACAAAAGCCAAACAATGCGAATTGTGCGTTGTTTGTCGCCAGTTTTTGGGCCTGTATCCTTGCAATAACAACAGCAAGAGCAACAACAACAATAATAGCAACAACAACAGCAACAGCAACAACAACAACAGCAACAACAACATTAGCAACAACAGCGGCAATAGCAATGTGAACAAAATGTATCTGCTTAGGTCCTGGCTCCAATTTCTGACCCAAACGTTCTCCAATACCCAAACCATTTGTCAAACAGGGCGTATTAGCTGGATATTTAGATAGACTTTTATATATAATACAAGCATATATTATATGATGGAAAACAATAGATATTTAAATATGAAAAAGCGCTTATACTAAATGCTTAAAACATATATAATTGAACATTAAATAAATCAATTAAATTTAGACAAGAGAACAACAAATTTATTTGCATATTGAACAAAATTTCTGTAAAGAATTTTAACATTGACTTAACAGAAGCCAAATTGCTGTAAATGTTATGGCAATGTTGAGGCTTAGCCATTTTTTAAGATCATAAGAACTTCATTTTTAAATAGAGGATATCAGTGGAAGCAGTAGCTCAGGTAACTTAGGCAGCAGTAACCCACAAGTTAAATTTTTCCACTTTTCCCCACTTTTTTAGGCCATAAATGTTCGTATTTATATCACTTTAACATTCATATCTTGTAGACTAATGAGTATATGTTATAATCAAAGTTTTTGCTTCAATAGCGACACAGTTATTCCCTTTTTACCACGCCTCCAGCAGAGAATCAGCTAAGCAAACAGACCAAGCGCAAAACGAACATTATACAAAATCAATATACTATTTGCACTTCTCACATTACTTTTCTTGTTACATTGATTAAGAAAGTTATTACTAAACGAGTATTAGAGCAAACTTTCTTAATAAATATAATAAAAATAGTAATATTACTTACAAGTAGTTCTAACTCATGCAAAAGCGAAACCAAGTTCTCATAAGTGCTAGTATATGTTAGTCGAGTTAAGCTCAAACTTGTCTTCTCTAGTCGGATTCTACTCGTATGTGGGCGTATGCTACGTAGATGGTGTGGTCTGTGTGTGATTTTTCATGCAAATGCAGAATGTCCCTTTTTTGGCTTTGGCTATTGCTTGGTGTTGTGTTTTGTGGTCGCAAAGCATTTAAATGCCGCACATTAATGCAATCCAAGCTGGATTTGCAAATGCTTTTGCTGCTGTTGCTGCTGCTCCTCCTCTTGCCAGCTCTATTCATTGAGCAATAAAATCGAAATACACCCAGTCAACATACGAAATACAACATATATGGAGACATGTGTACACAAATGTTTTGTGGCCAGGACAAACGAAATTTGTCAGAGGCAAATTTCATTGGCATTTGATTTTGTTTGCTTCTTTTTATTCCTGGGCTGATGCCTACAAATGTAAAGCAATGGCACATAATTAATTGATTTGACAGCAGCTGGCAGCACACAGCAGGCGCTCGCACACAGGAGGTAAATCCTCTAAGCCAGAAACAAGTTGCACAAAATTCAAGTGTTGCTTGGCCAGAGAAAACAGATGCTGTGTAACCCGGCACTCACAGCGAAGCAAGCTGTCATAAAAACTTAAAAACAAAGCAACAACAACAAAAAAAAAGAAACAGCAAACTCTGTGAAAACTCAGTTAACCAAAGCGCATAAATGTAAGAAGCAGCTGCAGCTGCAGCTCATGTTTGCCAGCGCCCAGACACGTATATATATATAAATATATATGTATGTATGTAGTCTAGGCAACAAAACACTTTGCCAACAAGCAGGTAACAGCAACGGCAACAGCAACAATAAAAGTGAAAAGTGCATTGGCAAATACTATAAACGTGTCCGTCTGCAACTCTGCCTCGCCTTACCCCACAAACTTGATATCAGGCTGCATGCTGCAGCGGCAGCAGTAAAGCTGGCCATATTTTTGTGCCCATTCCCCACTAGTTTAGATGTCTGTATGTATGTAGTCTGTGTGTGTTGTACCTGCTCAGACATATGTTTCGGTTGGCATACTCTAACCACCTGCACAGCGCTTATTGGGCTGCCCTATGAATAATGGCAATGGCATTGCCTGCGAGCCTTCGAGCTTATTGTGTGAATTATTAGCGCTGTGTGTATTAAAATGCAGCTCAAGCTAATACACACCAATACACGCACACAGAGTCATACTCAAAGGGAGAGCGAGAGCGAGAGAGAGAGAGAGAGAGAATAGCAGATAACAGTTCAAGTTTGGCGCTTGGCCCACGCTGCGTATGTGTGATGTGATTTACAAGCCAAACTACTCGACGGCGCATTTAATGTGTGCGGCTTTATGGCCACAAGAGTGTTTAACAGTTAACTACAAACAGCCCAAGCAGCTCGGCAGCAAAAGCACACAAAAGCCCATAAATAGATCCAAATACATATATAATAGATACACAAATACATACAACATATATCTCTGTCTGTGTATGCCCTGGACAATTCATAGCATCTTGAGCGTCTCATTTGATTATATTCCATTGGCTGGTTTTAAGCTGCACTTGGCCAAAACCTAATGGCAACTGGCTAAACGTATTTGAATTATTTAATCATGTTTACTGAGTATTTGCAAATTAGTAAACCTTATTTAATTAAATTTTAAATATTTGCTAAGCTAGAGCTACCAAAGTGATAAAGATCGATTAAATTGCTTAGATTAAATAATATTAATAATAAGACATCAAAATAGAATTATAAACTAGTTAAAGAAGTTAAAGAAGTATTTATAAATAATTATAAAATTTAATATATTTATTTTTTATATTTTTTCTATTATAATAAAAATCTTTCAATATTATTAATTTTTATTTCTATTAAATTCTAACCAACTCTTTGTATATTTTGTAGTAAATCTTGCTGCCTTTGTGTTCTAAAATATCTGTATATATTTCTATCAAAAATTCTCAAATTTATCCTGACTTTAAACACTTAAACTGTATTAGCTTAACAGATTTTTGTGTATAAAAACTTTTCAAAGTAAAGTTTTTGTTTGGCTTTCAGTTGAAACTGTGAACGGAAATGTTTGCGTATTGCATATGAAATTTATTAATTCATAGACAGGAGTTTTATAACTCATTTATAGTGAAACTGAGCTTATTTTTTATTTTTTTATTATTTTTGTTTCGTTATGCAGCCATGCCAAATTGAATAATCCAACTATATATATAGTGGCTGCAATATATATGACAACAGAAATTGTCTTTCATATCAGTTGCATTAGCATATTGTGTGTATAAATAACCAATATAAGTATATTTAATATTTATTTATATTTATGTATATTCACATTAATTTAAGCATTCAATAAGCGTATTATTCGCTTTTAATTACAATGTCTAAAGCTGCTGCTGTTGCTGTTGCTGCTGCTGCTGCACGGGGCGTGGCCCATTTTAATGAGACGCAGACTCAGCTGCTGCCAGCTCCTTGTTGCTGCTGTTGTTGCTTGTATTTATTGTTGCTGCTTGATTGACTTTAATTAAATTCTGCATTATTGGGCTCTGTTCTATGCGTACTCGCATATACGAAAGTAAATTACATGGACTTGTTTATGCTGATAAGAAATCAACATCTTTAGCCTGCGTACGTTGCGTATGCGTAATGTAATTGATGAGTGTACGCAGCGCGTCTGCCAGTAAGTGCATTGGTATGTGTGTTGTTGTTGTTGTTGTTGTTCTGGTTGTTGCTGTTGCTGCTTGTGTTTGTATGCAGTGACCTGCATTGCTGTCAGTCTGCTTGGGCAGGCGCCACTTCAGCATTGCCAGCCAAACAGGAAACGGATGCAAAACTGTGACACAGGAAACGCAGTTGCCGGCGTTGTTGCAACTGCAACAGCAACAGCAAAAGCAACAACCATTGCAACTGCAACTGCAACAATTAAAGCGATAAAAGCGCAAAATGGTCACATTTCAGCAGCGTTAATCAGCAGCAGACGACAGCCGCATGGATGCGGATATGAGCAGCAGCAGCAGCAACAGCAGCTGAGAGGCGACAAGGGGCTCCAAGTGGCGATGCAGAGGGAACGGACATTTGGAATGGCAATTTAAAGCCACTTGGCAAAGCCTCAGGCTCATGTAATGAGCGCACTTGGGACGCAGTGCAGCCAGCGGGCAACGTTAAGGCCTGGCCACATGATGACATACATTTACCGACTGGCGTTAACGCTTAATGGCCGCCACGAGCAGCAATGCACAGAGCAAAATTATGAAGTATTAACTATATCTGAAATCAAATGAAACTTAAGAACTAACAACTGAGTAGTGCAGCTATTGCGTAGCTTAACGTGCTCAATATAATTAAGACATATGTGCCCAAGTTCTTCTTTCTTGTTTATTTTGATTATCTTTAAACTTATCATAAGTATTTTCTATATGAAATAAATTCTTTTCGTTTAGTTGCACACATTAAAAATGTATTTAAAGGACAAAGAAAGGTCAAATTTTACTTAAAATAAATGTGAGAAATCTTTGGTTAACTAAAAGTTTCAAATCTTAATAAGTTTTTTTTAAAGATTTTTAAATTTTAACAAATAAGCCTGCTCAATTTCGCTGAGTGTACTCGCCTAGCTAAAGCTCTGACCATAAAATGCAGCTTTAACTTTGGGTAAATTAAGGCATTTAATTGATTGGCCAGCTTGATACCGGGTTGCCTGATTGAGCTAATGGACGAGCATTTTACACAGCACAGCATCGAGTGTGTGCCGGCGACAGAGTGTAGTCGGGCTACACTAGTCTACAGTATATGTAGTCGCATGTGAATGTCGCCAGGCTCTTTGTCTTGCACGCCAGTCAGCCACTCAATTAAGTGCATTTGGCTTTGATGTACGGCAAATGCAATGGGTGGCAAACAAGGCGACGAACAGGTAGGCTATGAAACAGCCAGCAACAACTACTCTGGCCACGTAATTCAATTTTATGGAGACTATCAAAATAGATTGCTCAATGCGAGCCAAACAGAAGAGGGTCTATAGAGCTGGCAGTGCAGAAGCAAAATTGTAGCTGAGTAGAGGCATCTCTTCTCTTTCTCTCTCTCTGTTAGAGGTAATAAATTAGAGTTGTCTACTCTTTAATTAGAGCTAATTGGACTTAAAACACATCAATATATAAACTCAAATGCTCAAAGGCTATTTTGATTTCCTGAAAATCGCATAGAGAGGCTATATGTAAGAAAAGCTAAGGGGAAACAGATAGCTAGTGAAGGATCTCAGAGAAGAGTGGGAAAGAGTACCAAAACAACATAAATAGTTGTCTATAAATTACTAAAAATAAGTTGAAATCCTTACCTGAGCTGTTGAAAATCGCATAGAGAGTCGATTGCCTAGCAACAAAGTTAAGGTAAAGTGGATAACAACATAAACAGACAACAAAACACCGAAACATTTCAAAAGTCACCTTAAATTTAGATCAAAACTTCAGCTTTAAACCACCGAGAATCTTATAGCAGTTCTCAAATTTCGCTCGAAATTGATTGAACAAATTGCAGCATGTGACCAAAGCGACGCTCAATTCAAGCATTAACAACAGAAATCTGTGCAAGAGCTTCGGCCACAGTGAATTGTTTTTGATGCCAATATTTGCCAACTGACGTGTTCTATGGAGCATAGCGTATACGACGCATTGGTTTTGCGTGTTTCCATAGCACACATTTGGGCGCCTAATGCAATCAAATGCCATTTGAGGCGCAACAGCAGTTGAAATGCGAACTCCAAAATGCAAATGCAGTTAACCAAATGCGGAGACTCACAGATTCGCTAGCTCTCTAATCCATTAGGTGCTTTTAGCCTGATAAACAGCAAAGAGATAGAGAGAGAGAGAGAGAGAGAGAGAGAGAGAAAACCACACTGGCAACAGCAGACGCGGCCACAAAAGCCAAACGGCATTCACAGCATTTCGCAACATACTCCAATTTTTATTACCCAACTGTGGGTATACTTATTTTGTTAGAAAATGTGAAACGCAGCGAGAGAGAGAGAGAGAGAGAGGTGGGTATAAGAGTAGCACATGAGAAACTTGACAAAGCTTTATACAGTATAAATTTGGAATTTGTGTGAACAACATTTGTCGCTTAAGTTGTAAAAATGAATGAAAGATGATTGATTTTTTAGTTGAAAATTTAAGTAGTTTGTTCAAAATGTTTTTGGAGGGTTATGTATATTTGATCTTAGATTTTTTAATGGCCTATGTTGGTGATCATGTTCCTTACTTATGCCCAAAAGTTAATTTATGTTGCAGACTAATTTAATTTTAAACAAATAGTTGGCTTGGCTTGCCTCGTCCTCGATTTTTGCCTATTCTACATAAAGAAACAAGGAGTCTGCATCAAATTTGTAGCCAAAAACAAGTCCCTAATGATGCCAAATTCAACGTATTAGCCATACCTGGACTCCCTGTGACTTATTCTAGTTCCTAAAGCTGAAGATGCCCATGAAAGCACGACGCTACGCTACGATTGAGGAGCTTTAGACGGCAACAAAGAACAAGCTATGAATATATACAACTTTCAACAAAAAGTCTTGAGCAGTCTTATAAATTAAGTAGCTGAATCATGCAGCTTTCTTAGGAATTAATCAAATATATATAGAGATGAGCATAGTTATAAGTTTTCTATAATAAACTGCTGTGATTTTGCAAATATATAAAGGAAACTGAGCAGCTTACCTTTAGTCTATTTTAGTCTTATATATTATATATATTTTACAATATTAAAGTATTATTATACATATTATTCCAATACAGCACAGGTTTTCTATGTGGCCAATGGTCTATAGAAATATATGAGTTATATATGCATCAGATGACTTTACAAAATTTACCAATAACAAATTTCAACTCTTCCATAGCTAACTATGATTGCTAAAGCATATGCGTTCTATAGAAATAATCAGCCATTTCTATATATGTTTTATATGCCCTTTCAAGCGGCATGCCTGCTGAGTTTCTTTCTAGACTGTTTTTTTTTGTGGGGCTTTTCGCGTTTCGCCACACATTAGCGTTGGCTGGAGTTGAACAAAAGCAGGCACAGCTAAAGCTACAGCTGCAGCTGACCAAATGCTGTCTGAGTTTTGTGGAATTGGGTCAAGCGTCGGCCGCAAAAGCGGGTGGGGCGGGGCAATGGCAAATGGCAAATGGCAAATGGCATCGCCTGACCACCGAGGCATGCATTTTAATTGCAAATTTCAGGCCAAACAGTGGTAAGAAATGTGAAGAGAGTTGGGGGCGAGTGGGGAGGGTCGAGGTACTGCGAATAATTTATTTGAGGCGCTTAGCACGAGATTAACGGTAAATGTAACCCAACCAACGAACCGGAAATGGATTACGTAACAGCGGAAGTAGAAAGTCACACGTAATTTAATATCACGCTGGCAATTTACGAGCGCGCAAAGGGCGAGAGAGAGAGAGAGAGAGAGAGGGCAGCGACTGGGCGTGGCTGTAGCTATTGACTGAATGTGGTTAAAATGAAGGGAGCGAGGGGCGTTTGGTTGCCAGGTAATTGCATCTGTCGTAAGCGACTGCAATTGGCAATAGAATTTAAGTTAACGGCAAGTGCAAAGCAAGCCAAGCCAAGCCAAGCCACGCCAAGCACTTTAAATTCTGGCCAAAATTGACAGCTCATGTTGCCACGGGCAGCCAGCAGAAGGAGGAGGAGGAAGTAGGAGGTGGAGTGGCAGCAGCAGCAGCAGCAGCAGTGAATCGCATATGCTCTGTCATATTTATACACACAAACGAAGCACGCGTCGCGTTGCCAGGCGCTTTCATCACTCAACTTTCAACTTTCCCTCGTTGATCAAACCTTTTTTATTTGGCTGGCAGCCCGGGGCAACCTTAATTGGCTTTCGAGGCAAATGTGTTTCAAATCTGATTACACATATGTAAGCATTCGTCCAACAAGCTCATAGCCAAAACTCTGACGCGGTCTGGCCATCCATCCGTTCGTCCGTCCGTCTGTCCGTCCTTCTATTTGCCTGTTGAAAATTCACGTTTTTTTCAGTTTGCCCGTTTAGCATGCTCAAATGCTGTCATTTCATTTCAAGCTGTTTGCTGACAGCTTTAATTCAACTCATGTTAATGTTGTTAACAGCTGTAGATGTTAATGTGATGCCAAGTTAATTCTGATGACCTTTGCCCTATCGTCAGTTGCTGACCTTTTAACTGTCGGCGTCAAAACAAAAAAAAAAAAACAATAACAACGAGAGTTGTTAACAATTATGTACAGATTTCAGCTGCCATTGTTTGTTCAACTTAGTCTCAGACACACACATACACACACACACACACACACACACACACAGATGTACACACATATGCAAATACACAGCCACTTCCAGTTCCTGTTCCGCTTGTCAGAACTTCACGCTATGCGATTTGTTTTGGGTTTTCAATACTCTGTAGTTGTGGAGAGCCTGAACTGGCTGTGCTTGTTTGCAGAGTCAACATAAATTTTAAACTTTAATAACAGAGATGTAATATAGGTTTACTATATGTAAATGTTAATATAATGTAAGAATTTAGGCAGAACATTATATTTAAAATATAAGATATAATAGACACAAGATATGAACATAACATAAATATAACAGAATACTTGACATAACTTAGAGAGAGAGAGAGAAAGAAAGAGACAGAGTCAACTAACTTCAAACTTGAAGCAACTAAATAGGACTAGATAAATTCTTATTTATTCCAATTATACACAAAATCAATTAAGACTATGTCCAAGTTGGTAAATGCATAATTTTATGAGCGTCATCAAGTCATACACAGAGAACTTAACATGCCAAAAGTCCTCAAAGAAATCTCAAAGCACAGCAATAGACACTTAAGCAGCAAAATAAACATTAAATTTAATTTAAAATTAACTGACTGTGCACCTATCAGACGGAACTTCCCTTCAGGGCAGAGGTCCGGCTTCAGGGCAGCACTTTGCTTTAGAGTAATCTAAAATAAAGTTATACGCACTACGTGTTACCTAAAATTCTATCACTTATACAAACAAAGACTGCAAGGAGGAGATTTTTTAGTCGGTAAGCAGTAATTTAGCTAGTCCGACACACCAGTCAGAATGACAGCCTGACTGACGATGCATAAAGTATTTTTACCTTCCTAGGCCACAAAAAACGAATGATGTCTTATAAAACAGTTGCAAATAAAGAAAAATAAGGAAAAAAAACTAAATCTTGATGCTGATCTATAGATCTATGAATTATTCATCTAAGATCTTGCTGTCAACTGTCCACATGCAGTTTTATAGCAGCTACCTTCTAGTCGTGCACTGCCTGCAAAGCCATAGCATTTTGAGCTGCGCTTGTTTTATGTAAACAACATAATTTGGATGCCGTTTTATGGGAGAAAACCATTTGTGTTATATACACATATATACATGCATATATACCATATACATATATATTTAAACAAGTGCAAAAAGTTTTGATTTTGTTTTTTTGCGAGGCAGTGAACCGAAATTTGAAATCCACAATCGAAATTTCGCAATCCCCAAATGGACAATTGCAGTTGCAGTCAGCCGTAACCCGCTGGCAGCGATAATTGTTTTTTGAAGTGTCCGCTGGCTAGACTTTATTTATTGTTTGTGCAACACACACAAACGCACCATGTGACAGTGACAGAGCAAATGTACAGCGGTTTAGAGACAGAGAGAGAGAGAGAGAAGAGAACCTTTTTTTTGTGGGCTGCAGCTTGACCGCGAGTTCATCATCGTGTGCCACGCCCCACCGCCACAGGGCGTATGCTGCATGTTTATCAAGCGCGTTTGTTTGTTTTACATTTTCAGCAATTTGATTGACTTTTTGGCTTTGAATTGATTCAAAGCGTAATGAATGCATATATATTTCTTTTGGGGCGGGTTTTTGTGATCAAAATTGAAGAACTCTTTGCAAAGTGTTGGCAAGTTTCTTGGGCCAATGGCAAAACCAAAATTGAGTGCCGTTTTGCCTGAACAGCTGGCAACTTATGAGCGAAACTTGTTGGCCAAACAACAATAAAATAAATTGCGCCAAGTGCTAAACAAAAGTTGCCTGGCTCCCGTTCCCCCCGTCCCACTCCCCGTTTCAAGCGGCTGGCAACTTGTGTCAATTGTCATTTGCCCAGAGACTTTGCCCTCTCTCACTCTTTGTCTCTTTGTCTTGGCAGCTTGTGCCTTGCAGTTGTTCAGTTCTTGTTTTATTGCCCGCTGTTATGCTTATTATTTATATTACAGCAGACACAGCAGGTTGCCTCGGCTGTTGGAGGTGTAAAGTTATTTGATTTGCTTGCTTCTCTCACACTGTCTCTGCCTGCCACATTTTATGAAGTGCTCGCAGCGGGCTTTACAATTTGTTTGCACTTCTTTCTAATACAAAACAGAAAAGAAAAGTAAATTCAGTGAGCTGTAAACGTCAAACGGAAGCTGAATTTCCGACAGCAAAAAAGAGCATAATATAGATATGAGCAGCAAACAAAAACATGAGCTGCAATTTTGTAAATTAAATTTGCCCTGCCATACGAGAATATATAAAAATAAATACAAAATAAATAGACTGTGGGCGCTTGGCACTTGGCTGGTTGGTTGGCTGGCTTTAAGCCTTAAATAGGCACGCACAATTTGCATATCAATGAGCCCGAGGATTATATATGTGTTGGCATATAAATATACATATAAATACATACATATACATACATAAGTATACATGTGTATATTGTTATGCATTCATATATTCAAGAGCATATATTATGATGTGCCACATGGCATTTTGCAACGCCGCTTTGTTTTCTTTTCCCATTTATATTTGCATTCATTTCGAACAATATTTGTAATATAATTAACAAGAAAACCAGCTTAATTCGGCTTCATAACGAAGTTAAATTCTGTTTAAGACACAATAGTAGCATTTGATATTTATTTGATATGTAACTTTAACTTTACATATGTTAATTAACATTTACTTGACTTATTAAGGAGTCTTATTATGAAATACATTTATGAATATTTATTTTAAAACTTTTGAGCCATCAACTGGATGAATCTAATAGAAAAAATTAAAACATTATATATTTCTGGGTTTTTCAAATATTTTTCTAAAGTTCCTTTAGTTGCTAACGAGATTAATATTTTTCAACATCCTAAGAAACTTTTCCCAACATTTTTCACATCATATCAAATTATTAAATATAATTTAACATAGTGTTCATATAGCTTATAGTATTTCTGTCTGCTAAACCGTAGCTAAGTTAAGGAGACCTCAATCAAGACATCAATTACTATATCATTCTTAATTCTATAAACAAATTTACTCTATTACTACTGCCTGATAGACTTGCTCAGACTTGCACAGAGAAGAATCTTAACATTTACAAAACTAATTGCAAATAAGTCCACTTGAATTTGTTGTTGTCAATAGAACTAATTGTTGTTGTGCTTATTTGTTCATGCATAAAGAAGAACTCGCAATGTTTGATAATAGCAAATTTAACAAAATACTCCTAATTGAGTTAGCCTTTCAAGAGTCTTAAGAATACAGCAGAATGCTGCCATTGCCATAGCCATTGCCATAGCCATAGCCATAGCCATTGCCATAGCCATTGCCATTCCCTATTGCTATTGCAATTTATATTAAATTTTCTGTTATTCGTGCATATTGATATCAATAATAACATTGTGTTTCAGCCAGCAGCTGCTACTCTTCGCTTTCATTTCTCTGTGTTCTACTAGCCCGCTGCCCATTGAATATATATAGGTTAAATGGGGTATTTCGTTTATGTGTGTAGCCTATGTAATGGGTGGAAGGAAATCAACTGTAATTTATATAGAAATGTCTGTTGTTGGAGCTCTAACTCTGACTACTCAGTGCATACTCTAGGCACTATAAGAGCGAGCATAAGAACTTACTATAAAGAAATACTCGCTTTAACTAAATAAGTAAATTTTAATATCTAAGCAGAATTTTCTCATATTTCTCAGTTTTTAGGGCATTTCCTAGTCATGCACTCCCTTGCCTAAAGCACTCTTGCCTGCATTATATTTCGATTGGCAGCACTAAAAAATTGTCCGCTTGCCCAACGCCCAACGCCCAACGCCCAACGCCCAACGCCCACTCCTTGCTGCTGCTGCTTCTATTTATGCGTCCGCTGCTGTTGTTAGCTTTCATCTCTTATTACATTGTGCACAAATGCAAAGTACTTGGGCTGGACTCTAGCTGGCTCTAGCTGAAGGTCTCATCATAAGAAGTTAGATTGCTGCAATTGAAACTGTTGCCAAAGTCGCCAAGTTCTACGCTTTCAATAAATATTTATGAAAAATTATATATAATATATACACACACACACACATATATATATATATATATAAACACATATATATATTTAAATATTTTCTTTGCATTTTGGTGTTGCGTTTTAATCTAAATGTTAATTTGCTTCAAATGAATCAGTTAAGCAATGCAGACGGCAAACGCTGCGTATGCTTAATGCCAAATTGAATTTCTTGGCGCCCTATGTCTGTGTGTGTGTGTATGTGTGTGTGGGTGTGCGTGAATTAATTGAAGTGCGGCGCATAACAAAATGCTCCTTGGGGAGCAATTGGGGCGTTTAGGTTCAAGTGCTGCTGCGTTTCCAAGTAAAACAGTAGAAAACAGGGTATACAAAAACAAGAACAAGAACCCGTCGAGGTGTTGGATTTCAATTAAGTCTACAATGTTGCGGTTAATTGCGTGATGGGTTAAAACACTTGAACTTTGGCTTAAATGTCAAAGTTGAGCGCAAATTGCGCTTCAATTGGTCGTGGGCCAAATGAACAGTGAAACAATTATGAAGGAAGCAATTGCAATGCTGCTGCTGATGGCTCTGTCCACACACTTGATTTATGGCTCATGAGTCGTAATTAAGGCCATCATTGGCAATGCGTTGGCTCTTTGAGCCCGTCCTTTGATGCAACAAATTGAAATAAATTGCCAAAAAGCTCGCATCGAATTTCATATGCAACGGCGCTAACGAACTAACGAACTGGCAGCAGCTCTGCCAGTTCGGGCCAGAACATGGCCAGAACGGGCCATGTGCAACCGCCAACATGTTGCATACACGTTTATTTTTGCCTCTGTCAGCTGCGGCATGTCAAGCCAAGCGAAGGAGGAATTGAAGAGTCGCACAGCCGAATTGGCTGGAAAACATTGGCAACATTTATCAAATTTGAAATGGCAGTTGGCATCATTAATAATTGCACTCGGTCTGTCATGTTATTTAAGCGCAGCCCTAAACTATTGATGGAACATCGACAATTTGCTAAGGTTCGGCTATTGGGGATATATATACAAATATGTACATCTGTTGTTTACAACATCCCAGCTGATTGATGATCCGAAAACGGACCGAGTATCGAGCGGACATTCCAAACAAATCATTAACCAAATGTCAAATGGTCGAACATTTGCATTGAGTAATTGTTTCCACAATATTCGCACGCCCATTTTAGGAAATATGATGTGGGAGCTTGCCTCAGAGTTTTCATATATAAGCAATCAATAAATATTTATAAAGATTTTTGAAAAAAAAAATTAAATTAAATTTGTTACACAAATAAAATATAAATATTAAATTATTTCTCTATTTATATTTTCTCTTAAGCATTGCATAAAAATATACTTACTCTTTGCCAGCGCATAAGAGATAATTATAGATATCTAATTGTGCTTAATAAGCACTGCTGATGTATATATTTAACTCATATACATACCCACTCAAGAGCACGCTTATATATCTAAGAAAAGCTTTCTAATACTCACTTGTTTCCTTCCACTTTTGCTTCCCCTTCTCTCTCTCTACTTTTGTGCTGAATGTGCTGACACGCCATTTTAACTTTTACACATAAAAAAAAAACTTTGCAAAAATAAAACAAATAAAATTAGGCAAAATGCCAATTAAAAACTATATAACACTTCAGAACTGCACAGCATATCACAAACATATTACACGTCACACTTTTTTAGTTGATTTAACTATATTAGCATACAATTCACACACGCTGATCAAACGCACTAGCGCGGAAACACAATCGAATAGAATGGCAGACGCGCACAGACTAAATTGCCTAATTAGAGTCACGCTCGCCCCTGCGCTCACCCACAAACTCATGCTCAGCTTTAAGAAACTGCACTCAACTTTATACACTTGCTCTCTTCTTACATAACGGGATCCTGAGCGTGAGTGACTTCTCTTGCTCTGCAGTGTCGCTGCTGCTGCTGCTGCTGCCCAAACATTTCACGGGATCAAGCGCAACAACAATAATGACGTGTCAACAGTGCTGGCATAAATTATTGCCCACAAGTATAACATACGCAGACAGTGCGCGCTCTTCTTCTCTCTCTCTCTCTCTCCCCATCTGTGTTACTTGCGCTTTAGCTAAAAAAGGCTTATCTTTTGACTGATTGTTTTTATAGCAGAGCTATTTTTAGCTGGTAAAGGCTACATTTTTAGCTGTTTTTATATAAAATGTTAAAATTTGAATAAATGAATGAATAATTCGAGTTCAATTCGAATTTAAATTGTAATATTTAATAGCTCCAACAGCAGTCCATAGTTCAAATCCCTTTGAGAGAACTCTACATTTGCTGTTATAAAATATTTAAATCCCTTTTTAAATGTGACCCATTTGGCGTTGGCTGCATAAACATAAATTCCAAATTAGAGCAAATAAAGTTTTTTTCGTGTAACAATTTTTTTATGCATTTTGTTTGACAACGAGACTCAATCATAAAATCTCTCGCTCGTCACATCATTTCTGCACAGAGCCCGAGGGCTGAGTGCTTTTAATTTGAGTTTCATCTAGCCATAAACGTGGCCATATGCTGCCCGAATAGAAATAGGGATTTATGCATATATAAAGAATATATATATATGTATTTATGTCCAATAAGGTTGCCTGCGGCAAATTTGTCAACTATGCGGCTGGAATAATGTGCGCAACTTTAAAACAAGCGAATTGTGCGAATAAATGGCATAGATAACTTTATGGCCAACAGTGCACTTTGTCTAACCCATCAGCCACACACACACACACACACATAGAGAGAGAGTGAGAGAGCGACACATAGTTGATAAAGTAGAGGTCGTTGCGGGGGCCAAATGTAGTTAGCCTTCGGCTTTGGCATGCATTTAACATGGAAGAGAAGCGCAGGGGCGAGCAAAGTGAAGCAGACAAAGAGAGCGGGCGGGCAGCTGAATGATGCAGGCCAAGCTCGTGATGTCATTGCAGTGCGCGCGCTCTCTTCTTCTTCTTTTTTGTCATATGCATGTGTGTGTGTGTGTGTGTGTGTGTGGGTGCTGCTCACAGCGGCATTCGCAGCTACGTGACATGCATAGCTCATTGCTCCTGGCCAAAGCGTTGGGCAGAAAATATTGCAGTTGTGATATGCTTAAGCTGCCAGCAGCAGCAGAGCGCCAGAGAGCGAGAGAGCCAGAGAGAGCGAGTGAGATAGCGATCTGTTATCCTGCTGCTTCTTAGCACAGTTGCTAAAGCAAAGTTTTTGAGGTGCTAATGAAAATTGCGCAACTTTTGGGCAAATCACGCAACGCAAGTTTTAACGCGGCAGCCGCACACAAATGGAAATTCAGCTGCTAATTGTATGCTGTGTGGGCGTGGCATATATTGCCAACGCCTCCCCCGGCCCACGCCTCTGTTTTGGCTGTATACTAACAAAAGCGCGAGCTAATTAGGCAGCTAGCCTAAAATAATTTGTTGCTCTTTAAAACAATTAAAGCGTGCGACTGCTGACGCTGTTAAAGCCAAATGTTCGAGCTAAATGTGTTTTCGTGTAGCATAGAGCGCTTTTTGGGCATTCATTTGAGATGGTTTGCAGGGTGAAGAGTGAAGGGTGAAGGGCAGAGTGAAAATCGGAAAGAAAAACTATCGGAAAGATTTAAAGAATTAAGAAAAAAAAAGAAAAATAAAGAATTTGAATATATTTATAATAAAGCATACTTTAGAGAGCAAACCAAGGTAACAAGTTAACAAACCTTTAAATTCGATGATAAAATATTTTATTTTAATATATTGAAGAAAATTCAAATGTTGAATTCTTTTATTCCCAATAATTAGTAAAATCTATTAAAAAAATAAATTAAATATTGTATAAAAAATTAATACAAAATATTAAATAAATGAAATATAATGAATATTCCAATAATATTCCAATATTTTCCATTATAAGTAAAATACTTATAAGAAAAAAACCTTAAATATTATTACAACATTAAATATAATAAACAACAAAAATAAAATAAATAAATTATATATAATAAACAATTGAAGAAGTAGCATATAAAGAACTACAATAAAATATAATAAATAAATAAAATTTAATAAATAAATAAAATTTAATAAACAATTTTAAAAAATTTAAAAAAATATATAATAAAGAAATAAATATAAGGTTGTCAAAAAAGTCTTGCGGTATTCCGCTTGGTAATCGGAAGTTGTCCACAAGAGAGTCCTGTGACAATTGGCTCTCCGAGTTTTTTGACAATAGGGAAGCGAGCTTCTATAAGAGGGGCATTCTGAAGTTGGCATCTCGTTGGGAACTCGTCATCGAACAAAACGGCTCATATTTGACTTAAATCGCATTATTATAACCAATTTTATGAACAATTGAAAATTCAATAAAAATACCGCAAGACTTTTTTGACAGCCTTATATATAAAAAATAAATAAAATATAATAAAGAATTAAAATAAAATACAAAAATAAATATATGTTATTTTTTACTTATTTTTTTTATTTTAGTTCATTATTCAATTTTGTTTATTTTGTATATATATATTTCTTTATTACATATTATTTGTTTACTTAGAAAGAAAGAAAAATATTATAAATAAATAAATTATAAAAAAAAAACAAAAAAATATATATAATATGAAAATCAAGTTCGACACTCTCTTTAAATATTAATTAATTTAATTCTTATAAATATCCACATATATGTATATTGTAAATAAATATATCTAAGAATTAGAAAATTATAAAACATTCGCTTTAGATTTAACCGAAAAGGCTATTTGATAAGCTTAATAGATTATTAACATTTGCTGATTCTGGCTAAAAGAACACTGATAAACATGAGCCACCTGACAAGTGATATGCCTACCAAAACAGTGTCTGCTATAAGTATAAACATTGCATATAAGGCACAAAATGGGAAATAGTTTTTCGTTTTCTTTTATCGCGTGCTGCTGTCTCTGTCGTGTCACGCACAAGCGAAAAGCACGCAGCACACGCAACTCGAACATTACAATTTGCTACTTTTTTTTCTGTATTTTTTTTTTGGGTAACAAGCAAAACCAATTTGCAGTAGCAGCAACAGCAGCGGCAGCAGCAGCAGCTACGGCAGTTAATTTTAATTACGCACATGGCAGTTAATGTTGCGACACGGCGTCTCAATTTAGACACCTTTTTGCGAGGCACACAGACAGAGATCTCACTCTAATGCACAGCTGCCAAAACACAACAAAACACACACACGCACACAGGCACACACACGGACACACACTTGTGCACAAATTGCCATTAAATGCGCTGAAGGGCGGCGTTGCCAAAATGAATAAACGACAATGGCTTTTGCGGCCAACTGTGTGAGTGTGTGTGTGTGTGTGTGTGTGTGTGAGTGTGTGTGTGTGTACCCTTTGTACATGTAACCATATATGAGCTGACTGGGCTGGGCTGGCAGCGTCAATCGTTTCATTTAAAGCGCAGCGCTTCAGGCAGCCAAAGGTAAAAGAACAAAACAAATTAATTTTGTTCAGGTGTGCGGCCAGGTTGCCAGCTATAACTTTGTTCATATATGCGCGCTTGTGTGTGTGTGTGTTGAGTGGGTGTGCGTGTGTTTATGACTATGTAGCAAAAGCCTGAAGCACAACTGTTACGCACTCAACACACACACACACACACACACTCTCGAGCAAAGTGCACAGATGCGTGTAAGCAAATGGTTTATTGTAGCCCTCCAGGGTTTATTTCAGTTTTGTCATAAAGACTGCAAATGCATTAATGTAGTATATATATATACATATATATACAACATATATATAGACACTTATGGCAAGCGTGGGTGTTAATGTCTTCCTATAAGCATGAAAATTTGTATATACTTACTGTATGATCTATAAACGCATAAGTAGCAGCCCTACTTTATGTCCTTCTATAAGCTTTAAGCATTTTGTACTTATGCAGATGATATATTAATGATTTTTTTCGAAAAGTTAACAGTTTTTATGCGTCTATAGTGAAACTGTACTTTGTGGCTTATACAAGGTGCAATTCAAAAGTTCCAGGACTTTATAAAAAAATAAAAAATAGATTTTCTTTGGCAAAAATTTTATTGGTCGCCTTCGAAATAGTCCCCTTCGGACTGAATACAACGATTTGCACTATCAAGAAGATTATCAAATGACTTTTTTAGGTCATCCTTCGGTATGGCGTTGAGTATGGCGGTCGAAGCCTTTTGAATAGCATCAATGTCAGCATACCGTTTTCCTTTCATTGCCAAATGAAGTTTTCCGAACAAGTAGAAGTCGCAGGGTGCCATATCAGGCGAATACGGTGAATGGTTGATGGTTAAAATGTGATTTTTGGTCAAATAATCCGTCGTGAGCGTCGAACGGTGAGATGGCGCATTATCATGCAACAATCGCCAGCTTCGACGGACACAACAAAAGTACTGTCACTTTTAGCGCGATATCTCGGCTTCTATACGTCCGAATGTCATGAAAACAACATGACAGAGAAATAGACAATCAAACGATAAAACAGACAGATGGCGCCACTAGAAAGCGCGAAATTTAAAAAGTCCTGGAACTTTTGAATTGCACCTTGTATGTAAAGCTTAAAGATTGTGTATAGTTATATAGCATTAAACTAACTTCTGTTAGTCTAAGCTCAGGCTGAAGGAGACTTTTGTCAAGCGAAAAGTATTTGCCTTTTAAGCGTGAATAAAATGTTGGAGAATTTTGAGTTTTTAAAACTCTTAAGTTTTGAACACTTCTTTGAAATCAATGTCAAATCAATAATTAATACAAATATTGATAGTAAAAATAATAATAATACTAAACAAAATAATAATACTAAACAAAATAATAATAATAACAATTAGTTTCTTTCTTAATCTTCATCAGTCAGGTCTTCACTCTGATCGACGTGTTCGCCTGCATTTGCTGCTTACCGAATAAAAAACCTTCTGTTTTCTGAGCTGCCGCCCAGCTTCCAAACGGATGAAGTCACTTCAAGCTGAAGCCGTTCTATGTGCGCTAACTTCGCACTGTCCTGAGTCTTCCTGCGTCTAGCTACTACCTTTTCCGTTGCCCTATTTTTTCAGCGAAGTTACAGACTCTTCTCCAAGCAAAGTAAAAACAAAATTAATAAAAAAAAAATTATATAATATATAAAAAAATGTTAATAGCAGTAGCAGAAAATAATGAAGAATAAAAATAAATAATAATTATTTTATGATAAAAATAATCGTAAATAATAATAATAAAAATAATAATAAATAAAAATAATCACAAATAATAATAATAAAAATAATAATATATTTATATATAATAATCATAAGCATAAAAAATGAAAATAATCAAAATTAGTAATTATTAATAATAATTAAAATAATAAATAAAATGAATCATATATAATAAAAATATTAAATAAATAAATAAAAGAAAATTGATTCACCTTAAATTATCACTTACTTCGGAAACAACAAACTAACTTTCATCTTTACAGGGTATCTCAGTTTGATGCAGTTACACTTGAGTCAGCTCTTTTGGCATTTTCCCCACTTCGCAGTAGCAAGTTGTTTAGGCGCCCAAAAAGCTGTTGGCTTTGCGCAAAAGTGAAATATGTTTTCCTTGGCACACATTTGGCGCATTAACCAAAAATTACTTTTGTGCGTTTGCTGGCGGATATTAAAGCCAAGTTAGAGCTGCGGCATACCTAAGCAGAGCAGATGTGCTGAGGCTGCAAACAATTAGAAATGCATTGAGAGAGAATTCGGAATTGCAATTTATACATATCTATATATATATATATATAATTTATATGATTTTTATTTAAAAGTTAGTTTGCTCACTTTGCAATTGCTTACAGACTCGTACAATACAGATCTTTCTATATATATATATAGATTGATATATATATATATATAGACTATATATAAGACGTATTACATATGACTTCTTTGTTTACTTCTTCGTTTCCAATACTGGGCAAGTGATTGCGTCTAACTAACTAACCAATCAATCAATCATTCCATCAATCAACTTTTATATATCATTGAGCTTTACATCGGTTTGTAGATATACATAGATATACATCTGCTCTATCTGTATATATAGTTAAATGTGTTTATAAGAAGATTAACTTTGTATTCCGTTGTTAAATCTGGAATTTCTTTAATTAACTGTTGATTATAGATATTATATCTTTTTTTCTTATTTTTTTTCTTTTTCTTTTTCTTTGATAATATAAAATTGAAGCATAAAATTTTGGAATATTATTTATAAAGTTTTCGTTAGCAAATAAAGAAAGAAATTGATAAGTTTTTTTGTTTTCTTTTGTTTTGTTTTCATTTAACATTTAACGTTTATATTTATGTTACATATTTCATATAGTTGTGTTGCTCAGGTTTCTCTTTCTTCTTGTTCTTCTTCTTGTCATTAATATCATTTCTAAGAATTTCTCTTCAATGGAATTTTTCAGAATTTAAGTGGGCCTTAGCAGAGCTAAAACATATATCAGATAGCGAGTGATGTCAAAGTCAAAAGGTTCAATTCAATTGGAGCCAATGGGGAAAGAAATTAATTCATAATTATGTTAATTAATTTTGATACCTTGCACTAACTTTAATCTAAATATCACTCGGGTTTATTTTTTTGGTTTGAATTTTTTTTGTTTTCTGGTTTTTTCAGTTTTTTGACCACAGATTCTACAGACTAAAATTTGTAGCTCGCCTTGCTGGGGCGTTGTCGTCGTCCAGCTGCTATTTGATTGAGCTACACTTCCTCGTAGCTGCGACACTTGGGCAACGGCCCCGACCACTTGCCGTCGGGCTGACATTTTGGCCGCTCGGGCGGCCCCGTGGTGTGATCCTCGTTCGTCTGTATCTGTATGAAGCCGGGCCGGCACTGCACGCTCAGATAATCGCCCGCATCATAGTTGAATTTGAGTGGTGCAATCAGGCCGTTGGGCGGATCGCCCGGATAGGGGCACTGCGATTTGCCTGAGCGAGATCGAAGATCGGAGATCGGAGATCGGAGATCGAAGCGTATTGGATGCATTGGATGATCGTTTGGGCATGCAAGGCGCATTTAGTTTATAGTGGGGATGATGGTTCGTACATGGAATGAATCGTGATGGTATAACGGTGTCGGTTTACGTGATCGGATTAGCGGTTAACGGTTAACGGTGATCGTGGTATCGATTGGTATCGTTATACAGCGGAAATACAACACAAGTAACATTAATTCATTTGATTTGTGAGTGGTGGCCCACTTTTTGGAAGAGTACGCAAGGTATCGCAGCGTATCTGTGCATTTAATTGGCATTTATCAGTTGTCTACTTACAAAATGGTGGCGAGTGCGACCAGAACCCGTTCTCCGTGCATATGATGCTCGACTCGCCGACCAGAGTGTGGCCATCGTTGCAGCTGAATGTGACCAAGGCGCCAACGGTCAAACGCCTCTGGCTCAAGCTGGTGCCCCCAATACGTCCATTAAGCGGCGCCACTGGCATCACGCACTGAATGACTGCAAAGCAACAAGCAGAAATGAAATGAAAACAAATGAATTATTTATTGAATAAAAGTGTAAAGCAAGAAGACTTCGAAGGACACGAATAATCGATTAATAAAGTGATGATAAAATAATATTAACAAATGAAATTTACAAGAAAAACATTCGTGTGAAGGAATGAATGCATGACGGACGGCAAATGGAATGCCAATAAATTTTATAAGGTATGTGCAGCGAGACAGAGCTGAATGAGTGCAAAATGACAAAGAATTGTTAAAAATGTGAAATATTTATTGACTGAAGTCATAAATATTTAAATGAAAAACAAAAAATATTTAAAAGGTAAAATTAAATGGCGAAAAATCGATGGACAACTGAAATATTGATCCATATCTTTAGATATTATACACTAAAGCAAGTCTATACTGAAAGACAATGTTGTAAGACTAAGACAAAGCTGGTTGATCTTTTCTGCTGATAGACCTATAAATTATAAAGATATTTGAATAAAACAAAAATCTCTCTATTAATCTTGAAAATATATATATTTCACAATTATAGTGCTAAGATCAGCAAAATATGCTCTCTAGTTAGACCTATCTAAATTATATTAGAATGAGGTAAAGGGCAACCTTTCTATGCATTTGAAAAAAGAAGCCTTTCTATCTGCAAAAGATCTATCTCTCACAGCTACAGAGCGAAGATCATCTCCGCTGCAGATAGGCCTTTAAATTACAATATATAGGAATGCGAAAAAGAAGTCTCTATAAATCATGAAAAAATCAATGTTTCTATATATTTAAAAACAAAAGTTCTATAAAAATCTGGAAAAAATCCGAAAAAAATCAATCTGTCTATAAATTCTATAAAACTGTGGAAAAAATCATTCTTTCCAGAAGTTTGCAAAAAATATCTTTATATAAATTTGGAACAGATCAATCTGCATATAAATCGGGAAAAGATTATTGTTTCTATAAATTTGAAGAAAACATATTTTTATAAAGTCAGAAAAGATATATCTTTCTATAAATTTATCTCATTAAAAGATAAAATGATTCACCAAAGTTCTACATAATTTATATTCTATCTGCATAGCAGATCTGTTTCTATCTTTGCCAGCAGCGATGTATTTGCCAGCAGCGATGCATTTGGAAAACTTGCTGATCTTAGCTCTGTAACTGTGAGCGATACTCCTTTCATCGATTAGCTACGCTCTCAAGAATCATATATATATATCATCATATATATGTATATATTTCAAATGAGAAATTCCAAGTCTGAATAAAATATATATTTATAGTCAATTTATAGAGGAGATCTGCTTGTTTGGCACTTGAAACTCTAGCTGAAGAAACATATGGGAAAGATATAGCTGCTAACGATTTGCCAGGCTTCCAATGGGCATAGATATATGATATAAGGTTAATATATTCTGGAGATTAGCAGTTATAAAGTCATTCAACTTTAGGTTCTCAGCGCGCCTTATGCATAGCTGCAGACAATTCTCATATTGCTTCAGCTGTGATATACACGAGCTCATATTTGAAATTGCTCTCTCTAGACACTAGTTTTAAAAGCTGCTTAAAAATCATTCATAATACAAAAGAATTGCCGCAGCTCCATGTTCGTGTGCAGCAAAACATTTACCAACTTCTCAGTGAAAGGTAATCTATTATGACTTTCAAAGTATTTAGTTCTTAATAGCTGCAGAATACGTTGAGTTCGGAGAGATGAATGGACTGCAAATTATAGACAGACAGACAGACAAGACCTGAAGGAGTTTAAAAACTAAGTACAAAGATGCAGACATAACAATAATTTACCCTAATGAATAATAAAGAAACGTCAATTAAGGTTTTACATCTATGAAGTAAAGCTACAAATAAAGTTTTAATCATAATGAAATAGTATTGCTCTTGAGGGACAGTCTATCAAAATTGTCTTTAAACTCTAAGCACACATTCAATATCAGCTGCCTAAGCTACTATTAGCATGAGAAATAACTCAATTAGCTAAACAATTGAGCAATCAAGCTTACCTTTGCAGCGTGGCACTGGGCCACTCCAGACGCCCGTCGGCTCACAGTCGAGAAGCGCCGGTCCGGTCAGCTTGAAGCCCCATTGGCATTTGAACACCGCCCGCCCCCATGCCGATGTATTGAGTTCAATGAGACTGAGATGGGGATCGTCGAGCACGAGACGTGGACATTGAATGGGATGGCATGTTGGCGACGGCGATGACCAATTGCCGGAGGCCAGGCAGGTGGCATTCCAGGCGCCATCCAGCCGAAAGCCCTCGGGGCACTCATAGTGCGCTCGCTGGCCCAATTTATTGCCCTCGAGCCGCAGCCTGAGCGGCGCCATCGGCTCCGTTAGCTGCGGGCACGTCGAAGTGGCCACCACCACGGCAATGCTGTTTGTCAAACCGCGCGGCGATGTGCACGTAAATGTGCCCGAATCATTGTTCTCGATGCTCTTGATGCTCAAACGATAACGCACGGCCTTCTCCTCGCCAGCCGGTGACCAGCCTGCAATCCAAAAATAACAATTACCCACGATACTATTCCAGTCTAGCAGAATGAAGGAAGCCCAGTTGACGCACCCGTACTATACTGCATATACCAGCTGGTCCAGCTCCACTCGGGCGTGCCACGCACACGCGGATACATACAATCCATTTGCACTGTGCTGTGCGGCGGCACAGCCATTACGCCGGATGGCTCGAACGAGTGCGATCCATTGAAGATCTTGATGCGTATGGAGGGTGCACTGTCCTCTGAGTAGTTGGTCAAGATGGTGGTGGGCACACAGCTGGGCATACGCGGTGCCCAGAGGCCATTGGAACAGAGCACACGCGACTCACCCAACAGCTTATAGATGCCCAACTCCTGGCAGCGTGCCTGCAGCGAATGGCCATGTGGCAGATCCCAGCCGACGTTCTGCAGTAGTTTCAATGTGTACAATGTGATGGGACAGCAGGCGTGAAACGTGAGTCGTGAGATGTGACACGTTAGGCGAACAGCAGGCAGAGAGATTCAGGCATTTGAAATGAAGCGAAAGTTTTGTTTTTAACGTGCAGTGCAGTAGTAGAGCGAAAGAGCGAGAGAATGAGAGAGAAAGAGAGAGAGAGAGAGAGAGAGAGAAGAGTATAAAAAAAATGTTTTGTTTTAGACTTATTTACAAGCTGTTAACACTAGTTAGAGGCGCACTCTCTGTGGACGTGGGCGTGGCTTGGGCGTGCTGGCGTGCAATTTCCATAGTGTTCTCTTGTTGCTGTCTGTAATTGTATATTTGGTTTTAGCTGTGTGTGTGTGTGTGTGTGTGTGTGTGTGTGTGTGTGTGTGTGTGCCTGTGCGCCCAATGCTCAATGCTAAAGCCGTGCATACAAAAAATATTTTCTCATTGTCAAAAAACTATAAACAGCACCCACTACTTGGGGGCAGACACTACTTGTTGTGTGTGTGAGCTGTACCGTGTCTGTATGTGTGTCTAGTTGAGTACACTGAGAGCAAAAGTATGTAGTCAGACACTGCTTTGAGAGTTAATTGTGTCAACTCTCGATATCCTTTCCGTTAGAAGTTGCATAAAATCTAATCAATACCCATTCTCTACACAGATTTCCTATATAGAATTGAATTTAGTTAATATGTTTCCATTCTCTTTTATAGTTTTTTTTTCATGATTAATCTTTATCATTCTCTCTTATTATTTATTTTTTGTATTCTCTGCAATAGATCTATTATTCTGCAAATTAACTCGAGCAACCTAATCTTATATAAGATCCAGCCTAAAAATATTTCACAATGTCTTTAGGTTTTTAACTTCCTACCAACTTTCTCATACTTCAAATAAATTCTAATTGTTATTATAATAAGAATATATTAGTCTTATTAAAATATTTCATATTTAAATCTTAATAATCTTTAAACAACATTTATATATATTATATACAAAGTTTTGGTACTGCCTTAACTACGAATACTTATAATAGCTATAACAACTACCTCAAGTACAGCTTGCTTCAACCATTTGGGAATTACAAACACCTAAGATGATTTTAGCCTTTAAGTTACACAATGATAATCCCATCTTTCTAGCTCCAATGCACAACAGACTCAACAATTTTTCTCAGTGTATACCAAGTATCTGTGTTTGTGTTTGTACTTTTGTGTGTCTATGTGTGTCTGTGTGTGTGTGTCACAACTCTACATATGTGAGCAAGATATGCATAGATACGGATACGAGGTACACGTAGACAAAGTAGACGAAGAAGTAGACGAGACGACGCAACGTCAAGGATGGCCACTCACAATTTCTGTGTTTGAGACAAGTGTCGATTTGGATAAGCGGGTCTTACGCCAGCCGCGATTTGGTGGTATCGGTGTCTGCAAGAGAGAGAGATCAAAGAGTACCAAAAATACAGAGTCTTGTGGCTGCACATTGCAGATGCGGATGCAGGATGCAAAGTTCGTTTAAATATATATATATTTTTCTTATTTTTATTTTATTTTTTCTAGGATGACGCTGGTCAAATTGTTGTTGTTTGTGCGGCTGATATCGATACAAAAGATGATTGAGAAATTGAGCGAGACAGACCCATATACATATATCAAGATATATATATAGAGAGACAGAGAGAGAGAGAGAGAAAGAGGAGAGAGCGATATATTTAAACAGAGCGAGAGAGAGAGCGAGAGCGAGAGAAGAGAGAGGCAGTGAGACAGAGACAGTCGAAATTGAGTTGGACTCACATTTGGCTATGCCAAGGCCGTTGCCTTTACTAGCTTGGATGGAGTAACTGCTGCGTGTGTTGTATGTGTGCTGTGTGTGCGTGTGTGTGTGTGGGTGTCTGTCTGTGTGTTTGTCTGTGTGCAGTGTGTGTTGGTGCTTTAGCTCCTGGCACGGCTGACGGCTTTGCAGGCTGTCATCACTTACCACGGAGATGTTGCGATAGCTGAGCAGCAGATGAGACGGAATGCGATTGACATGGCAGCTCTTGTATAGTGGCTGAAACTTCACGTTGCCGTTGTCATCTACAGATAAAGATGTCACAGAGATCAGCATTGTTATGCACAGATAGATAGCAGATACACTACACTCAGAGAAAAGTGCATTCGGTATGGAACTCAGACCGAGTTTTTACTTAAAAGTTCAATTTCTTGGTAATAATAAACATAATTATAATGATATGATCATGATCATGATATTGATAATGATATTGGTAAGATCTGATAGTACCAAAGACAATAATAATGACAATAGAATGACAATGACAATGACAATGACAACGACAATGACAATGACAATGACAATGACAATGACAATGACAATGACAATGACAACGACAATGACAATGACAATGACAATGGCAATAGAATAACAATGGCATTGACAATGACAATGACAATGACAATGACAATAGAATAACAATGGCATTGACAATGACAATGACAATGTTAATGACAATCACAATGAGAATGACAATGACAATGACAATGACAATGACCATGACAATGACAATGACAATGAATAATAATGATACAAATAATTATAATAATAATATTGATATGGTCTAATAATAACAATAATAATGATGACAATATTTAGATTGGAACATTTATATTTTGTACTTGACTTAAGCACAATGTTGCTATATTTTTCTCTGAGTGTAGCCACATAGTTGCACATAGATAGATAGAGATAGAATTAGAGATGTTGAAATGAAACAACTTGGATTGTTGCTGGTGCTGTTATATATTTTTTTTGCGGTGTGCTGATTGTGTTGTCTTTATTATACGAGTCTCTACTGTAATGACATGTTACGTATTTGTATTGCTATTGCTATAATTAACATTCCATTGTGTGCGTGTGTGCTGTGTAATATGTGTGTATGTGGTATCGAGGGGGTATCTCACTTACCCTCCTCATTAGTGGCGCACAGCGGCCCTACCCACTTGCCCTTGACACAGCGTATTTTGCATAGGCGTCGATCGCCCATCGGTCCAATTTCACCTGGGAAACGTATCTCAGATACTTCGGTAAACTGTTGCAATATATCAATTTCCTCCTCCTCCTCCTCATCCTCATCGAACTCAGAATCGTCTGGATGCATAGGCGGAAAGCCGGTCTCCTCGTCATAGATACCTAAATTGGGATGAAATCGGAACAGAATAGGTGAGGGCGTTATGAAATGGGCAAATGTAAAATGCTAAGAAACGGGATACAGTGGGGAGGTAATTGACAAAGAGATAGATAGAGAGATAGAAAGGGGAGTAGAGAGAGAGAGAGAGAGAGAGAGAGAGAGAGCAAGTAGAGCAAGCAACTAATGAGCTGTTGTTGTGACCGATATGAGCGACAGGTGAATGAGTGAATGCGAATATGAAAGAGCATTGAATGCTCAAGGAGTCAACGAGTTGATATATTCTAACCCCCACACACACACACGCATCTCAGCGACACCAAAACCCCTTACACCACTTGCTATTATCAGATGCCAAGTGCTTTCAATGGCTGAAGTGGCCAAGCCTTTAGAAAAGGCTAAGAAGCAGCAGAAGCAGCAGCTGGAGCAGCCACTCTTAAGCACACACACATTAGCCCCACGAAACGTGCGAACTTCAATGGCCCAACTTAAGGCTGTTAGATATGCATTAAAAGCGCCACGAAAATGAAGAGTGTGGGCTATAGACGCCAAATCCGCATACGGACTGGAGCCAGCGCTTGGGCTTGGGGTGGACAGGCCACTTAACAGGATACAACTTCATTTCTGAACGAGGCGTCAAAAAATAAAAAAAATAAGTGGAAGTGAAAAGGCAAAAGATAACATGAAAGATAATATTATGCCGTGCAGGCTGTCAGAGACCCATGTACACAAGCAGTAACCAGAAGTCCCCAGCCCCAAGCTCCAAGCTCCACATCCAAACCCCAATTTCAAGTGCCCGAACTAATAGAAAAAACGCAAACGGACAAAGGCAGCTGAATCAAAGTAAACAAAAGGACAGCATAAAGCAGCCAAAAAAAAAAGGAAGAAAAAGCAAAATCAACGAAAAAGGAATGAGACAAAGGAAGGTGATACACAAAGAGGGCATAACTCATGAGGTTTGATACCCTAGAATTAAATAAGCATATAAATAATTGATGTGCTATATAAGATTTGCAGGTTTTAGTTTAAGTTTCAATAAATTTTATATGTTAAAGTTTGAGAAAATGTAAATGAAACTGTTCCAAAATGTTCCAAAAAATTCTATAAAAAGAAAGAATCATTTGAGTTTTATATTGATGTATTTTTAATTAATTAATTAATTTTTAATTTTTAAACTAATAAGATTTGATTTGATTTATATATTGGGAACATAGACCAGCTTCTTAGAGCTTAGAAACTCAATGGAATATTTGGCATATCAAAAAGGTTATAATACAAATAATGACACAGTTATTTGATAGATTAAAAAGATTTTCAACATTTGACTGAAGAAAAGTAAATATTGTTAAAATATTAAAGAAATATTTTAAAAATCTAGACAAAATTTCAATATATGATCAAAGACAGTCAAAAGAGAGAAGTCAATTAATAGAGACGGTAAAAGTTGAAATGAAATGTAAAATATTTGATAGAAACATACTTGAGCTCAGTAAGATATCTTAAAGAGAAAAAATATAACAAAAAGATTTTCTAAACAAACTTTCGCTTTATGGTTAAAAGCAATGAAGATCAATTTGAACAATCAAAGAGATTTGTTTGTATCAATTGATAGGAAATTGTAATTGTTAAAACATCCTTAAAAGAAACAAAAAGATTAGCTGAACAATATATAAATTTAGTCAAAAGTATAAACTATGCCCAAAAGTAAACATTTTAGTTAGCTCTATAAGTCTTTGTGATCCGTCTTTAGATCTGTAAGTCTAAAAAAACTCAAACTTTAACATGGCATTATATACTTGATTCAGACTCTGAGATCTATATTTATAACTAATATATCACAGCATCAAGTTGGTCTACTTCAATTGCTTCGAAAATTTCAAGTATAAACTACAATACCCTAGGGAAAGAAGCACATCAAAAGGGTAACAAATAAAAGATAACCCCAAGCAGGAACCAACACAGATGACAAGGCTAACCACGATAAAGAATGAGTTTTTTTCTATCTTTTACTCCGCAGCAACAGTAGACATAGAGAGAGAGAGAGAGAGGGGGAGAAAGAGAGTGAAAGAGAAAGAGAGAGAGTGGGAAAATAGAGACAGAGACAGAGAGTGAATGGTGCGATGCCAGCATGAAGCATGTTAATGAGCTGAACGTGAGAGCGAATTGAGGCGATTTATGGCTGACTCCGTGTGGAGGAGTCGCCCGTTGGGGCGACTCTGCGATTAGCTTTTTAACGATTTTATGTGTTATGTGGGCTATGTATTCATATTGCTGTGTACTCCACTCTCAACACTCCAGGTGTCTATGTGTGTGTGTGTGTGTGTATGTGTGTGTCTTTTTCTTGTTGTTGTGTGTGTGTGTGTGTTGGTGTTGGTGTGGTTAGCATAACACAGACAGACAGACAGACAACGAGACAGCGACAGCGGCTTTCAATTCAATTCAATTTTCATGGGCACTGTGGCATTGCCAGTGTCTGGCGTCTATGCAAATGCTTTTCATATTTTTCTCATCTTCTTTTTTGACGTTTTCCTTACCCTTGTCCTTGCGACTGGTGGTCTTTGAACTGGAATCACCACCACCTTTCGGACGGCTCAGTGCACCCGTGGTCTTGCCCGACTTGCGCTTTACACGTTGCAGGGCCACTGCTGCACTGCTCGACTGATTGCCATGATTTATAATATCCACCTCCAATTGCCCGGCATCGCCTTTGGCATCGATGCTGCGGCGCCAACGCGATTCCATGTCACGCTGGTCGAGCTCTGCAGCGTGACTGTCACCGCGTCGGCGATGGTGCTCCTGCTTTGGCTTCGGCTCCAGCTCCTGCTCCTGCTCCGCATCCAGTTGCTGTAGCTGCTGCTGTTGCTGCTGCTCTTCCTGCAGCTCCTGTTGCGCCTTCTGATGCTTCTCTGCTTCCGCCTGCTGTTTGACTGCCTCCGCCTGCTTGAGCTTAAGCCTCTGCAATAATTTGATGCACTTCTCGCTGCTCCCATCGGCCAGGCATTTGGCCAGCCTTGCCTTCTGCTTCAGCCTGTGCAGTTTGGCGCGCAGCTGGAGATTGGGCTCACGCGATTTGAGTATGTCCGCAATGTGCACGTAATAGACATCGCCATCGGCAGCCAATTTGCTGCCCGCCCAGCGATCCGTGTCCGGCGAGGCCTCCGCATCATGCAGTATGGCATGACGCTTATAACGACTGCCACGCCCACGTGCCGTTTGTCCATTCTCATTCTCCAGGCGACGACGACGACCGGAACCGGAGCGTCGCTTCTTGCCCTGCTTACGATTGGTGTTCAGTCGCTTGTAGGCACCATCCTCCAGCTCAGCGCCATGCAGCTCATCCGTCTCATCCTCCAAATCATGGTCATCCACTAGACTGGCTGCCGCATCGCCGGCATGCAGCTCATCATGATGCGAATGATGCTGCTGATGATGATGATGATACTGCGGCTGCTGCTGTTGCTCATCGTCGCCAAAGTCCACCGAATAGGGATTCACAATGGCCGCATGATTCTCTTTGGCCGTATGCAGCTTATCCACAAATTCCACATCGGCTGTGGTAAAGTCCTCCGGTAGATAGACCTGTGTTGTCTCAAACTTCGCATACGGCTGCTCAGTTGTCATTTCCGGTTTGAAAATGGTGAAGCGCACATCCGGCGCCCGACAGCCTGGCGATGCATCTGCGAATAGCAAAAGAAACCGAAAGAGAGATTCAGTAAGTGTGTGAGATAGAGAGAGACAGAGAGACAGAGTGGGAGAGACGAAGATAGAATGAGTTAGAGAATGGCATTGAGTAGCTGAACTTTTGCCATAAATATTTCATATATGATCTAATTTAATAACTTGGCAACTTTGACTGACTTTGAAGTGCAATCGAAATTGCAAATTTCCAATATGCATTGGCATTTGGCATTTCCGCATAGCACAGCGCACACACACACTCAGACACACACACTCAGACGCACACACTCGCACAAGTTTCAATTTGCAATTGAGCAAAGTCATGCAAGCATTTTCCGTCCATGCTGCAGCTTCATTTTCCATTTCCCCATTGCAATAGCAATAGTCAGACTTAAAGGTTCGACCAACTGCACCAAACGCTGTTGTTGCGTTCAAGTTTTCTCTTTTCAAACATATTTATGTACCCTGACTTAAGTGGAAAATTTATAAAAATATATAAGATTAGTCGAATATCATAGAAATTTGATCAAAAATGTTTTTAATTGTTTCCTATTGAATATAAAATTTAATAAAATATCGAAATATGTAAGAAAATATTTTAAATATTTTGTATATTCCAGATTATCATCTTAACTAATATCTACTCTATTTTACTGTATATATTTATAAATATACATATTTCTAAAATTTTATAACTGAAAACATATTATTTATTATATTATTAATACATTCTATATATATATCTATATCTATATATCTATATCATATCTTAAGTTTATCTGGTGCTCAAATCTTAAAGATAATTTAGATATATTTACATTTAAAATTTCTGAACATTTTTATATTATATATAAATCTTAAATAAATATAATTTAAAAATAAATAAATATTTATATGTATATAAAATAAATATAAATAAATAAATAAATATATAAAAACAAATATAGTTTTTTTTTAATATTTCTTTTATTATATATTTTTAAGATTTATATATAATATAATATATATATTGTATAATCAGCTGATAAATACAAGTTTCTTGACGCAGTCAGCCTAGCATACCCAATAGTAGCTAGCCTTATTCCTGTTTCCATTTTTTTTGTTAATTTTTGTATACATACTATAGTAAATATATATACATAGTACTATAATACATATATATATATACCATATATATATATTTATATATATATATATTTCATATATAGTATATAAATTATATTATTTATTGTTCAGCACCTAACAAAAGTGGGTCAAATGCAATGTAAAGCAGCTAAATTGCATTGCTCGCTTTTAATTTATGTAATTCAATTGCCAATTAGCCAAAAGCAAAATGCAAACGCAGTTGCACTTGCATTTGCAGTTGCAAATGCAAATGGAAATGCAAAAGCAAATGTTTCTCAAAGTGCGAACACTTAAATGCAACTCATTTAATTAGACCAGCTTGAAATGTTGTTAACAATAGTTGCGAATACAATTTGTGCAATAAATGAACTAGAGAAGCACTTGGTTAACTTTACAACTATGTAGTAGATAGATATATGCACATATGTATACAAATATATGCATACGCATAGAGAAACCTAGTAAACCTGTTATGTAAGGCCAGTAGAAAAACTTATCAATGAGTGTATCTAGACATTAAATGCAAGTATTTACTTTTATCCAAACTTTATTACCTAGTAAAAGTTAGGTCAGAGTGCTTTAGTTGCATATGCCTATGCATTGGAGAAAGTGTACAATAAGTGTTATCTATCAGGGGTCTATAGCCAGAAATAGTACCAAATCAGCTTGACTAGCATCTATCAGGCATATGCACTTTATGGGGTTGACCAAGCTTTCTTCTACCTGTTAACACAGTTTCATTTCAACAAATCTTTTATGCCCTAGTAATATAGACTTCCCACAACTAATTTGCAAACAGTAATGAGTATCATATACTTTCAAGTTACTCAAAATTACTATTACAAGTTACTTGCAAAATTATGATGTAAGGCTTCAATGAACCATGAGTTGACGCTGAAAAGTTGAAAAAAAAAACTGTTCGTTCAATGCGATAACTAAACATGCGAAACCCAGATGAAAGCTGCGAATAAAAGTCTGAGAGTGTTATGTATCAATAGTATAATCTCAACAGGTAATTATATATAATATATAAATATACTATATACTAAATATTTCATATACTACTATAAATAGTCGGCTAGAATATACATATACTATATATATTTATAAAACTAATTGTGACGAGAATTAAATTTTTGTTTGTTGAGAGAACAAGTTTTTATCAAGTAATAATTATACGCTGTGTTCTCCTACATACAGAGTCAGACAAGCCCAATTTACTCTCATACTTTACCCCCACAAAGTTGAATACTCTGTAACAATATTGCATTAGCTACATTATCTAATGCGAATATTATTGCGACTCAGACAATATTTTACGACGTTGGGTCTGGCCATGGTATTTAAGGTAGTGTAGAGTGAATTTTATAGTCAATGCTTGTCGCTTGTTCAGGGAAATAGAACGTACTTTACAATGGATTTAGTTGTGCTGCTGTTAATCGGGTTGGGGGCGTTTATCTTCTGGCTATATAGAATCAATAAGGAATACTATGTGCTGGCCTTCTTTGCCAAGCGAGTGCGCACTAAGGATGGACGACCCGTGGAGAGCATAGCTCCTATAATAGAGGGACGCACTATATTTGGAAACTCTTTCGACTTGTATGGCTTGGAGGATGGTCAGTAACATTTTGCAATAGTAAATATCCAGCAGAATAATATCATATATATTCTATATGGTCTATACAGTTGAAGTCTTTAATTTTATACACGAACGCTCTGAGAAAATTGGCTGCAGCTACTTGGAATACATAATGGGCTCGGCTATTTACAATGTAGTCGACGCAGACAACTTTGAATTCATAGTGAATAATAAAGATCTGATAACTAAGGGCATTGTATACGGCTTTATGCAACCCGCTCTACGATTAGGTCTGCTAACGTCGTCTGGTAGGTCACGTAATAGCAAACATTATAGACTATATTCAATTCTGATTAAACATTTTAAATTTCAGGTCAGAAATGGCACTCACGACGTAAACTGCTCACACCCACCTTCCACTTTAATATCTTAAGTCAATTTAATGAGGTTTTCAAGTAAGTTTAGCGAATTGCTAAACAAAAATATATTATTTTTAATATACTAATAAATTTATATTTTTTAGAGCTGAGAGTTTGAAATTCGTGCAACGATTCGAAGGTAATGCAGAGACTTCGATTTCTCTAAGTGAGCTCATACCCAGATTCACTCTTAACAGCATTTGTGGTAAGTCTGCTAAGCTAAATACTTCGAGTACCTTCTCCGGAAACTCAATTCACATATACAACCACAGAGACAGCTATGGGTATCAATCTGGATGATATGGCAGCCAAGGGAGATCGTTATCGTGAGAACTTCAGCATGATCGAAAAAAGATTTATAGACCGAGCAGGCAATCCACTTTTTTGGAATAATACCATCTATAATCTGTTCGGTCCCAGCGACGAAAAGAAGTTTTTGAAGGAAATTCATGATTTCTCTAGCGAAATTATTGCCAAGCGCAGAAAACTATTCGCGAAGGAAATCAAAGATAAAAAAAGCTCTGACCCGGAAGATGATGATATGTGAGTAAAAATCATTACTGATTACAGCTATTAGATACTAATATCAGTTTATTTTCATCAACATTTCAGTTACATCAACAAGAAACAACGCTTTGCCATGTTGGATACTCTAATCATGGCAGAAAGGGATGGATCAATTGATCATGAGGGAATTTGCGAGCAGGTTGATACCCTAATGTTTGCTGGTTTTGATACCACTTCCATTGGTCTCATATTTGGACTTATGAACATGGGCTTGTATCAGGAGCAGCAGGAGCTGTGCTATCAGGAGATATGCGAACACATAGCTGGTAAATCATTCTAAAGAAAACGTATCATTCGAAATCCCCTAATCTTGTTCGCTCTCCCAGATGACTTTAGCAATTTGGACGTTAATCAGCTGTCGAAACTCAAGTATTTGGATTGTTTTATTAAGGAAACGATGCGTCTGTATCCATCAGCGCCCACTATTGCTAGACAAACAACGAAGGATACCGAACTGGCCAATGGTCTGATATTACCTACCGGTGCCCAAATCATACTAAACATTTATGAGCTACATCGCAATCCCAAATACTGGAGCTCACCTGAAGAATTTCAGCCCGAACGCTTTCTGCCTGAGAACAGCAAGGATCGTCATACCTATGCCTATATGCCCTTCAGTGCGGGTCAACGCAATTGCATAGGTAAGTTTAAATGGGATGAATTTGTGAATAAATAATAATTATATCTATATTTTGCAGGTCAAAAGTATGCCATGCTGGAGATGAAGACTTTGATCACCGTTATAATTAAGCAATTCAAAATTTTACCTATTTTTGATGCCAAGGATTTGATTCTAAGCTCGGGGATCACATTAGGTTTCAGAAATAATATTACAGTCAAACTTGTCAGACGTAGCTAGGTGTTCCAATCAATTTTAACTAATAATAATATTAGTTTAATAGATAATATATTTAGATATATATATTTGTTTGTGATAACAAGAAAAAATACACGATTTTACTCTTTACTTGAACTATTTTATGTATTAATTATTATAGTTATTCGGAACCTCTGTTTTGTTTATTCATATGTTTGATAAGGTAAGTAAATGTATTTGTTTGTTTACTTATCTGTCGCCACTGTTAACAAGAGATAAGAGAATTCTATTTCATTCTCTCTTAAGTTATATTCTCTCTTAATACTGAGCTATACAAAATTTAGCTGAGAGTTGATTAACTTGAACTTGAACTTGGAAATTCCGGGTATATCGGTTTTGTGAACAAGTATGTAACAGACGAAACAGACGTATGTAAAACAACGCTCTCAGCCGATCTAGCCATGTCCGCATTGCTTGTCATGTATGTCAAAATACTAACAGCTCTGCGTAGGACTCTGGGTATATCCTAGTCGAGCACTCCCGACAATTGCACTAGTACTTGTTTATTTCACAAATTTGTATTTGATATTTAAAACAAACAACTTTAGTTTCAAGTAATATTCTTTCGTGTAAAGTTTCTAAGAATTGCTTACAATTTTTTACCTTATCAAAAAATTTAACTGTTTTTTTAAATTTTGTTTTCAAAAATGTTTTTTTATTAACCCTTAAAGAATATTTAACAAAATATTTTATACTATATTATATATTTGTATAATATATATATTATATATTTTAACTAAATGGCCTAATCATGCTGACTGGGCCAACCTGAAATCTAAGAAAAGCCGTCTAACCATGATAAGGCTATAATTTGGTATGTCAACAACATAACAGCAAAAACTTCTATCAACAAAATTTATTTTTAGCCTAGACAATGTTAAATATTTAGGAAATAAAAACCATATTATACGCTTGCTATAGCCGTAACTAAAATTCAATTTAATTACATTCTCTCTAAAAGTATCCGTTTGTATTAGTCACGCCTTGTAAACCCACCAACCCACATTTTCTAAAGTATTACATTTCTATAATATACTACAATATTATATAGACTAGCAGTTTCTTATCTTTTCGCTCACAAATGCCGCCGGTTCATTCAAACAGCAATATAATCTTATGCAGTTTTTTTAGTACAAAGATAATGTTTAATAAATTTGTAGTGCTCATTCAGTCAGTATATTGCGCTTGTTTGGAGAGGTAATACGTGTTGTTTGACTGCTTTAAAATGGATTTAGGTTTGCTGCTGTTGATTGGGTTGGGCACGCTTATCTTCTGGCTATATAGAATCAATAAGGAATACTATGTGCTGGCTTTCTTTGCCAAGCGAGTGCGCACTAAGGATGGACGACCCGTGGAAAGTATAGCTCCGATAGCTAAAGGACGCACTATATTTGGAAACTCTTTCGATTTGTATGGGAGAAATGATGGTGAGTAAAGTATTCTCATTATTATGAGATTAATAAATTCTATTTCTCTCGCTCTCTCTCTCTCTCTCTCTCTCTCTCTTGCAGCTGAGGTTTTTAGTGATATGCGCGATAGAGCCAAGCAAATGGGTCGCAGCTTTTTAGAATATGCCATGGGCACAGCCATATTTAATATTATCGATGCGGACAATTTTGACGTCGTGGTAAATGATCAGAACCTGATTACCAAGGGGATGGTGTATGAATTCTTGCACCCAGCTCTACACACAGGCCTGCTGACATCCACAGGTAGACAGTAGACAGTTTATTTGTGGTATTTAACTTGATGAAGCACAAACACTTTCAGGTCAGAAATGGCACTCTAGACGCAAGATGCTCACGCCCACATTTCATTTCAATATCTTGGTACAATTTGCTGAAATCTTCAAGTATGTTTCATCAATATTTTTTAAAACTTAAGAGTATTGATTTTCATTTGCATTTTACATATAGAGCCGAGAGTTTGAAATTCGTGCGGCAATTTGAAGGAAAAGCAGAGACTTCTATCTCTCTAAGCGAGCTCATACCACGGTTTACTCTAAACAGTATTTGTGGTAAGTTTGCTAAGCTGAATGTTCACTGTATCAATACTTAAAAATTTTTCTTGCAGAGACGGCCATGGGCATCAAGCTGGATGATATGGCTGCCAAGGGCGATCGCTATCGCCAAAGCTTCAGCATGATTGAAAGGATCTTTATAACGCGAATGAGCAATCCTATCTATTGGAATGATAATTTGTATAATCTTTTCGGCTCCCGCGAGGACAAACGCTTCTTAAAGGATGTTCACGATTTCTCTAGTGAAATTATAGCCAAACGTAGAATACTTTTGGAACAAGAAATTAAGGATAGGCAAAGCAGTCAAGAGGCAGATGATGATATGTAAGTAAAGTTGAATATTTTGTATGATATATGAACACAAGCGATTTATATTCTTTATGTACCATCTAAATTTAGCTACATCAACAAGAAACAACGCTTTGCCATGTTGGATACTCTGATCTTTGCGGAAAAGGATGGCTTGATCGACCATGCCGGAATTTGCGAAGAGGTGGACACACTTATGTTTGAGGGCTTCGATACCACTTCCATTGGTTTGATATTTGGACTTATGAACATGTCTTTATATCAAGATAAGCAGGAGCTGTGCTATCAGGAGATAAGTGAACACATAGCTGGTAAGACTTGCCTAAAGGGCCCTAAGTTCTATTTTTATCCCATATGTTTTCTATTCCAGACGATTTTAGCAACTTGGACCTTAATCAGCTCTCTAAACTAAAGTATCTGGATTGCTTTGTTAAGGAGACAATGCGCTTGTTTCCCTCGGTGCCCCTTATGAGTCGTAAGACAGTAAAGGAAACCGAATTGGCCAATGGTCTGATACTGCCCCCAGGCGCACAGATTGTCATGCATATCTTTGAAATACATCGCAATCCCAAATACTGGAGCTCACCGCTTGAATTTCAGCCCGAACGTTTTCTGCCTGAGAACAGTAAAGATCGTCACACCTATGCCTATGTACCCTTCAGTGCGGGCCAACGCAATTGCATAGGTAAGTCTGATTGGGATGAATATATAAAGGGAAGTGTTTATTATTATTCATGCTGCCCCTCCTCCCTCACAGGTCAAAAGTTTGCCATGCTCGAGATGAAAACATTGCTCATCGTCATACTTAAAAAGTTCAATGTCTTACCTCTGGTTGATCCCAAAGATTTCGTTTTTCACACTGGCATCACATTGCGTTGCAAAAATGATATTAAAGTGAAGCTAGTGAGACGCAGTTAGACTTTAGCTCTTAAGTAACTTCTGTAACTTTTCTGATCTTTATATAAGGTTGCATTGTCAATTCGCTGATATTCTAAGATGTTTCATTGGCTAATTGCTAAGTTGATTGTGAATAAGATATCGGCTGCTCAAAATTTATAGCTATTAAAAATCTATTCTGTCAGTTTATTTATTTCTTGTCTTGTCTTCTTTTCTGTGGGCAAAGTCCAGAGTTATATGACAAATTTTAACAGTTTGTTTTTCAGCTCAATCATGATGATTGGGTTGCTGTTCAGTTTCAATATCATAACAACAACAGCGGAAATTCTTATAATAGACTAATTCAATTTATTCAATTTTGCAGAGAGAACACGTTTTTGCTCCACTACCAACACAAAGACCCATATTGAGCCCATTCAGAATATTTCAATTTCTGTCTTGACTGAATAAAACAGCTTTGCTTACACAAGTCGTAATTTTACACAATTAACAATCTAGTCTGTATACAGCCTCTCTGATATTTTTTACTACAAATAAGATAATATCAAATACTCAGCTGTGAGAGCGTCTTGTTAAATAAGTTGTCGGGCTTCTCTCGAGTTTGTTTCAGTCAGGGTTGAGCGCTTGCTCAGTCAGGTAATACGTGTTTTTTGACCGCTTCGCAATGGGTTTGGGTTTGCTGCTGTTGATCGGGTTGGGCACACTTCTCGTCTGGCTATATAGAGTCAATAAGGAATACTATGTGCTGGCTTTCTTTGCCAAGCGAGTGCGCACTAAGGATGGACGACCCGTCGAGAGCATAGCTCCAACAGCTGAAGGACGAACTATATTTGGAAACTCTTTCGATATGTATGGCAGAAATGATGGTGAGCCACAAATTACCCATAGAAACTTAAGCCGATTTCTAAGCCTAATTTTTAGCTGAGGTGTTCAGCGATCTGCGAGCAAAAGTCAAGAAAATTGGACGCAGCTATATAGAATATGCCATGGGCCGAGTCAAGTTCTGTATAGTCGATGCGGACAACTTTGAGATCATATTAAATGATCAGAATCTGATAACCAAAGGGCTCGTGTACGAATTTTTGCATCCAGTTCTACGTACAGGTTTATTGACCTCAACAGGTGAGTCACAAGTGTAATAAACAATATTATTATACTCAACTGTGATTATTGCCTCCTAATTTCAGGTCAGAAATGGCACTCAAGACGCAAGATGCTCACGCCCACATTTCATTTCAATATCTTGAGCCAATTTACTGAGATTTTCAAGTGAGTTTTTTACATATTTTTGAAAATTTAATATATATTTTTTTTATATTTACTTTATAGAGCTGAAAGCTTTAAATTTGTTCAGCAATTTGAGGGAAAAGCAGAGACTTCTATTTCTCTAAGTGAACTCATACCAAGGTTCACTCTAAACAGTATTTGTGGTAAGTTTGCTAAGCTGAATGTTTACTGTACTTCAATAATAAATATTCACCCACAGAGACGGCCATGGGCATCAAGCTGGATGACATGGCAGCCAAGGGGGATCGCTATCGCGAGAACTTCAGCATGATCGAAAAGAAATTTATTAACCGTATAAGCAATCCGATGTATTGGAATGATACTATTTATAATCTCTTTGGCGCCAGTAAGGACAAACAATTCTTGAAGGAAGTTCATGGCTTCTCTAGTGAAATTATAGCCAAGCGTAGACAACTTTTAGAAGCAGAAGTTAAAGAAAAGCAAAGCAATAAAGAAGCAGATGATATGTAAGTGAAACTATATCTACATATGCAATAGTTCAAACAGTGATTGACTGATTGACAGCTTAAAGAGTCAAAAGGCTCACTCTCCACATGCTTGTCAATATAAATGATATTCCATGCAATATCTGAGTTTAATTCTTATTTTATTCTCCCACCCACTTTAGTTACATCAACAAGAAACAACGCTTTGCCATGTTGGATACTCTGATCTTTGCGGAAAAAGATGGATTGATTGATCACGTGGGAATTTGCGAAGAGGTGGACACACTTATGTTTGAGGGCTTCGATACCACTTCCATTGGTTTGATATTTGGACTTATGAACATGTCTTTATACCAAGACAAACAAGAACTGTGTTATCAGGAGATAAGTGAACACATAGCTGGTAAGACTTGCCTGAAGAGCCCTAAGTTCTATTCTTATCCTATATGTTTTCTATTCCAGACGATTTTAGTAACTTGGACCTTAATCAGCTTTCTAAACTAAAGTATTTAGAGTGCTTCATTAAGGAGACGATGCGCTTGTTTCCCTCGGTGCCCATTATGAGTCGTAAGACAGTAAAGGAAACCGAATTGGCCAATGGTTTGATATTACCTACCGATGCCCTGGCTGTGCTTCATATCTATGAGCTGCACCGCAATCCCAAATACTGGAGCTCCCCTGAAGAGTTTCAACCCGAACGCTTTCTGCCTGAGAACAGTAAAGATCGTCATACCTATGCCTATATGCCCTTCAGTGCGGGTCAACGCAATTGCATAGGTAAGTTTGACAGCGATAAATATGTGAATATATCTTATATATATCTATGTTTCTCAGGTCAAAAGTATGCCATGCTAGAGATGAAGACCCTGCTTATTGTAGTTCTAAAGAAGTTCAAGGTTTTGCCTCTCATCGATCCCAATGATTTAGTTTTCCAAACTGGCATCACATTGCGTTGCAAAACTAATATTAAAGTAAAACTAGTCAAGCGTGGTTAGGTTTTATCTCTTAAGTTAGTTTAACTTATCAAAGGTATCAGTGATAGCAAACGCTAATATTCTAAGATTACTTGATTACTTGATTACTTTGTAAGTTAGTTCCACATATGGTTGAGTATAAAATTCTAATAAATATGTTCGTAATTTCTTTTCAAATTCAACACTATTAATTTGTTAAATTTGAAGTCAAAGTCTTTCCAAATAGTCTATGTATTAAGGAAGAGCTCTTAAAACTGCGCCCAGTCAGCAGTCGTCGGTTGGTTTTGGGCTGATAATCGTTGGCAATGGGCCACTGTTGGCAGCTGCAGCTGGTAGATGCACTTACCTCTACCCCCTGTAGCTGCAGCTGTTCTATAAATCATTCATGCACAGCCAAGCAAAAGCAGTTTTCCCACAATGAACAAGTCTGGGTAGCTGGCTGGCTTTATGCAAAACACGCATACGCCAGAGCCGAAAGCTGAAGAAGACGAGATGCTGAACTGAACCCAAGACGTTGCCAGAATTCGAGTCATCTTTATCTTTTGGTGCATACATAGTACATAATATGCCAGGGACTGGGTAACTGAGAACTGAGAACTGAGAACTGGCGCACGACTAGCCCCATGGGGACTGTGCAGCAGGAAGCTGTGTCTTGGGCGACTTTTTGTCATTTGCCTGCTGCGTTTCTTTTTTTCGTTTTCTTTTCTTCTTTTTTTTTTTTTTGCTCTTTCGTCTTCCTTTCTTGCAGTTGTCGCTTTTGATTTTGACAGTTCGTTACTCGGTTATACCATTTGCATGCATAATGCACAGGATAACAGCAGGCCAGAACCAGGAGCTGGAACTCCAACTTGAACTCCCAGCCAGCATTAGTAGCAGGCCAGCAGAAATTTCTATGCATGCTGCACGGCTGCAGCTGGCCAGGCAACATGTGAGTGGAGGTCCCAGTTCCCTAGTTCCTGTCCTGCGGCCATGTAACTCACATCAACATCGTCATTATCAACATGATCATCAGCTAGTCATCTTCGTCATCAACTGAGAGACAAAAAATGCCATAAAATACAAGAGAACAGGGAATTGGCAGTGACAGGACGAAGAGAAAATGCTCTTTAAGGCTTCTGAAATATGTGGTTTAATATTGTTTTAATGAAAAAATCTTTACAGCATTTTTTATAAACAAAGCATTGTTGTAGAAAGAAAACATATTTGTAGGCATCTTGAAAATCAATTTAATAATGTTTTATATGAACAATTATTGTTAAAAATATTTTTTTATATACAAAATTCAGTTCTTGCTTTAAAAGACATTGACTTGACCACTGAATATATTTGAAGTTTAATTTTCAAAAATATTAAAAGTCAAAGAAATTGGTATAGAAAACTAGAATCAGAGATATAACTATCTATATAAACCTAGGCATCTATTAGTAGAGATCAGAAATGCTTTGGTCTACGATTCAGATGCCTGCCTATTACAAATTCAAATTTCCAAACCTAATAACTCCAGCTTTTAATAAAAATCTATTTTATTATATATTTTTAAACAATTTTAAACTGAATTTTCACTTGTGCAAGAATTTTACTGCGACTTATTTAGGTCTCAAATATTTTTCTATGGCAGACAAGCTGAAACTCAAACAAGAAAAACCCCTAAGAAGCCCAGCTTCTAGTGCAAACCCTAGTTTATCTCATATTTTAAAAATTTGCTTAATAATTTTAAACTACATTTTCTATTATGCAAGAATTTTACTCCAACTAATTTGGGTCCCAAATATTTTGCTATAGCAGTCAAGCTGTAGCTCTGAAATTCTAGCAGGAAAAGTAAATCTAAAAAAACTGCTAGGATAGAAAAAATGTCGATTTTCACATCATTTTTATATAAGACTTTTTCACTTCATTTCATACAACACATCTCTACTTCACAACAAAATCTAACTACTCCTCAGTTAGGGCATAGAAATAGCTTTAAGATTTATGGCACATGCTTCAGCTTGATGCACAATTGTGCAGACTGAGCGACATTTTTAGTTGCCATTTGGCTTATTGCAGATTCCATCTAGCTGCTGCGTTCTTCTTTTTTCTTTCCTTCTCTCTAGTTAAAAAGAAAAAAGAAAACAACAAATACGATTTGAGCTTTGCTATGGCTCTTCATGCAAATTAAATTCCAACTGCTCTGTGTGTGTGTTGGTCTTGGTCAAATATTTTAGCTGGCGAAATGGAAAGTGCTTGCAACTGGCCAACAGCAGCCACCAAAAATGTTAGCTTTTACCCGCAACACCTGTGTCAACACGAATGCAAATCTACAACAAAAAACTCAACTCAATTTCAATTGCACAAACTGCGCAATTTTTGATGAGAATCAACTGCGTCGCAGCATCTGCCCATGAGATCATCAGCAGCGGCAGGATGTACCCAAAAAAAGGCGAAATTTATTACTTAATGCGCATCTGCTTTTGCGTAACAAATTGCGTGTGACAGCAGCCGCAGCATTGAGCACTTTTCACAACCACTCAACCATCTCAAGCGTGGTCCACACCACACCATACCGCTCCACCACTCCACCACTCCATCACCAACACCCCCCCACATGCTATTAATATCTATTAAACAGCCCACGATAGCTGCCATACTTCATTAAATGCTTTCATGCAATCATACTACCTATTTTTTCTCAGTGTGTGTGTGTGTGTGTGTTGGCTCTGATTGGGATTAAGGTTTGGCCAGCAGGCCTCGTTTTGATTGCCTCTGTGCCATAACACTGACTGTGATTGGGGAGCTGGCCACCAGAGTTGGACGGGTAGACCCTGTGAACGTGAAATATTTCATTTGCTGCGAATTATTTGCTCTGCGCTCTGCGCTCTGCGCTTTGGCATTGCCATTGCCGTTGCCGTTGCCGTTGCCGTTGCCTTTGCTTTCCATTCGCTTTTGTTTTCGTATAACTCAGTTAACTCTGTTAGGCATCAGGTATTCACACTTATTCAATAATTTTGTAACAGAAATTCGAAATATATGTAGACTAAAAAAAGTTGTAGCATTGGCAATATATCATTTTGTTTGATATAAATCAGTTCTCAAGAAGTTTTCTTCAAGCTTGGCATATTTTGCAATGTATAATTTAATGATATATATGATGTATATCATTAACTTGACTTGATACGAAATTTAATAATAAGTTCATTTAAATTTAATATTTATTCACATTATATTTAAGCTTAAAGCTTATAAAAATTATATTGTATTCAATTTTTGTCATATCTCTAACTCAAGAGTTACTTTTCAATAAGAATGAAACTTTATAATAAACTGAGATTTTACTATTTTTGTTAAAAATTAAATTATATTAAATATTTTTTTAAAAATAAATAAATTGTCGCTGAAAGAGCTTTGCTGAAAACAATATTGTTCAAATTTTTCGTAGACTTTTTTTTCAATTTTTAAAAAATATTTTCTGTATTTGTATAATATCAACATGTTTTTTTTTTAAAGAAAAATAAAATAGAGTTTAAAAGAACTAAATTTTAGCACTTTAGCTCAAAAAACATAGAAAATATTGTACATCAACGAAAAACGTGATTTCAGCTTTACTCAAAGAGTTTTCTTTAGTCTGTTTTTAAGCTGTGAATCGTATCTAAAAATATCATACAATTCTAATATCTTAAGAAATTAAATAGAATTTAAAAAGAATAAAACTTTAAGCCTTTTTCTGCGACAAGTTCGACAAGTTCTCGAAGTATATTCAGAGTTCGTTATATTCGCCAAAGTTAATTTCGTATATTGAATTTTGTTTTTCATTCGCTATGCGTGTGCTTGCGCCAGTCTATGTGTGTGTGTGTGTGTGTGTGTGTGTGATTATCGTTTTCGAGCACGAAAGTCATTTAACAAAGTGGCTGGCCCCCTCCACTCCCAGAAGCTGTAGCTTCAATAACAGAGCCGGCGTCTGGCTATATAGGCCCCAAAATAATTTGTAGCAAAACGTGAAATATAAACCAAAATGTATCGCTGCCAAATGAAGGTCAATTTTTTTTTTTTCATTTCTTTGCTTTTTTACATTTTCTTTTTTTTAGTAATCTCACCTGGCTCCGTTGTTGTACTGGTGGTTGTCTCCACCGCCGGCGGCTCTGTATTGGCCTGGCTCTGGCTAACTCTGTCCAGCATCAGCAGCAGCACGGTCAAGGATATTAAAGCCCAGAGTGGCTTATGGCGCATACGCTGCCAGTTCCACATGTTGGCCAAGCTCACCCAAATTGGTTAACTGTTTGTTTTAACTGTTTTCGAATACACTCACACTCACACACACACACACACACGAATCAATGTGCTGACATTGAGCACTCGAAACTTGTGCTTGAAGCTCTTTGACTGGCCTGGGGCAAGGATAATGTGTGAGTCTTGTTGCTTTTCAGTATTGTTTTTGTTTTCGTGTTTTTTTTTTGTGTTTTTAGGCGCCTTTAAACCGCTTTAAAGTTTTGTTGATGCCGTCGCTCAATGCCACAGTACGAGGCAGCAGCAGCAACAACTATGCTACGCTGCCTTGCCACAACGACAACACAACACTTCAAACGCTGCCTTCACTGGGCGCTAAAATAGAAATCCACTTGCAGTGCCACACACACATACGTATGTATATATATGTGTGTAGATATATATATATTTTTTTGGCAATTTGCCAAGTCAGTTTTTCACTTTTGTTTTCACTTTAGAGCTTAGATTGCTTTTCCTTAAGGTGTTCGGGTTTTTCTTTCTCTTCTTCCAACTGCTCGCAACTGTCGCTGCTGACAAAATGCGTTGCTGCTGCTGTGACGCGTCCTTTTATAGTGCTTTCTGGCAGCATCGTTAGATTCGACGCTGTTCGCTCGTTCGCCCTTCGGCACTGAACGAAGCCGAAGCAGACGAACATCAGGATACGAGCTGCAGCCTCTGCTGTCACGTGCATTTTGCCGGTAAATCGCGTGTTTTTGTTTTGATTTGACTTGAATGTGTTTTTTTTTGTTTTTTTGCAACAACTGCTGCTGCTACTGCTGCTGCTTTCGCTTTTCTCTTGCCGCATTTTAGGCGCCAAGTGTCTCTGTGTGTGTGTTTGTCCTTGTAACTTGCACGTAGCTTGCGTTGAAAATTGCGCGCGTTTATTTCCCCTTGGCAATAGCTACAAATGAAGTTTACTTTACTTGTGGCTGCTGCATTTGATCAGCTTAGCCATACACACACTCACACGCACACCCACACGCACACACATGCCCACCCACACACAAAACACACACACATTTAGTTGCCTTTGCCTTCGCTCTGCATTTAATGCTATCAATTGCAGCCTTAGACATCTTGTTATCCTAGCATCTTGTCAAACATCTTGAGACATGGCAAACAACAAGAAATTTCACTTAACAAGCTTAATCAATAAATTTAAGCTCGTAGCACAAGATTTGCATTGAGATTGTGTTCAGTGAGCGTTAATACGCAAACATTGCTGGAAAAGGCATTTCAATTTGTACTGAATTTGATAGAATATGCATTTGTTCAATTTTGGATAAGCTTAAAAAGCACATTTAAGCTTTAACAACAGATAAAATTCCTTTCTCAGTGGAAGGAAACTTTGAAGCAAATCGATAAGCAGCTTTTAAATCATATTAATTCTTACTATATGAAAAAAGCTGCTGAAAGCTCACTTTAATCTCTTATACTTGTTATATAATGTGAGAAATTGTAGTTAAAGTTTATTTCCAAAGAATAACATTTTGAAGTACACTTGGGGTTCTTTTCCACCTTAAAAATACTTTAGAGCCATAAGACCACAGCTTTTCAAAGTTTAGTTTAAGCAGTAAGTTCTTTATTACTCTATCTAAAAGCACACTTGTTTTAAAAGCAAGTGGAGCTCAGCAGCTTTTACAATGGAGCCCTATCAATATAAAGGTAATAAAATCTTTACTAAGTTCCTTTAACTAAATGTAAATCTATATTTAAAATGCTCAATTAATATAGTTTAACCATTGGCTAACACTCAAAAAATGAATTTTTATCTAAAAAAACATTTGTAAAACTGTCAAAAACAGCTTTTAAATTAGCTTTGCATAATTTCTCAATCAGCTTCAAAAGCTTCTGAAAGCTTTATATAAAAAAAAAAAAATTAGATCCAGATTTACTTCATATTTTATATAAAATTCAGAAATTATAAAGAAATGTTGCTTATTTATTCTAATGAATGCCCTTTAAAAGCTTAACGCTCGCTGGCTAGCTTAGAAGTTCGCTCTAATTGTTATCTAGCCAAGATAAATTCAATATTTACCGCCTTTTCAATTACGCCCATTACGATCTGGCGAAACGCAACGCAAATTAATCTGCGCTAGCGACGCCCCCGCCTAAAAGTAGGCAATGAAGTGTGTGCTCAAGCACAGAAGGACGCTGAAAGATTTGCGGTGATTGAAGCACTTGCATTGCGGTCACCAACAAAACGAGTGCCTGCGGACTTGACAGACATCCTTGGCCACTAATTACGTAAATGAATTCTGTGGCCTGGCCAAGTCAGACCTTTTCCTAGCCTCACCTCGCCTCGCCTCGAACATTTCCGGGTTTGCCTCGATGCGCCCTGGCGGCCTGTTCGTGATAAATGTTTGTCTCGCTCTGGACACGTTTCAGCCAGGGAGGAAGGGATGTAGGTAGATGGGGGGCAGCAAAACAGGACAACAATTGAATGCCGTATACAATGCTGTCTGGTTTCAGAGCCATCAGCCACTGCCACTTGCCACTTGCTACTTGCTGCCTGCTGCTTGCTGCATTGCAAAATTTGCTGAAATGCGAAATGCGCTCAACTCAAGTCAAGTGGAAAATGAAAGCTGATGTTGTTGCTATAACAATTGACAACTATTGTTGTTGTTGTTGTTGCTGTTGCTGCTATCGTTGTGCATTTGTGCCTGTAAATTCAATTGTGCCGCATTATCTGTATAATTTGTTGCATACTCCACATTTTTGTTGCCAGCTGCTACGGAATACATTTTCCTCTTGTTTTGCTTCAATGCATCCAAGCTGCAATCACTCTCTCTCTCTCTCTCTCTCTCTCTCTCTCTCTATCTATCTATCTATCTCTGTCTTTACATGTTGCCTCTTGTCTGCTTGAACAAATAAATTCAATTTGCCAACACAATCACAAAATCTAAAAACAAAATTCTGCCAATAAACCAAAAATTTAACAAGCTAATAATTGTCATGGGCAATCTTTGGGTCAAATAAAATTACTATTATTATTATTATTATTATTATCAGTATTGTTATTATTATTGCATGTGTTTTGCTTGCAGTACACTTTGCTGCCACATGCTGCTGCATACATAATTTATTTTCCCTGACAATCTAATTATTTAGTTTTGTTGCACGAGCAGCAGCAGCAGCATTTTGCATATTGATGCGCTCAGCCAGCAGCTAAAAGACTTTAAGCCAATTTCATAAATGCAACGGCAATCAATCAATTTATAGCACTTAGCATAGACTTTTGTGATGTCAACTGACTGGAAGTGAACGTTTTACTATTATTTAATAATAAATATGCATAAAATGGCATCATATTTCTTGCTTTCATTGAGAGCAGTAGAGCTTTTAAAAGCTAAGTTATTATTAGAAGTTGAAACCATTGAAAATGGAAACTCAGGCTAAAATGTTAGTAATTGGCAGGAGAAGGCATGGATGAACCCATAGAGTATATACAACTGTGGTCAGAAAAATAGTAGTGCAACTGCTGAGTGCAACTGTTGCACAGCATAATTTTGTGATAAACATAAAAACAATGAAATCCTTGAACAAAATTAACAAACTTCAGTTATTAAATAAATATAAATATTATATATAAAAATATATAATGTCTTTTGAACTAGAATCTCAAAATTTTGCTATTAGTTTCATTTATATTTTATTTATTTTTATTCTATATATTTATATATATTTACTTTGTATTTAAAAATATATTTAAATAAAATATATATTTTATAATCTCTTCTTATACATAACTATCTACTTCTTGTCAATCTCAACTACTTGACATCACTTATATTTCCCACATAATATGAAAGCCAAAATTCTTCTTCTTTTAACCCTCATTTTTCGCAATCTCAAAGCAATTTCATTATCAATTTTCATTTCTTTCAAGTAGCTCAACGACAAAAGTACACAATGATTAGTGCCTTGTGCAATGTAATTACGCTGCCATGCCTTGCCTTTCACTGGGCGGCGGGTGGTGGGGGGCGTGGCAAGCGAAAATAGATTGCTTTAAGCATTTCGAAATCGAATCGAAATAGCTTTTAGCCTCGAATCACTTGCAATGCACACAGCAATCGTATAATTAAATCAATTGCAGACCGAAAAGCAAAGACAAAACTGTAAAAGGGGGCGAGGCTGGCGACGGCGATAAGCAAAAGTTGCATGCAGCATGGCAGCAAGGCAGCAAGAATCCTGTCGTGTCATGCAATTATCGAGTTTTAATGAAATTTCACGCACAGTCATACAAATCCATTAAAAAGGCAAAACCAAAAGCTCGAGACTCCAAAAAAAAAAAAGAAGGAAATAATGAAAATCAAATATATCTAATGGTCAGTTGCTTGGCGGGCATCTCTAATTACCCAAGACACTGTTCGCTTGGCATAGTTAATTGCATTGCCAATGATGCGGCAAAAATCGACAATGTGACAAAATGGTAAAAGAAAAAATGGAAGAAGACCTGCCACGCCCCCTTAAAAAGCCATTAAGTCATTAAGGCTGCTCGACTTGTGATTAAAGTTGTGAAAGGAATTTAATCAACTGGCAGTTAAATAATTGTTGGCCAAATTGAATACTACAAATTGTTTGGCAAGCTTCTCTGGTGGCCTAATTAGGCCATATTCGCATTGAATTGCAAATGACATTAGAAAATTTTGCAAGTAAAAGTTTACAATCAAGGCGAGAGTGCCGCTGTGTGTGTGTGTGTGTGTGTGTGTGGTTCTTAACGAGTTTCCAACTCTCAGTCGCAGTCAAGTTGTGTGCGCTGTGTAAATTAAATAAAACATTAATTGCTTGCTTACGTCACGTAATTTGCCCAAGCCACAGTCGCCAAAACCGAGCCAACATTCGAACCAACATTCGAGCCACATTCGAGCCACATTCGATCCACATGCAAGCTCCCCGAGCAATACAGGGCCAAGGCAATGCGACACGTACTGCCAATAAATCTCAATTGATCCCCGCGGTGTTGTTGCAAAAGTTCAATTAAAAGTCTCCCCGTGGCATGCCTCACTGTGGCCAACATCGTGACACACACACACACATACACACACTTTTGCACATTCAACTCAACTGTTGCCCCAATGGCAAATGGCTGCAAATATGCTAAGTGGTCAAATGTGCACACACTATTTGCATGCACTGTGTGCCACATGTTCCGTGTCCACTGTCCAGTGGGAGCAGCTGAGGACAGGACATCGGATAGCCCAGCTCTAGCCCTGCACTGGAGTCAAATGCTCTACCTCATTATCATCTGTTATTCCACCTACTTCTCCTACTTCCACTCCCACTCCGACTCTATTTCCAGCTGAGCTGAATTGTTGGCCAACAAAAAGTGTTGCACAGTTATTAGCGCGCTATTCAAGTTTATTGGGCCGCTTGCAGTTTTAATTAAAGTCAAGGCAATAAAAGCCAACATTGGATCTTAATGATACGAGCTGAAGTTTGGGCTTTAGTTTTGGCTTTAATTTTAATAATTGTGCTTTGATTAGAGTTTTTTGGTAATTAATCAAGCTTTACGTGGAGCTTAAATTCTGGTTAAAACAATTATTAAAGGAGTTTTTAATACTTTAATTGGGAAAGCTTTAAAGCTTGAATGTGAGCCTTAATCAGTTAAGTATACTTTTTTGGTAATAAATCAAGCTTAAAGTTTTAATCTTAAATTCTGTTTCATTTTAGAATTCATATTTAAAGGAATAAAATCTATTTAAATTTCCTGAAGAACTTTAGTTGAAGGGTTTTATGAAGAAAGCTTAAAAGCTTGAATGTTTTTCTTAATCAGTTGTTAAAAGCGCTGTAAACAAACCATAATAAAGTTGGAATATATGAATGATAGAAAAAACTGAGTGATTAAGCTTTAAGTTTTATACAAGCTTTTTAAATTTAATTCATAAAAACTTTAATGTCTAGTGTTATATATTTGTAATTTCATAAAACATATTATTTTATATATTTTTAAAACTTTAAGCTTCATAAAAGAGCTTTAATATTTATTTTAAAATTCATACAAATTTCCATATAAAATTTGATATATTTTTAAATATTTAAGCTTCATATAGAAACTTTAAAATATGTTTAAGAATTCATTAAAGCTTCCATATCTTTTTATATATTTTTTAAAGCTTAAAGAGTCTTTAAATTTCTTGCTAATTTCATAAAAGCTTTTCTTAATTTCTAGCCACATCACCACACTGGCATTATGCGGCTTACTCCCTTTCAGCTCATGTCATTGGAATTTAATTGAATGTTTCAGACAGAAATCAACACAATCAGCAAGAAGCCATAAACGCTCACATTTTGGCTGCCCAATGGTTATGACAACGAGTCCATCCAACTGACCAGCAGAAATTTGGCCATTTCACAGGAGTGTGTGTGAGTGTGTGTGTGTGTGTGTGTGTGTGAGTGTGTGTGTGTGGATAAGCGGGCAGCAAGTGCAAATAATATTATGCTTAACTGCACGCACGCACACATGTGTCTTGCCTTGTCCATACTGGACTCGACATGTCCACAGGGTGCCAACGGGTGAGGAGTGTGGTGTGTGCATGCCACCGGAAGCGGCTAAGGACAACACGCACAACTTTGCTTGGCCAAACAGAATTAAGGAACCGCACGTACGCACACAGGACGACAGCAGGAATGGGTGCATGTGTGTGTGTGTGTGTTTGTAATTGTAATAACTGTTGTTCCGTATCGTTGTCGTAAGCTGCCTTGTTTGCCACTGTAATTGCCCAGACTACTTGCCGTAGCTCCTGATCCTGGCCGTGGCGCTGCCATTGACAAGTTCAATAATGGCCATCGACCGCAACATCTGGTTTAGTTTGCCAGCCTGCCTGGCCTGGCCAGGCCTGGCCAGCCTGTCTGCTTTTACGGCTGGCAACTTGGCATTTGGTTTCAGTTTCAGTTTCAGTTTCAGTTGCAGGTAGAGCCAGCCGAGCGCCTAATTGAATAGCCGCTCCACAGACTGGTGGCAACAGTGAAACATTAACTGACATTTGAGCCAGCACTAATCTGCATAGAATTTGCAACTTGGCAGCCTGTGCCGAGAACTTACTTATCGCAGGACATTCAGCCACACACTCCACACACACACACACACCCACACACACACACACCCACACACACACACACACCCATTAATATGCTGCTGGCGCACATGTGCCAAGCGCCCGCTGCCAAACCCTTATCATACGCCCAGACTTTGAACGCCCTTTTCTGCTTTGCATGCATATCCTGGCCCATTCTGCTAGCTAACTGCATCTATTTAGCATAATTTGTTGTCTTGTTGGCTTTTTTTTTCTTTATCTCTACTTTCTTAACTGTTGTCTGGGCTGCTGCAAGGCTGGCATCCTTTCGCCTGGCAGTCAAGTATCAAGTGCTCAAGTTGCACAGTTAGTGGAGACCAAAGACAAAGTCTAGCTTCGAGTTTTATTGACCTTTTTTATTGAATATTAAAGCAATCATTTGATTTTATTTTTTAACATAAAATAATATTTTACTAGAATTACAAGTTAACATTTACTTTCAATTTTAGTTAAATATTTATTAAAATTTTAAAAAATGTACTTTTACTTTTAGCTAAACATTTTAAAACTTAAAAAAATTTACTTTAATGATTTTATTTTATTTTAATTGAACATAATTTTTAAATAAATATTATTTTACATTAAAAAAAAAATGTTTCACATTCCTTTAAATAATTATAGTATCTTTTAAAATGGTATCAAAAAGCTTCATTATCCGTACATTTATACATATGTATGTATGTCGCTAATAAAATGATAAATAACTGTTAAAGTAAAGCTTTTTAATACTCACTTGTTCTCTGCCATTCTATATACTCTTTCTCTCTCTCTCCCTCTTCTCATTTAGTTGTAATTGCAATTCAAGCGTCCGCCATTTTTATTCAGCAAATATTTTACCGGCACGCAACCAAGTTTAACATGTTAGCTAAACGACGGAAAACTGGAAAAAAAAACACATAAAACACTTCAAAAACAATTAACGGCATCAACTATTTATGTTTTACACTAATTGACATATTTTACTTTGTTTAAAACATAAATTGGTTACACACATTGTAAATATATGGTGCACACGCCCGTCACGCACAAGCACAACCGATCAGCGAAAGACACGCACTTCAACTAAATCTAATTATGCTCATGCGCTTGCGACCCCCTCCGCTAATCCCGCAGACTCATTTATACTAAGAGAGGCAATCAGCTACTTATCTAGTGAGAGCCTGCACTCACACTATGCACAATTTGAGTTGATCTCTGCATATCACAACCAACAGAGTGCAAGCATAATTGCTCAATGTTAAAAATTGGCTGCAGCGCTCGCCAGATTCCACTCGTAACATGCGCCGAGTGAGCTGATCTGCTTATAATTGTATAATTGCTCAGTAAGCGCTCTTGAGTGTCATTGCAGTGCAGTTATAAATTGGCTGCAGCGCTCGCCAGATTTCACTCATAGCACGCTCCGAGTGAGCTGATCTGCTTATAATTGTATAATTGCTCAATGTGCGCTCTTGAGTGTCGTTGCAGTGCAGTTATAAATTGGCTGCAGTGCTTACCAGATTTCACTCATAGCACGCGCCGAGTGAACTGATTTGCGTTTTTGGTTATTATTTAATTACTTATATTTTTACATGACAGAATTTATTTCGAGTAGTGTCACTTTCTGTAGAACTTAAAGCACTGATGTGATTCATTTAATTAATAAATTTAAAAATAAAAAACGAAAACACATTTATTTATGTGCAGTTTGAATTTGCCGCAAATATGTGTAGTGCTGTACAGCACTGCACAATACTGGTCAATAGTGACGTCAGCTGCGAAACAGCTGTTTTCGTGTTTTTGCCGCTGAAATGAAAAATGTGACAAAAATTTGTTTATAAATTGAATTTTTAGTTAAAACTTGTGTTTTTATAAGTTAAACTATTATGGTAAGTGATATGTTCAATGTATTTAACTTGTCTGCTTAAGGGCAATTGTATATTTGCAGAACTTGGACGCAATTTGCCCGGATTTAAGTGCCTTAAAACGCGCCTTGGCCACATTTGTTTACAAAGATTTATCAAATAGTTGTGTATATATAGTATATATGTATAGTGTGTATTATTAATATAGTTTACCATTTGCAGATGAACGCTTGCATCACATCGAGCCGCATTTTGAGCCATCTTGTGGCCTTTTCTATTGGAGCGCCCGAAATGTGGAACGAGAAAATTTCGTCGCTTATTTCCCCATGGAACATGCGAAGGATCTGGACTTTGAGCTGATTGGAAGGCTACAGGCGAAGCTGTCCAGCTATATCATTATAATTGCCATAGTGGATAATACGGGCAATATATTGTATTATCAGATGACGCAGGGATTGAATGAGAATGTCATATAAGAGAGAAGGAGAGGGGGGGAGAGAGGGAGAGAGAGAGAGAGAGAGATATGGAACTGTGGAGGAACTGGAACTGTGAAGCAGCTGGAACTGTGGAGGAGCTGGAGCTGTGGAGCAGCTGGAACTGTGGAGCAGCTGGCACAGCTCATATGCTGCTCCTCAATCATACCTAAAGCTCACCAGCAAATGCTATTGCTTTACACATTCATGATTCAAGCATTGCTAAAGGCCGACAAAATGTCTTAAGAAATTATAGCAAACTTTATGGCACTTTATAGCAACTCAATCTGATGCTTTTGTGGAGCTTTGCCAAAGTGAGCCTCTTAAAGACATTTTAACTCTACAGTCATTATTCTTATATAAAATCGGAGAGTAATTAAAGAGCAATATTAAGTAATTAAGTAATTTTTTATAAAAGTGTCCAATATCAATAGAGCTCTTTGATCTGATATTTTCTCGAATCATTTGTCCAATATCTTCTAATGTGAAACTGTTATAACTGTTATAAAAGCAATACTTGCAACTGTGTTCATCAAAATAGTAGTGCGACTAAAATATTGTGTTCATAAAAATAGTAGTGCGACTAAAATGTTGCACAGCAAAATTTGATGATAAATATACTATTTTGTAAACAATTTGAATATATATTTATAAATATACATATATGTTAATTTTGATACTAGCTTCAAATTGTTCTTTAAATATTATGTCTATCACAAAACTTTGCTAACAAAACATTTCAGTCGCACTACTATTTTAATGAACACATTTCAGTTGCACTACTATTTTTATGAACACAGCTTTTTATCATAATTCATGTACTTTTAAGCGAAAGCGTGATGGAATAAAGTATAAAAAGCAATATACCTTACTCAATATGATCTTTTCTTGCTGAATTTCTTCAATATCTTTTAAGCAAAAACTGTTATAAGTGTTATAATACAAAACAGTGTTAGAAAACCATATAGCTTCTCAATACGATCTTTACCTCATCTAATTCTTGTTGTTCAATATAAAGAGAGGGAAAGAGAAACTGTTATAACTGTTATAATACAAAACATATATCACTATTCATGTAGTATCAAATGGGAGAAAATGCTAGAAAACCATTTAAATAGCTTCTCGATATGAACTTTACCTCATCTAACTCTTATATTTCAATATAAAGAAAGAGAGAGAAAGAGAAACTGTTATAACTGTTATAATACAAAATATAATCATTATCATATAATCATTATTCATATAGTATCAAATGGGAGATACGATCTTTACCTTATCTATTTCTTCAATATGTTCTAAAGTGAAACTGTTATAATACAATATATGTAGTATATGCACTATTCATGTGAAGTAACAAATGAGCAGGTTAAACTGAACATAAGATTAGCCTAAGAGTTTATAGGGCGATCTTTGGAGCTGTATAGCAAGTCGAACAGATCTATTGCTCTGACTTTTGATTCATGTCTTTTAAAGAGAAGCTATCGATGTATATACACATTCTTCCATTCTAGTATAAGATAAAGGAATTGCAGAAAAATATATTTGAAAAAACTCGATAGAAATAGATGAAGGTGTAAAGATCTATCTGAGTGCTGCTCAAATTGATATACCAAATGTCCTTAATTGAAATCTCAATTGAAGATTTCAAACTATGTTTTATAAGCAAATTATAATAAATTATAAAGATATACATAACATACACATGTGAAGCATATGCAAATACTTTATGCAAATTATTGCAGTTATTACAAAAATTATATGTCATATTATATAATACAGTCGAGTCTCGATAATTCGAAATGGCAAGGGGATCAGGTTTTTTACGAATTAGACGGAAATTCAAATTATCGAGACTCGACTTTAACGAATTTTTTTCAAGGGGATAGATTTTGTTTCGATTTATCGCGATTATCGATTTGGCGGGGTACAAATTATCGAGACTCGACTGTATAGTCAATATTTAATATATCATATCATATAGTCAATCCTCCAGCCTCAAGAAACCTGAAGAATTCAACATTTCTTAAATAGCGATAGATACATTTATTCAAAATCATATCATAAAGTTTGTTTCTTTCTTTTTTAGCATAAATAACAATCATGTGCCAAGCTTCAAGTAGATCCATCATATAGTTTATATATGCATATGAATCTAAAGATCTTCGCACATAATAAATGATATAATAGTTTTCGCATAATCATAATTTATATATAATCAATAATCGTAATATAATTATCTTGACATATTTATATAACTTAGGCACTAAAATTCAAATAATCGAATGCTACAAACTTAGAGACAAATTACAAATTATATTTTCTTTAATTATAGGCATAGATATTATATATATATATATATATGTTTATAGATATATATATATATATATATATATATATATATATAGATAGATAGATAGATAGATAGTTAGCTTAAGTTTATTTAACAATCTGATTGAGAAAATCTTTTTTCGTAACTTGGGAAAATTTCTCAAATGTTTTTTTAGCTGCGGTTTTTTTTATTTATATTTTTTATTTTAAAGCGTGCACCGCAAATGATTTAAAAAATATTAAATGAAATGTTTAAAAAAATCTTTTAAAAAATGCTCAAAGCAATACAGTTTTTATGTTTGTTGTATCGGTTTTTGTTGTTGTGTTTGTTTTTTTTTTTTAAAGTACAATAATAAATAACAAATGTATAAGCATGCGTATATATATGTATGTATATATATAGAATTTAAAATGTAAAATTAAAATAATATATTTATTACTCAACTCGGGCAATGGGGCTGAGGAGTTGATGTGAAGGCGGCAAAAATAAAAATAATAATATACAGTGTTAAAAAATTGTAAATATTTGTTGTTTATCGATGAGCTCTTTAAATATATATATGTTTGTATATATATATAATATAATATATAATATTTGTATTATGACTTGTTTTTCAATTTGTTCAACATTTTTAATGTGATTTGTATGTTTCATATGAAAATAGCTGTGTGTGTGAGTGAGTGAGTGTGTGTGTGTGTGTGTCTGCTCACGCTTGTAAATAGCTGTGTGTGTGTGTGTATGTGTGTATATATATATATAACGTTTTCTCACTTGTTCACTCTCTCTCTCTCTGTCTCTCTGTCTGTCTCAACTAACATCTATATATAAAATATAGAACCTGGCTCTTTATAATTTCATTTGTTTTAAATCAAAATCTTTACATCATCTTTAAGGCTTTCCAAGTGCTTCTCAGACTATATATATATATATATATGTACGTATATAAATCATATAAATATATCTGTATATATATAAATTGAAGCAGCTGACTTGATATCATATGATTGTATATATGTTTATGTGTATGATTGATGCAGGTGTTTACAATTTATGTAGAATATTCTAGGCAAATTTGGTCAATGCTTCTGAGCAAAAAACATGCACAAGGTTTTCACAATTCATAAATATATATATATAGAAATGTATATAATATATTCAACCGTTTCTCATGTGTAAAAGCATTTTTTAAACTTATTTAACTGAGCTAGGCCCAGGGCCAAATTTAAGACTAAATGTAGTTGGGATAGGGAGGTGGCTGGCTGAGTTTAACACCAATCGGCCGTGTATGAAAAGTCCTGGAATAGCAATTGCTCCTCATCGGTCAAGTGTCGAGGCTCCTTTGGCGGCGTCAGCTGCGCCTTCTCCGACGTAAACTCCTCATCAAAGTTCGAGACATCTTCCAAGTGGTTCTGCATGAATATAATACATATATAAATTGCTTGTCTTCATTTTTTGGCTTTCATTTAATCATAATCTTACGATGGTTGGCACAAATGGTGGCTTGACTTTGCGCAGCAGCAGATCATCCCAAACAATGGAGCGGAAGAACGCTTGCTTCTTAACATCCTCAGCATCGCGTTCGGATGAGCCCAGACGTCGTTCCGGATTCTTGCGCAACAGCTATAGGAATGATACGTTTACTCAGTGATATCAGTTGAATCTCAATTTGGGCTAACTCACCCGTCGCATGACGGCAATGGCCTCCAGTGAGAGGAAACGCGGATAGCGCACCTCATCGTTAACAATTGAATCGAAGACCTCCTCCTCATCGTCGCCAGGGAAAGGAGACTGCAAAAGTTTCGATTTAGAATTAACAAATTGTTTACTATTATTATTTTACTCTCTCTCATTCTCACCTCTCCGACCAGCATCTCAAAGATGAGCACACCCAAGCCCCACCAGTCCACAGCGCGCGTATACGACGTCTCCGTGAGCACCTCGGGTGCCAGAAACTCAGGTGTGCCACAGAAGGTGCCAGTGCGATCCCCAAAGCCCATGCCCTCCTTGCACAGCCCAAAGTCAGCGATCTTTACATAGCCATCCGTATCGAGCAGCAAATTGTCCAGCTTCAGATCCCGATAAATGATCTTGTTCTCGTGCAAATACTGCAGACCCAGCACCACACAGGCTGCATAGAACACAGCGCGTGGCTCCAGGAACACATCTGTATGGATGTGCATCATCAGATCACCGCCGGCAGCGTATTCCATGACAAAGCACACGTGTTGCTGCAAGTAATTTAAATTTAAGTTCAATTATTTATTTAAATTGTGATTAATAATTAAGGTATTTAAGTAATTACCATTTATGACATCAATTCTTTTTTAATTACCTAATTACTTGATGGCATTTTTAAAGTAATTAAGAGTATTGAAATTGGAATCCTAAAATACTTAAAGAATTGGCAATAGCCAAAGCAAAGTAATTGCAATAATTACTCAAGTTTTAATTACTTGAGTAATTATTGCAATTAAGTTTTAATTACTTGAGTAATTATTGCAATTACTTTAATAATAAGTAATAAATATAAAATAAAGCCTAACAAACAGCTTTGTATGCCAGACATTTGTTTTCCTTACTGATTTAAAACAAGTACGAACGTTGCAGTTGGGCGTTACCGACTGCAGAATACTCATTCATGGCCCGAACGCTACCAGCTCCATTTTCTAATTTGGCACGCCCACAATTGGTATGTATATACAGTCGAGTCCCGATAATTCGAAATGGCAAGGGGATCAGTTTTTTTTCGATTTACACAGAAATTCAAATTATCGAGACTCGACTGTAACGAACTTTTTTCAAGGGGATAGATTTTTTTTCGATTTATCGCGATTATCGATTTAGGGGGGTACAAATTATCGAGACTCGACTGTATATATAATTTAAAGCAAATCAATTGTGGAGATCAACAGTAATTTAGTCGTTAAATTTGGAGTTTCTAGCTCTTAAACTATAGAATATACCTGCTTTGCCACGCCCCCTATGGGCGTAAATATATACCCAATATCTTATTGTTCTTGGGTTGTCAACCCGCGTATATATTCCAAATTTCAAGTCTCAAGCATCAATAGTGCTCAAAACATAAAAGATTTTGTGCAATACGCTATATATTCACATATGATTTGCCACGCCCCTAGTGGGCGTGTCGGAAAAATCTTGACACTTTCTAATTCGGGGGGTACACACGACTATATATTCCCAATTTCAAGTGTCTAGCTTCAATAGCGGCGAAATGGTTTACGTTCATACGGACAGACGGACAGACGGACAGACGAACGAACGGACGGACGGACAACAAGACGGACATTGCACAAAGATAATACAGTGATTTAGTAACACGGAAGTTATTAAACAATTGACAAAAGCATATGGCAAGTCGCGCCAAGAGTTGCAGTTGTATGCAGTGAGTGGTTCACAGCTTATTTCAACCAGCACCTCAAAAAACTTTAGGGATCTATAAAATCTAAACTAAAAGAGATATCAAACAAATTTAAATGCAAGTTGCTAGTCTAATGCTTGAACTTATAAAATATAAGCTCACTTATTTTTTAAATATTTTTTTAACATTTTATAATAATTAAAAACTAAAAAATCAGCAAAAAATAATGCCACAGCTTATTACACTTTCGTGAATAAGTATAATTATTTAAGCAATTTTTCGGGAAATTCAAATGAAATTGGGGTTCTATTATACTACGTATATGTATCTAAATTGATCATTAATTATAATAATTATAATAAATTTGCAAACATACTATAATAAGTAAGTAATTAGTAATTAGAATAAGCATCTCGACACTCACCTCCGTTTGGAAGCACGAATACAAATTGACTAAGAACGGATGATGCATCGCATTGGCCACCTCGAAGATGCGCTTCTCGCTGAGCAGCGACTCCACCTCGTCCCTGGCAATGATGTCGCCCTTCTTGAGCGCCTTGATCGCATAGTACTGATTGTTGCTGCGCAGCTGCGACAATATCACCTTGCCAAAGTGTCCGCGTCCGAGCACGCTCAACAGCCGGAAATTGTCCATGGACAACAGGCCAGCATTTGTTGGCGGCTGTGCCGCACGCAGCGCCTCATAGCCAGCCGGCTCGCGATACTGCAGGCCACGCGCCACATTGCGTCGGCCGCCGCTGGTGGATGCAGCGCCCGCTGTTGTCGCTTTGGCCACATTCAGCTCGTATTGATTGGCATAGATCGGCTGCTGCTGCTGCTGCTGTTTGTCCTGGCGCTGTGTGGGCTGCGGGAATTGTGGTGCAGCCGTGGTGCTATTGCCATAGATTGTGGGCGTCGGTGGCTCCTGTATAATGGGCGATGCTTGCACCACATAGGGCAATTGTTGCTGCTGCTGCTGTTGTTGCTGTGTGCCTACATAGAGCTTGCCTAGCTGCGGTATGACCTAAGTTTGGTAAGAGAAGATCAAGATTAATATGAAACTAGATTTGATATGCAATTTTGAGTTAGTTGTGCAACTGAAAAGCTCTGAATATTGGCAGTGGGTATATGGTGCAGATATAAATATATATATAGATTATACTATATATATATATATGTGTTCAAGTTTTACCTCATCGAGCTCTTGAACAGACTCTACATTAGTTATTAAAACACTCTCGATGGCTGGCTCCTCTATAAGGCAGCTGTGGTTCAGGCCGCTGCTACTGGGTGTTGCTGTTGTCTCAATGGGTTCGAAGGTTATATGTACAACATTGATCTTGGCCTGCAAGAGTTCATTAAATAGTTTTTGGGACAGAGCAAACACAAAATAAAAAACCAAGTATACAAAACACATACAGGTGTAGCGCTTGCTGCTGCTGTTGTTGGCAGCAGCTGCTGCAATGGCCTGGTCAAGGCAAATTGATGAAATTGATGCGATTGTTGCTGCTGTTGTTGCCTTTGCTGATGTTGCAGCGCACACAGCTGCCGCACCATCTGCGCAAATGCCTGAAATGTGGGCACAATCATTGCGCGGCTGGCGCTTGCAACATGTCGGACAACAACTAATTCGCTTGGCCAAGAAACAAAACTGAGTGCCAAAGTCATGACCAGAGAGAGGCCAAAGCAATTCTTTTTCTGTTTTTTTTTTTTGGATGTCTATTTGCCATAGGTAACAAAATGTGACCATATAGCATATATATATGTATATATTATATTATATAGATGGCAGCAACTATATATATACGAGTTTGCAACGTGAATTGCTTTTAAAAATAATGGACAAAAAGGCAAAAACAGACGTAAAAATACGCTTAGCTGCAATTGAGTGAGTGAGTGTATGTGTGTGTGTGTGTGTGTGTGTATGTATGGGTGTGTGTGGACAACACTTAAGACATAGACCAAAAAAAAACATATACAGGGTGACCGCAAGACACTTAAGTTAAACAGACATTTTTGCTGGCACGTGAAACGCTTCGCATTTTAATATTCCATTTTTCCGCCTTTTCTATAGAAACTTTTTGCTATTTTTAAGCAGTTTCATTTTGCACACATTATTCGAATATTATCATATATATTATATATTTAAATATATATATATTATGACTAAGTCTGCAAGGTATATCTAGTAAGTGAGACAGCATGTCTAGAAAAGCTTTTTAGGCTGCTTAATCGAGCACTCATCCATAATAAATTATCTAATTTTCTTTTGGCTAATGTCTTTACAGGGTATATTCACACTACAGTTGAGCAATTCTAGAAAAATAATTGCTAGGCATAAGATGGAATTAACGCTTGCTAGTAGAAATGACTTTTACTACAAATTTATAATTATAATATATTTATATATATCCTAATTAATATCTGAATATATTGAATATATATAAGAAATTTGGAGTGCTTTGTCATCCTCAAACTATTAACAGGGTAACTGCCAGTCGCAAAGAATTGAATTGAATAAAACATTTTCAGTTTTTTTGTAGCTCAAATATCAAAGATTTCATCTAACATTCTCTTTAGCTGCCAAAAAAATTGAAGTATAAGACTTTTGTATAAGACTTATAAAATTAAGTGTTTTATAACAAGATTGTTAGCTAAAAAAGTTTTTTCTGCTGTCAAAAATAAGAATTATAAGAGCTTTGTATAAGACTTACAAATTATAAGTGTATTATAGCAAAGTTTTTATCTAAGAAACTCTTTAGCTTCTAAGTGTATAGTATAAGACTTTTGTATAAGACTTATAAGAGGATCTATGCAATACAAAGTAATCATCTTATATTCTACCTAGCTAACAGAAACAAAAATTAAGTATAAGACTTTTGAATAAGACTTATAAAATTATAAGTTTCATAACAAGATTGTTAACTACAAAAGTATTTTCAGCTGACAAAACTATGAATTATAAGACTTTTGCATAAGACTTACAAATTATAAGTGTTTTATAAGAAAGTTTTTATCTAAGAAACTCTTGTCAGCTTCTTAGTGTATTGTAAAAGACTTATAAGGGTCATTTATGCAATACAAAGTAATCATCTTATATTCTACAATACCTAGCTAACAGAAACTAAAATTAAATATAAGACTTTTGTAGAAGACTTAGAAAATTCAGTATGTAGTATAATAATATTTTCGTCTAGCAATCCTTCTTTAGGTGCCAAATTATATGAAATATAAGACTTCAATATAAGATTTAATATATTATAAGAGTACTATAACACTTACAAGACAATATTCAGAGCTTTCCCTTGATTAGTTAACTTATACAGAACAAATTTCTTAACTATATATAAATATAAATTCAATTTCTTTAGATATTCTGCGAGCATAACAGATGCTGTTAGCTAAACTACAGATGCAAGTGCTGTTAAAATGATGTTAACTACAGAAATGTTATTTAACATATACATATATACTGTTAGAGCAACTACAGGCGCCAGTGCTGTTAATAAACATTCGAATGACAGCTGAGTGTTAGCTGTGCTTGTTGCGTGTCTGTTAAGTGCGTATCATCTATGTAGGTGCTCAATGTTAAGTAAGTGAGTGAGTGGTTAGCATAAAGGCGAATTTTGAAGGTGATGGCAGAAACAGAAACAGTTTGGAAGCTAAAGCAGCTGTCAGCTAACATAGAAAAACATAAACAGTAACAGTAACAGTAACAGTAACGGAACACCAGAATAACACATAAAACATTTGAAACGAGTTTCGGCTGTAATTAGTAGTATTTGCAACTCGATTAAGACAAAACAAAAAACAAAAATAAATCAAATTAAGTAACGAAATCCAAACCAAAGCCGAATATAAATTGTAAACAGGGTATCAAAATGATAGAAAAGAAAACCTCCTAACCTCCACACAGAAACGATCGCCGGCACTGGAACTACGGCTGGACTGCAGCCCACCGCTGTACAAATACTCATCATCATCCTCGGGATACTCAACCAGCGGCGATGACGAGGAGCAGGTGACCAACATTGGTGGCTCCTCATCATTTCCACAGCCGCCAACGAGCACCACCGGCGGCAGCGTCAGAACGGGACGATGCATTTGCAGCTCCACCGTCGATGGCGCTGCTGGCGACTGTTTGGCTTGTGGCTTCTCGTTTGGCTGCTGGAACTGAAACGGGTTGCGTATGGTTAAGGAGGTCAGCTCAACGCTTGTGCTAAGCCTCTGCTCAGCTGCCGTTGTAGATGGAGCCTCAAGGCATATGTTGTTGTTGCTGTTGCTGTTGTTGTTAATTAGTGTTTCGGGTGGTGTTGGCGGCGATTCTTGCATGGGCATTACGGTCTCGATCTGCATGATACGCAGCGTAGCCATGCGCTTCAGCTGCTGCTCCTGCTCCAGCTCGAACTGATCCTTGGGCAGCGGGCGGCGCAGCGTGTTTGGATATGATTCCATTTCGGACAGGAAGTCAAATTCATGCAATGCATCCTGCAACTGTCGGCGATTAACGGCATCATGACAGGACACACACACACACACAGACACACGGACGAGGGCAGGCAAAGCGTTAAGCAACAGCAGGCAGGAGAGAAACAGCGAAAGAATATGTATGTGTGTGTGTGTGGGTGGAAGAAAGCAGACAGAGAAATTGGGAATATGGATCAAACATATGGCAATTGAAGTTAAAGTGTACTGAGAATGATGGGAGAGAGAAAGGTGAGAGAAAGAGCGAGAGACAGCGCGAGAAAGAGAGTGAACATGGGCGAAGCAGAGTGAAAGCTGAGAAAAGCACCAGAAAGACATTCGCAAAAGACAAATGTGGACGAAATGAAGAGATGAGTGGAAAACGATGCCCAGAGAGAAGAAGAGAGAGAGAAAATTGAGATAGAGTGTAAGAGCGAGAGATAATGACTTTGAGTTGAACAGATGAGAATAATGAGAATGAGGTAAACTGAAAGGAAAGATACAGAGAGAGCAAAAGACAGAGAGTGAGAGGGAGAAAGAGAGAGAGAGAGCGAGAGAGAGAGAGCGAGAGAGAGAGAGAGCGAGAGAGAGAGAGGGGGGAAAAGAGACAAAGAGAGAGAGAGAGAGAGAGAGAGACAGAAAGAGAGAGAGAGAGAGAGACAGAGAGAGAGAGAGAGAGAGAGAGAGAGAGAGAGAGAGAGAGAGAGAGGGAGAGACAGAAAGACTGACAGAGAGATAGGGAAATATATCACTACCTTTATGAGATATGAAAAGAGAGAGAGAGAGTGGGAAAGAGAATGCGAGAGAGTGCACAAGAGAGTGATGGAAAGAGACAGAGATATACAGAGACAGAAAGAGGAATGGAAAAAGAATCAGAGAGAAAATGGGAGGCACAGAAATATATAAAGAGTATGACAAAGTGACAGAGATAGATATAGAGAAAAGGAGACAGAAGAACAAAGAGAAACAGAATAGCAAGAAAGACACAAGCGAAGGCAGATTGCTGGAGATAGCTAAGCGTAAAGCAGTATGCAAAAAGAAACTGTTTGAAAAGGCAAAATGAACCTGCGCAGCTTAGCTGAGAATTGAATGTAAAGAACTAGTTCAAAAGAACTAATACAAAATAATAGAAAATGCGTTTAAAATTACAGCAGACGAACTAAAATCTGTAATAACTAACAAGTCATTTAGGCTGTGATACATAGGCTTTGTAGCGTTGGAACTAGTTCAAATTCATTTTTGTAAGGAATAATTTAAAAAAGAAATAATTTAAATAAAAATTTATTTAATTTTTCTATTTGTATTTTAGCACAGTTAAAAAAGTCCCATAATTCATTATCTGAATATAACTAAAGAGAATAGTTTAATTTTTGGAACTAGTTCCAAGCTTTGCCTAACAATTTTATTCTACAAAGCGAAAGCTCAAAACATAACTAAATTTAGCTAAAAAGTGTTCACAGTTCATATGAACTAGTTACTTATAGAACATATACTCTTAAATTCTTTAAAATGAGTTGATAACGATGAATGGATCAGGCAAATCATATATATTTATTGCTCAACGTCGAGTTGTTCTGTATGGAGTATTTGGTTGCTAATCAGATGAGATAACTATATATTTACAGTTACAAGAACAAACTGAAGAAGAACAAAACAAAAATGAACCAACACCAAAGCGAACCAGACATTGACTATATAGAGATGTATGGGGTATGTGGATAAATTTACAGCATGAACAGCTCTGGCAGAGGCACAACGATCAAATCAGCTACAGAGATACAGCTATATATTCAGATATATATATGTATATAGTATATATATATATATATATATATATATTGATATAGAGTAAGAGTATATATGTATAGGGGAAGTAGTAATTCTTTTTGCTATACAGTTGCCAAGCATAGTGTTTAGGTTCGCTTACCTCTTGATCGAGCACAGGTGTCACCGACTTCAAGACGGGCGGCGGCGGTGGTGCCGTGGTGGGCGCAGCAGTGCGTCCCGGCGGCGTTTTGCCCGGCATCTGGAGACTAAGCGTATTGGGTCTGCCGCTGCTGGCGCCCTGGGCTGCGTTGTTTGCAGCTGGCTGCGACGCCGGTGGCGGCGTCTCTGGCGGCAGCACACTGATGCCCTGCATATGCATGGAGAGTGGACGCAGTCCACTCAAGCCACTAGCCGCAGGATCCGGATATTCACCGGGCGTCTCCACATGCTCATGCATGCCAGCATCCGGATCGAATTCCATATTCTGTGCCTGTTCGCCCGGCGAATAGGGTTCCGGCTCAACGGCCAGCGCATCGGAGGAGGGTGTGCGCGATATGGGCGACTCGGAGCCGCGGGAGGCAGCGCTACTTGGCAGCGGCGAGGAGGCGCGTCCCACAGCCATGGATGTTGTGGATGTAGCTGGCACACTGCTGCCCGCACCCAAATGCACATGGTTGGGCGCATTGCGCTTGAGCAAGCGTCCCCAGGTGGCCACATTGATATTCATTTGCTTGGCACGCGATATATTCTTTGCCTGCTGCCGATTGAAGATCATGCGCTGGCGTCGCAGTTTCGGCTTTTGCGAGATCATCGGATTTAGAAATTTGACCTCGGCGAAGAGCAAACCTTGCGGCTCCAGCTGCAGTGCCATGCCGTGACGCACATCGTCAATGAACTCCTCGAGGCGCAGCACCTTGACGGCGCAGAGCGAGCGCCAGTCGCGCCAGTAGACGCCAATCTCGAGCTCCCGGGAGCGATCTAGATCGATGGAGAAACGCTGATCCCAGGCCTGCTGTGAGCATGGCTTCCACGAGGTCTGCCCCACCGTAATATTGTCCAGCTTGATGACAGCCATAATCTCCAGCGATGTCTCATCCTTGACCGAATAGCTCTTGGAGCTGCTGCGCGACGTGACGCCCTTGACAAAACTGCGCAAATCTCCGGGACTAGAGCTGTTGTCTTTGTCGCGACGCGAACGACCGGGCACATCCTCCAGCAGATCCTGGCAGCCCATCAGACGCACCTCCAGCTTGCCGGTGACGCTCGCACAGCGTCCGAGCGACGATACCGATTGATACGCTTTGCCGCCAAGCAGCCCACCCGGACCCGACTGCAGCGATGTATAATGCACGGGCGCCGGCGACGTCGATTGCTGTACAATTTGCAGCTCCTGCTTGAGCAGCTGGGCGGTGGGCGAATCAGTGGGCAGCTCCTGGCGACGCAGCTCCAAGGAGTAGCGCAAGAGATCAAGTTTACGCGACGATTCCGACAGACGGCCGTGTGCCTAGAAAAACCAAATCAAAAATACAATCAAATCATTATAAAATTTATTAAATTAGAATTTTTATTTCTTTTTTTGCTAAAAATAAAAGTCAAACATTTTTTTTATTTGTTGTTTTACACGCTATTTTAAATAATTTATATATTTATTGATTACTTTGATTACATAAAAAAACACACACACATTAAAAACTGATTCAGCGTTTGAGGAACATTGGAAACAATATATATATTTGGCTTAAGTCTCTATTTCAGGCTGGGATTCGGATTCGGATTGTGGTACACATGGATTAATGGGCGTGGCAACTTATGCAGAGTGTTAAATGCAAGCTAAAATCAGTAAAATAACGTAAAATTAAATGAAATAAACAAATAAATAAGAATTGTTTAAATTCGAGCAAAGCCGAACTTATCAAAGACCAAGGCAGAGTTTTTCAGCTACAAAATCTTTGATTTTGGGTAGAAAATTTACAAAAATTGAGCTATTTCAAAAGTATTTTTATAGAAAACTAAGAATGTTTGTTGATATTACATAAATTCATGGAAAGTACATTAAACTTTTCTATACACCTTTTTATAAAGTTTTACTATATCAACTATTTCCTTCTGCTATCTTATTTAGGCATAGCTTTTTTATAGTATATACAGCTGTGTTCATTAAAATAGTAGTGCTGCACTTTTCCTTCTTTAGTAGTTACTACTATTTTCATGAACTACAAAATTTTGCTAATTTTTCTGTCTCAACAAATCTCAGGGTTTGAGACATATTTCTAAAAAATATATAGATATATTAAAAAAATATAAATTAATAAAAAAAATAAATAGATGAATAAAAAACAATAAACAAATTAATAAAAAAAACATAAATTAATAATAAAAAAAACATAAATTAATAACAAAAACATAAATTCATAAATAAAAAAAAAAAATTTAGAAAAAAAACATAAATTAATAAAAAAAAAGCAATTTTAAATTATAAATAAAAATTTTAAAAATATAAATTATTTAAAGAAATATATTACTCTTAATATTCTTTTTAAAGTTTTAAAATTTTGTGTTTATCTAATATCCAACATTTAGTGCACTACTATTTTCATGAACACTGCTGCATATATCACATCAACTTCATCAATTACAAACGGACATTTAAATGAATCTCATTCTCCCTTTCTAATCTCTCTCTCACAACTCTGCCTTGACTTTCCATTTTTGACTTTCCATTTCCTTAATAGCTACTCCAACTAGGGCTGCGGTCGTCGCAGCATTGGTCGCTCGCCCAAGGAGAAGGCGCGTCCGCGCATCTGGAAACGTTCGGCCAGCCAACGCTGACAGCTCTCGCAGTGGCAATTGGGATTCTTGGTGGGTCCGACATGATGGCCCGGCTTGCGCATGACAACCACATTGCCAAAACGCAGCGCCTTCTCCAAATGCTCGTGCGTATAGCCAGCGACACTGGTGGAGACATCGCTGGCCAGACTCGGACTATCGCGTGAGATCTCGAGCGTGCGACGTACGGGCAGCGGAGTGTCAAAGGTCGTGGCAGAGGTGGTGCTGGGCGGTGCCTCGCTGCCGCAGCGCAGCACAGTGCTGGCCGTTGACAACAGTTGAGGTGAGCTGCGCTCGGACGAGGGTGAACCGGGCGCTGCCTGCACGCTGAGATTATCGCGTGCTTCGCTCTTCCAGCGATAGCCGGGATGCAGACGCTTGAAGGGATCAATGCCTGCTGCGCCAGCCGCCGCAACGGGCGCTGTGGCCGGCGCCGGCTGAGCTGGCGGCTCTGGACTGGCGGGCGGACCAAAGAACTGCAGAAAACCCGGGCGATTGCGTGGCAAATTAGACAATTGTTGCTGCTGCTGCTGTTGCTGCTGCTGCTGCAGCTGCCTGCCTGGATAGGTATTGTAGCCCACATTGTGCTCCGAGAAGCCATCCGATTCGGAGGGCAGCGTATCGCTGCGCTGAAAGGAGCCACGCTGCGAGTGCACCTCTCTTATGGTCGTCAGCGGCGGATGGGGCGAAGTGGAGCCCAGAGGCGGCTGCTGTTGCAGTTGCTGCTGTTGCTGCTGCTGCTGCAGCTGCTCCGGCGTCGAGTGCTGCCTCGACCACAGACGCTCCATTTGACGTATGCGTACACGATCCAGCGAGTTCTCATAGTCAAAGCTATCCGACTTGGAGAGCACTGCAAATGCCGGCGTGTCCACTTCATCTGTATCCTTCCATGAGGTGTCCACACAGTCGCCAGCCAGAACGCTGGACACGCTGCTGCACGTGGCATCGCGCGGCATGGTCGAACGCGAGGAATTTGGATAGGCGCCGCTGCTTTGCGTCTCATCGCTCGGCTGGCGCATATATTTCTGGCGCAGATTGGCCAACTTGGCAGCGCGCTGATCGCCGATGTGCTTGCGGAAGAGCAGCTGCTTGGACTCGCTGACCTCCTCAACGGTGCTGCACTTGGTAATGGCATGGCCCAAATTAAGTTTCTGCTGCTGCTGCTGCTGTTGCTGCTTCGTCGCGGGCTGTGGCGATCTCTGTGCCAGGCGACGTGGCAGCGCGGCGCCAGAAATGCGCTGATGCCTCAACAACATTTGCTCATTGTCGAGCACAGTTTGTGGTGTCGAATTGGAGTCCAGCTCGTAGAGCTTTTGGTCATTGCTGCTGTCAGTATCGGAGCTGGAGGCTTCGGCATCCGCATGCTCCTCATCCTCCTCCGAGCCGGTGCAATAGACATCAATGTGCACAGTGCGCGGCTTCTTCTCGCCCAGATTGGGCAAGCGAGGCGATGCCTGTGGCACAGCACCTGGCAGTGGCGGTATGCGCGGCATCGATGCCGACTTGAACGTGGACGAAGGCGTTATGGGCGTGGGCGTCAGCGTGGGTGAGTAGGTTGGCTGCACATTGAGATTAGTTAGTAGAATTCTATGAATCTCTCCCACTCTCTCTCTCTCTCTCTCTCTGCTTACCACATATGTGTTCGCCTCCTCCGCCTGCCGCCTGCTGGCAAAGTTGACCAGTCCCTCGGCTGTGGCGCGTCGCTGCTCGTAGGTAGGTTGACGCCTCTGACGCTCCTCCGTGTCGCTGGTCTGTGAACAGGCATCGCGCAGCTGCTGTGCACGCACCTTGCTGTGATACACAAATGGCTCATTCACAGCTGCGTCCAGCTGCTGCTGCTGCTGCTCGTTCGGCGGCAGAAAGTCTGCCACAGCGGAGACAACAATGTTGCAGGTGCTGCGGCAACGTGTGCCGCATAGCTGAGCTGTAACTCCGCCTGGCGTCGTCTCTGAGTGTATGTGCCGCGATGCCTGCGGACTGCCAAAGGCTGAGTCCGCATATGTGGTGGCCGAGGAGTTGGTACTGCGAAAGCTGGTCGCAGTCGTTGCCTGTGGATTCATTGAACCAACTTTAAGCATTGATCAAGAAACTTATTTCCATTAGCTGCTCACCTTCTCCGGCTCCGGCTCTGCCTCGTGCTCTGCTTCTGTGTGCGGCGTGCTCCACTTGTACACCACACGCATTGGCTGCAGTGGCTCCTGTGCATTAAATTCCCGCTGCACTGGCTCACCGGCACGCGCGAATGTCAATTGGGCACGCACCGTCCACTCGGCGGTCAGCTCATGAGGCAACGGAGGCAGTGGCGGTGGCTGCGGTGGAGCCTGTTGACCACCATCTGCTCCACGAATGTTGTTGCTGCTCATGATGCTGCGCCAGCTTTCAGGCACACATGTTTCACTTTTTTTTTCTTCACAGTTTCTATATACAACACACGATCTGCACAGATACGCGGCATATAGTTTTCATAATATTTCTTTATACAATATATGCATATATATATTTTCTTTTAGATTAAGCTAAAAATATAACACAAAAACGTTGCTCTTGATAGTTTGGCAAACAAACACGTACACGCACTCACACACACCCACTAGAACGTTGCGAGGGTGGCTTTATAGCTTAAAAGAGTTTGTTTGCTTTGAGGCAGCAAATATTATTATTTATTTTTATATTTATCATGTTCTGTTGCATCAATTATATATTTATTAATTTCTTAATTATAATTCAATATTTATTTACAAATATATTTTAATCTTGTTTTTCTATATTTTTTCATTTATTTTGTTATTTATATATTTTTTTAATAATTCTTAGTTATTTTTTCTTATTTATATATTTTTTTTAAATTTTGTATTTTATATTTTTTTTTTATATATTTCAATATTTATTTATTAACATATATTTTAATATTTATTTATTTATATATATTTTTATATATATTTTTATATATATTTTTATATGTATTTATATATATATTTTTTAAATTATTTTTATTTATATATATTTTTTATTATATAGATTTTAATATTTATTTTATTATTATTTATTGTATATATATTTTTTTATTTATATATACTTTTATTTATATATATTTTTTATTTATATAAATTTTTTATATATTTTTTTCATTAATATTTATATAAACTTTTTATATTTTTTTCATTAATATTTATATTTCACATTAATTTTTGTTGTTGTATTTTTTTCATATTTTTTATTTTTATATTTACTTTATATTTTATTTGTATTTATATATATTTATTTTTTATTGATTTTTAGCTGAAGTCCTATTTAACTACTGTTTTTTTATAACTTTTCTGAAATACTTTTTAACTGTATTTGTTTTGAAAATGCTAACAAAAAGAAAACCTAAATTTATTCATGATCTGATCATTTATAATCTCCAATTAAAATCTATAACCAAAATCAAAGATGCAGAATTCAAAAGAATTAAAAATAAATAACATAGCCATAACATTTGTAGCATGAAATTGATGGCTTCTAATAATTGGCTGCATATGACGTACATATTTTTATCTGAATCATCATGCTCTACATATACATAAATAAATATACATATCTGTTTAGCGATCAAAAGACATTTGGCGTAAGAAAAAGCATTAAAAAGGAATTGAAATATCCGAAATTATTCATGATTCTTTGATGAAACTAAGAAACAAATGCATTGAACTCATTGATTTTTTAAATAAATTTCAACTGAATTAATCAGCCAAAATAATTTGTAAAATTTGTCAAAATACAAAATTTTGCTTGAGTTTTTTGAAGAAATTCAATTTATGTTTTCTCTTATACTTTTTTTTAAGTTTTTACTATTTTCTTATATTTTATTTATATTTTATATTTATAAATTATGATTGCTCTATAACAGCTTAATTTCATATTCTTGTTTATTAATTCTTTTAAAACCACCCTCGTTTAGTGGGCGATTTAGATTGTTATACGTTTGATTCTAATCTTAATAATCTTTGTTTTCTCTTGTTTTATTATTTATTTTTAGCCACGCACAAAAACACTTTCGTTTTATATAGTTTATATATATTTTTCTATTTTGTTGTTTGTTCACTTGGCATGTAAAATTGTGTGTTTCTAATTTTATGTGCATTTATTTATAAATTCTCGTTTATTGTTGTTGTAAAATACAACAAAAATCGCAAGATGACCCCAAAAGCCAAATCGAGAAAAGCCACGCACCAAAATAAAATGCAGCTCGAAAGCGAGGAAAAAGTTTAACAAAAAAACTAAAAATTACGCAATGTTTTTTTTTTGTGTTTTTTGGGCAACCAAAAAAATGAAGTTAAAAACTCGTAAGACGCTGCGTATGCGTAATGTTTTTTTAGTGCCTGGAATTCAGTTGATGTTTGTCTCTTTCGGTGTGTGTTTTTGTTTGTAAAGTTTATGGTTTATGTGACATTTTTTCTTTTCTTTTTTTAATTACATGCAGCAGACTTGAAGTTAATTAAAAATTATTGTAATAATTTAAAAAATGAAATAAAATAGTTAATACAAAGAAAACGACACGCGGCAAACGATAAAGAAAAGGAAAGAAAACGCGCACGTAGCCTAAACGGCAACTGAACTCAAACTGAAATGCGTGAAAATTCGCTAGAGAAACAATTTTTCCGCTGGTTGAAAACGTGCAGCGCACACACAAACAGAATTTTTGGCTGCGCTCTTTTCACACACACACACAGATATATATATATCTTAGAAACTCTATATGTATATATATATATATATATTCTATGTATGCGTTTAGCATAGTTCTATTAATGTTTAGCAAACACCACAGCGTGCAAAGGGCATTTGGCTCTTCGGCCTTTTGTTTATCTCACAAAAACATCTGTCGCCCCACTTGCCGCTACTGTCTAATCAACCCCTCCACCCCCAGCCCAACTGTTTATGTCAAAGAAAAAAAACTGCAGTTGGAATTTTGAAAAATCTATGCCAAGCATCCACCCGCGCTACTCGTTCGCATTTTAAAACAAATAAATATCAACTGCAAATAGAAAAGAGAACAACACGTTAGACCCAAGCACGATCTATTCCGCTTGTGGGGTTGGGGCTGGGGCTGGTTCCCATTGGAGTCAGTGGAAAACATATAAATGTGTATATATACAGACAGAGAAAGACACAACCGCAGCAGCAGCTAAACATATAAATCAACAGCATGGAACAGGCATTCATTTGTCCACGCGACAGGAAGTCGGAACTATTGTGAAATTAGTTGGATGACAAGAGAAATTAAGTGATCAGAGACGAAGCTTGAATACGCTTAATAAATGTACTTAAGTTGAGTGTGACAAGCACAAACTCTTTTTGTTTAAAAAAAATAGATTTGAGTATTATAATAGATTAATTTTGCAAAGCGAAAGGGTTGCAGTGATCGATGGGAGCCAGATTTGGCTCTTTTAAGAAGTTCAAACTTTGAGGACTTTGAGACTTCAAGAAGTGAGCTTCATATGTGCAAAAGAGATGAGTTTATTAGTTCTTTCTCTGGTTAATATTACTAACAACTTATGGACATACAATATATATGGCTAAAAGTCTAGAGGCTAGTCAATTAGGCAACATACCAAAGCAGTAGCTAGTGGATTATGCAGATCATATCAAAGCAGCCACAAAAGTAAGTAGAAAGCCTAGAAACTATAAACCTATCTTCACATAATTTACAGCGTATTATAGCACTCCATTAAAAGAAGCACAAAATGAACTTCCCAAAACATTTTTGCCTAAGAAATCTTTCTCTACTTTACTCCCAGTCCCAGTCTTATTCCCATTCTATACGCATTTTCTTGCGTCTCGACAAACCGCTTCAGCAAACACATATACCCCACATATGACAGCATTGCCCATAGGGCCTGCTTGTGTCCCTGGCCAATTGTCATTTTGAAATGCTGTGCATATTTTCGGGCATATTTTGCAAGCCAACTCGCCAGTAAATTAATGAGGCGACAGTTAGCATTAAAAATATACATAAAACGAAAAAAACTAATGAAAAAAACCAAAGAGAGCAGGGAAAAAGATTGAAATATTTTCAACAGCCGCGTAATTAGCCTCGTTTTTGTTTCTTTCTTTTCATATTTCATTTTACTTGTTGCTGGCTGCTGCGCAGCATTGTCTTAAGGCACACAGCGCGTATACGCAACGCATGTGCACATGAATCATACGCCGTGCGGCACACGCCACAAACGCGGCTATGTTTTATCTCTCTCTCACTCACTCCTACTTTTCACAAGGGACAGGCAGGCCTTACGTTACGTGGCCCGCCTGTTTCACGCGCGCGTGTTGGTTACGTTGCTTACCTGGCCAACGGCCAGCTCTAAGAATTTAGGCTAATCTAATTAACACTAAGTAGGTAAAGCATAGAAAGTGTAAAGTGCCGCCCACTCACCTCCTGCAGCGCCTTCTTGTCTGGCGCACGATTCGCTGTCTGCAGCGTGCGTATGACATTCTTGGCTCCATCCACCACAGCCGCCTCGATGCGCAGCCGATGACGCAGCTCCTCGATGCGCTCCTCCAGTGTCGTCTCCAGGCTCTGCGGCTGCATGCAGCCAATGGCGCTGCCAGCGCCCATGCCCATGCCATGCTCGTCGTTTAGCTGGCGTGCGGCCTTGAGGCGATCCGCCTGCTCGCGATTCTGTTTGACTTTGATGATGCGCAAGCGCAAGAACTCAATCTTGGCTTTGGAGTCCGCTAGCATTTGGTACGCCTCGGCGAGCAGCTTCTTGTCGCAGCCAATGCCCAGCGATTGGATCATATTCTCGGCGCCCGTTTTCACCTTCATCTCGATCTGCAGCTGTTTCTCCAGCGAGGCGAGCACCTTGTCATTGGCTGTAGCCAGTGCACCGCCGCCAGCCATCGCATTGTTCACACCCAAGCCGCCAACGGCACCCGCCAGCTGGGCAGGGCCATTGCCATCAAGGCTGAAGGCAATCGATTCTGTAAACAAGATGGGAAATTAATTTTTAATGCATTTTATAGATTCTTTTCGGTTGAATGTGCAGCAGAGTATAAACACAATAGTGTATACCCTGTAGGTGTAGCTAACAGTGGGGTATATATGTTGGGGGTATATTTTGTAACAGTTAAGATAAATTGTAAATTATTTTTGATTGATCATATAGAAAACTATAAAACCAGAAAAAGAAAAAGGTTCGTAATAAAATAAATTTTTAAAATATTATTAATCTGTCTTCTATAACACTTAAGATTCACCTCTCACATTTCATTACATATACCTCACATCAATTATCTCCCAAGATTTAATTCAATCATAAACATAAACTTCTGATTTACTGCTTTCATCTTATCTTCAATATCTATTACATTTACATCAGTTGACATCAGTTGGCACACAGCTGGTTGCTTCGGGTAGGGGGTGTCAGGTCAGATCGTTTAACCTGCTGGCCACATTTAGCCACATGCTGTCAGAGGTCAAGGGTCATTTACAGTGATTAACACGCTGCAACTTACACAGGTTAGCTCACATGTCCGACACCCACGTGCGCCCTGTGATATAATTACACTTGCATCAAGCTGTGTAGAAGGGGAGCGCACTGAAAGGCCAGGTGAAAGGTGTTCGGAAATGACATAGTCAGCTATGACACCTGATTAAATAGGTGGACTAAAGAGCAAGAGGAAGAGAATGGAATTTATAGTATATTCTCTATGTGTAGCATATGCTTTGAATAGATTTATGTCGCAGAACTTTCGAATGTGGCACGTTTGGCGAATGATTTACTGCTGTCTTTTTAATAAAATTCAATTTTATTATTTCTACGAAGATTTAAATAGAATTTTAATGGCTATAATAAAAAATATAAAGAACATTTCATGGGAAAGCTTTATATGAGTGGATAGATGCAACTTCTGTATGTAGATAGAGAAATATATAGATAGATAGATAGATAGAGAGATAGACAGATAGAGATAGATAGATAGAGAGATAGACATATAGAGATAGATAGATAGAGAGATAGATAGATAGAGAGATAATTTTTTTTATAAGTTTTAGTTAATTTGTTTTTAAATTTTCTTCTCTTTAAATTTTAATTAAATTTATAACACATTTAAAAATGTTTCTTAAAGTTTTCAAAATAAATCTAAAACTTTTTTAGAGCTTAAGAACTTAAGACTTTTTAACATATGTTCAGCTTCACTTGGCCTAATCACTCTCTCAACAAGACTTCAACAATGCCCAAAACTATATAATCCAAATCGTATGTTAATTCATGCTTTATCCAATCCAGCAACAGCCATCAAATGTTTGTTGCACTTTGCTGGCAGCTGCTGCCAAACATGTCAATCAATTGAGCAGATGGAAATTCATGAAGCTTTCAACAGATGCTAAAGATCATCACAATCATAATGCTGATAATAATAATAAACATCATAATGATGCTGATCGTGATGCTGATGATGATGAAAAGAACTAGCACTGCATGCTGCTGATGCTGCAGCTGGTGGCATAAACCAAACACGGAAGCAGATAGAACTAAAAACCCCAAATGTTGAGCAGTCACATTCAGCTAAAATAAATGTATTTCATGCCACACTTGTGTCAATAGTTGAAAACAACAACGAAAACAAAGAATGAAAGAGAGAATAACAAAAAAGAAAAAAAAAAAGAAGCTAAACAAGCAAACAGTCTAGTTGGCGGGGCATGCTCGACTAGAAGATATCCTAAGCTAAAAATGTTTTAGAGAATTTTTGAATTTCTTACTCAAACTTTTAAAATAGTTTAAAAATAGGAGAAAATATAGAAATATTTAGATAAAAAGTATAACTAAATATATGATCTAAGTTCCTATATTTTTAGGTTTTAGGGAAACTTTAAAAGGTATTTAAAATTTCTACTTGAAATTTGTGTAGAAATTATAAAACTTCTCTACAATTTATATATTATTTAGCTTCAGACTCACATAAACATAGCAAATATTCATTCCTAACTCCCATTAAACTCTGAGATTGTAAGACTAACAATTAATATCATATATTTTCCCTCTGACCACAGAGCTTTGCTGAGAACGTGTATACCAATTTTCTATCATTTATAACTAAGTTTATAATCTTGATATCCACTTTTTGATATGTTTAGAAACTATAAAACTTATCTATAATTTATAAAACATTTACAAAGCATGCTGATTCTGCACATTCCTACTGTCTTCTGTCAAACTCTAAGATTGTGAGATGCACAAATGTTTAAACTCTTTATCCCCATGTAATACACTCTACCATAAATTGCACTTAGCTATAGGGTAAACAAACACACACATATTGTATACTATATAAGACAATCAAAAAACTTGACACTAACCAAGTGTTTTGTTATAGATACCGAGCGTAAACGATAAACTCGCAAGTATTTCGCGCCTGGCCATAATGTAAGAAAACACGCAAAGCGCGACATAGATAAAAAAAAAAAATTATACACATTTATAGAGATAGATGCATAACGAGACAGTTGCCGGGTTTGCGTGACAAATGCTCGTAAAACGATACTTGAAGTAACATTTAACGATTCTTTTTTTACAGGGGTAGCGGTAAAATGAAAAAGAAGCTTTAACAGTTGGGAAAGTTGAGTTTTTTGCGGGGAGAGTTAGTTATATAATCTAGAGTTTGGTAATCTGTGCTTTTAGCTTACCTTGACCATTGCTATTGACCGCCGTGTTGGCCGATGTTAGCAGTATTTGACTTTCGAGCTCCTGCAATTCCGATTTCAGTTCAGCCAATTTACTTTTGCTCTTCTTGACCAGAACGGCGACATCGCTGAGCGAACGACGATCTTTGGCAACCTCGCGTAACTTTTCGGCGCCCTCTTTGATCTTCAGCTCCTTGCGAATCTCACGGCGTATGGCCTCTTTGATCTCCTCGAGCCGTATGGACATACAGCTCTCGGGCAGATTCTCTGTGAAGCCATATTTATGACTGAGCTCATACAGAACTGGATGCTTTATATATTCGCCCTGTAAACATCAAAATCAAAGTAAAAGAAAGTTAGTCTTGTGCATAGATTCTTAGATATGTTTATATATTTTTAATTGACTGCCTACGTACAGCGGTACCATTTACCGTATCTGTGTAAAACAGTCCGCCATCGGATGATTCGAAGTTCGAGACGAGACGATTCCATAATCTCGATACACTCGCACGCCGTTTGACCGTCGACTTATGCAAGAGACTGTAGTTGCGCGGCAATGTATTGCATTTGCGCGAATTCGATGCTTGACCTGAGCTGAAACTCTCATTGGAAATGCTTTTCGTGTCGCTCTTTGGCTGCGAGTACAAAATGCTGCGTATTTTCTTAACCAAATTCGACATGTTTAGGCAAGACTCATACAGTTTTCGCTTGAAAATGTCTCTGGGTTCTCATGTGATAAATGTTGTTGTTGTTGTTGCTTTTGTATTTTTATATTTGTGACCAGTTCATGGTAATTAGACAACTTGTGTCGCCTCTGTGCACCACGAGCGAGCTGCCAGTTATCAAGAAAATGTACAAAAGATTGTTCACAAACAGAAAGAGAGAGAGGAAATAACAAGAGAAACAGAAACAAGTTAGTTGAACCTGGTTCTAGATTGTCATATGTCAGCGTCAACGATATGAGAAAGTTAACACAATTGATAAAAAGATATTTTTCTGCTTCTTCTGTGCTCAATTCTTAAACATTTCCGATCGCAGATAGCGTGTGTGTATGGAGCGCACAATTATAATGCAAATGAAAAGTTCTAATTCCATTTTGAATTGGTTAACAATTGCGGCGACAACTTTCACGACATGCCCCATTGGGTGCACTTTCGAGGCAATTGTTTAATATTTCAACTTCAATCAAATTGCTCAGTATTAACTTTGATAAATTCAAATAAATGTTAGATTGGATTGATTCCTAGAGAAAAGTTGATTGATATATCATAAAAGATTTTGTTTTTGTAATTTAAGTCAAAGAGAGAGAAAGATAACTGATTTCAAGCATTCAAAAATCCAAAGAATAAACTGCAACTTCAACAATGCTCCATAAAAACTACACAAATTCCTAGTCATAAACAGCTTTACATAATGCCTAACCTTGCTATTCCAATTCCATGACCCTCAACAAATAAACTTATGAATTTGATAATTGATAATGAAAAATGACTTCCACAAAACGAAACTTGAAGCTCTTTTGTTTTTTATCTGAAATTTGCCTAAATGAAAAACTATTTTGTTTATATCATAAAACTTAAAGTCAGACAGTTAGAACAGCATGGCACCATAAACATGTACGCACACGTCTGTAAATGTTTGATAAAGAAACTATATACCGCATGACTGTGAAAAAATACGTAAATATATATATTTATATACATATATTATATATACATATGTGTATTCACACAGGAAGTTTAGTTTATAAACATATATGTGGTATGGCTGATGTTTACTTTGGTATTATTTGTATACCCTGCACATATTGAAAATGGCTAAACAGAGTATATTTGCTTGTTTGATGTGTATGTAACAGGCATTAGAGGGCGTGGCAGAATGAAGAGCCGACTTCATGTAGGCTTAGTTGCCTGTCTATCTGTCCTTCCTATCTGTCTATATGTCTTTATGTCTATATGTCTATATATCCATATATCTATATATCATCTATATATCTATATATCTATATATTTATACATATATCTATATATCTATATGATCCTTTAAATATTATATATAGTTACTCTTTTAGCCCAACTTTATTTTTAACAATCAAAACCTGTAAAAAATTTTCTTGAAATCTATTAAAATCGATGTCAAACTTAAAAAACCTTAATCATATTTTGCACACCTTTAAAGCTAGAATCCAAATTTAATATATAATTTCTCATAAATACCCTTTGCACACCTTTCCAACTTCTCTCAATTGAAATAAACAGCAACTGATCACATGACTCAGGGTATTCTCTAGTCGACCACACCCAACGACTAACGCACTCTTACTAGGCTTTTCCTTACTTAAGTTTAGCTATTTTTCCTTATGCAGCCTTCATTTTTTTTCTTATTTGCTTAATACAATTTTATTATGTATTGAGAGTAGTAGACAGAAAGAAATCTGTTATAGAATTCCATGGAATACGTTGACTTGCTTGTTATACGCATTCTGATTGAAAACAAAAAGCGTGCGATATTTGCATTAACGAAAGGCAACTGGGAGCTTAAATACTGAACTTGACTCATGCCAATTAGCCCAATAAGGCACAGCCGTAGAGCAGCTGACAGTTGGCCATATTTGTTAGCCCGCATGCATATGCATAAGAATTTCTCCAACTCTCCAAAACAGCAACAATAAAAGCAAAAAGCGGTAGAAAGCGAAAATGTGAGCGCTGACAAAGAGACTGACGCCGGCAAAGGCAAACAAAATAAAATAAAATCACAAAAGATTTATTGGTCTCTTAATTGGAATTCGCATTGGCATAATTGGAATGCATACACATACATTTTGATTGATTGTTAGTGGAAACAGTTGTGTTATACACTCTTATATGCACATATACATATGTATATAGACACTCTTATAATTGAAACTTATAAAACCGAATGCCCAGGGACGGGCATAGACTGCGCAACGTTTTCTTATCAACATTTGCGCTGTGGCTCTCCGATAAGACCAATCAGACTAACAACAACATTCTTGTTCAAGCCAAACGTTTGTTTATCCACACTCTCACACACACACACATAGTTTTTGTAATATGCCAAATGTGCGCTCTTATCACATGTTTCTATAAATTATTATAGAATATTATATTTGTATAATTTATTTCACAATTAGCAGCAACGCCCGCACTTGAGCTTGCAACAACCTGTTGCATAAAGCTCTCTATATTTATATTTTTTCTCCTTTTCTTTTTAGCTGCCCGCACGCCGCAACTCACGAACTTCGAGTGATGTTCACGTCATTTTCACAGGTGTAATAAATGTGCCCATCGACCCGAAGCACAACTGATTCGTCGTGGGTGGGCGAAGTCAAACGATTTATCACGAAGCTGCTTAACGATGTGACTCACGAAGCTGCCAACGGGTTTCGGCCTGGCTTTTCAGCTGATAACACCAAAACCCAGCCACACAACAGTTACATCGTCCACTTGCCTCCATTATCAAAGGGTCGACATTTCGTTACAAATATCTATGCAATTATCTAGCTATAATAAATACCTTGAATCGAATGACTTAACCACTGCAAATATTATGAACAAAGGAAACCGAGAAACGCTTACGAATGAGCTAGTTATGAGTAGTTTTAGAGTTTTTATATATTTATAGATTAAAGCACGTTAACCAGGCCAAAAACATAAAATTGAAAGCAATTGCACCTGCCGACGACGGTTTCTTTTGTTTATTGTTTATTAACAGTTTATTTATATTAACTTTTGTATGAAAAACAAGTAAATAGGGCAGAAAATGTTTAGAAAAAGTTGTGGCTGACTACAGAAAGTATAAAAAGTATAAATTACATTTTTTTAAATTATGAAAATATATCAAATAAAATATTTCAAAATTATTTTAAATTCAGTTTCTTATAATTATAAAATTATAATTGCGCTCACGTCTTACTGAAAATATGTCATGCTCACATTTTCAAATAAAAAACTAAATATATTAGATTTCTACCCACAATTTGAATGCAACAAAAATGGTTAAGGTATATGCTAGCATGGCAGACATCAAATTATTTATGATTTGTAGTTGAATTTAGCTCAAAAGTTTTCTACTCAAATCAATTTTGAGTTACAAATTTAGTTGGTAACTATATTTAGATATCTTCTATACTTTTTATACCCTGAACCCATTGAAAATGGGGAATCAGGGTATAATGTTTTTGTGAAAATGTATGTAACAAGCAGAAGGAGACGTGGCAGACCCCATAAAGTATATATATTCTTGATCAGCTCGACAAACTGAGTCGATATAGCCATGTCCGTCTGTCCGTCCGTCCGTCCGTGTGAACGCAGCGATCTCGCAAACCACAAAAGCTAGAGATCTGACCCACGCGCAGTCGCTGCGTAAACTGCGCAGTAGCAGAGCAAGTGCTTGTGCGTGCGTGTGCATGTGTGTGTGTGTATGTGTTGTTTGTGTATATGTACATATATATAAAAAAAAGCGTAAAATGATTTGAATATCGCATCTTCGCAGGGTTCAGGGTATCTCTTAGTCGAGCAATCTCGACTAGAGCACTCTTACTTGTTAAGTAATAAATCTTCGACTCTCAAATATATTTCATAAAAACTAAAAATGAATAGATTCAAGCTGAAGCTGAAGAGAATATATCATAATATTTTAGTTTAATTCTAATAATATTTTATTATTAATTATTTAAAGTTTCAATAAAATTCTGATTATATTTACTATATCTATATTAGCTCTCGCATATATTTGCTTATTATATATTAATCACATCTACAATTTTCTCAGTCTCCTAAATGTTTTTTTCCATACAAACCAAAACTAATATGTGCAGCAAAATATATTTACTACAAATATAAATTCCCATTATATAAAAAAAAAACCTTTACATACTTAAACTAAGTCCAGTTAATGGAAACATATTACTTTCTTTTCTCTAAGTCGACTAAAACTAATTGAGGCAGTCATTTATAAGCCATATAACCTTAACGTTCATTAGGCTGACAATTGCAAAGCTCACTTTAATTTGTTTTATTTCCATTTTATGTTTTTTTGTTGCCATTCGATTGCAAAAAAAACACAAACTCCTGGGAAATGTTTTACGAGATTGTATGTGAAATTATAGCGACACGGCGCATTCTTTATAAAAGCAAAGAAAAAAAAAACATCTTGATGATAATGGAGGCCCGCCGGGTATTGCAATTGCATAAGCAAGAGTTAAAAAAAAAAAACTGACACAACATACTTACGAATACTTGAATAATCAGCATAATATGCGATACAGCAACAATGAGGCGCAAGAGACAAAGATAAAAAGATATATATATATTATATATACATATATATATAGCAAGTAGTACGAGAGTAAGTTGCAGGCAGAGTCTATAGGGCGAACCACATGATGATAATGATGATGATGACAGCCGCTGTCTGAGAAAGTTGCAAAAAAAAGAAAAAAAATTGTTGCAGGCGGGCCACATTGGAGAACCAACACAGCAAAGCAGCAGCTGAAGGAGGTGAAGAAAATCAGGGACAGAGAGGGAGTTGCGACCATGAAGAGATGGAACGGAAATGGAAATGGAGGCGTTGTGCCACAGCGACAAGCCAAAGCAGCAGAAGGAGGAGTAGAAGAAAAGGAGAGGGTGGCGTGCAGAAGGCAAAGACGACATCAGTAAATGGCTAAAAATTTGTGGCTTTCTTTTGACGCAGTCTCACTGCTGTCTCTGTGTGTGTGTGGGCTGACAGCCCGAGAGATGAAAAAAATAAATAAAGAGAAGAGCACTTCTTGAGACAACAAGAGTGTGATATATGCAGAGAGGCAGGCGGCAGAGAATCTTGCGGCAAACAACCCACGTTTAATTAATAAAATATTTGCGCTAAACCCAATGATAAACTGCTGTGGGATACCCTGTAAAAAGTGTGATAACTGATTGTGGTGCTTGAATATACAAAAGGGAAGCTTTTCATTAGACTTTAGTGTGTATTATCAGTTTAGTTATGATTTGATATTGAAGACCAAATTCTATGCGTTTGTGATTTAAATTATATATATTTTTTTCGTAAGAAACTTAATTTGAAGCAGTTTTAGTGCACATAAAAACCGAAAATTCTCTTTCTGTATTATCAACAAATAGATATGAGATCTTAGTCTACTCAAAGCTTGTCAATCCTAAAGAATAAGCTCAAGAAATTCTCTCTAGTCTAAGTCTATCTCTTTGACCTATACAATTGCTTTTAAGCTTAAGGAAGATGTTGAACTCTTAAAGAATATAATTTTGTATATAATTTTTAACAATTTTGTTCTTTTTTCTCAACTGTCATCCATTCGAGCAATCTATACTTAAATTTACTATAAATATACCCCTTTTACTGTAATTATAATTACAGGGTATGCCAATTGGTCTACATGACTCAAGCTAGCAAAATATTTCGCGCGTGCTATCTACGACTCCAACTCATATTATATTTACATTCATATCCACATACACACACACATACATACATACATACATACATACACACACACACACACACACACACACTCACTCACTCACTCACACACACACTCATACACACACTCACACACATACATACTCATATTCATATGCAATTAAATAAGCTTATAAAACAAAGGCAATTGGAATGTGTTTAGTTCCAATCATATGCTATATACATATACTATATATAATATATATATATATATATATATATATATATATATATATATCAAGTTGTATATAGCGAGTACATACGTGTAGATATCCTTTGAGACGTGAACGTAAGTCCTTGAGGAAAACCATATTCATAGTTAATGCCATGCTAGAGAAGAAAAGATGCGCGTTTTCTATGCCCTATAATTGCTGCAGGCAAGGCATATTCCAAACGATTTTCTATGCGGTTTTTCTTTTAATTTTTGCTGTATTTTTGCGGTTTTGCTTTATGCTTTCTTTTGTCTGTGCACGTATATAAATATATGTAGATATATATATATATATATATATATATATATATATATATATATATATATATATATATATATATATATATATATATATATATATATATATATATATATATATATATATATATATATATATATATATATATATATATATATATATATATATAATATAAATATTAAATATATATATTCATTTTCCAAATCGAATGCGCGACGCAAAAATCACGACGACAAACTGCCAAATGTGCGATATTTATTATATATGCATAGCTAAATGGCATATATATAATATAGAAAACATATACATATGTCTATATATTATGTATATATATATATATACATAAAGTATATAAAGAAAAAGGCGCGACACACGACGCTGCGAACGAATTGAATTTGGTGAAATGTCAAGGCGCTGCTGCTGGCAGGGCGAAAACTGCAATGGAAAAACTGGCTGAGGCAGCCAAGCGATTAGAAAGCTTTTCAATTTTTGCGCACAAATTACGGAAAAACAAATCATTTTCCTTGCATGCACACATACACACATACATACATACATACATATGTATATATGTTTATATATATGAATTTTCCCTTCATACGTATGCAGATACATTCATAGATACAACTACACAGCTACAGCTACATTCGCATCTACAGATACAAATTAATTGCTTGGCTGCTTATCTTATAGATACTTGTGTGTATCTTAAAGATACAAACAAACTGTGCAGCATTTGCTGTCGACGCAATTTTCGTTTTCGTTTTCGTTTTCGTTTTGGAAAATGATTTCAAATACAAACACAAAAATGAAGCAAAAAAGTTGAATCGAGTTGTTTTTCACTTCTTGTCAATTACCTGCAAGAGAAGAGAGAAAGAAAACATTAGTAAAGTTTTGTCAACGAGGGTTGCTCAAGTGCTTGTCTATATATATATGTATAAATAATAGACAAAGAAACAAATTACGAATATATTTTCTTATAAATTAATAAATAATAATATAATAATATTAAATAAAGAGATTATCTATATTTCAAGTCTTTTCCAATATAAAACTCCTTATATATATTTAAACCTCAATATTAAAAGTCATTCATTTTGTTATACTATGATAAGGCAGTTTTTTCTGGGAAATTTTGTATTTTTAGCATTATGTGAACTGTATTTTAATTTGTTTTAATTGTTATAGATTAGAAATGAATAACATTTCATTATGCCACACTTTATATTGATTCATGTGCAAATGAATCATCAAATTAATGAATGAACGTTTTTGATTTTGATTGAACAGCCAAAACCTCTTGATTTGTATTTATGTAACAATGCTAAGTGAAAGACGTATAAAATGCAAATATTTATACATAAATACAAAGCTGAATAAATATATTCATTTATATCATTCTTATCTTTGAATGCTCAAAAATGGTATGCCTAATAGCAACAGTTTATTTAGATGTTAAAATTTCCTACCACTTATGTTAACTACATTTAACAGATGTTGTAACACATATAAACGTGAATTGGACTTGTTATATTACTTATGTTAACTGTTAAGCCAGCTGTAAAGCAAAGAAGCCATGTTAACGTCTTTTAACAGCTGTTTACGAGAATTATAAATAAATTTAACAAAGGTAGATATTCTATCTACGTTAAATATAACAGCAACAGAAACATACTCTGTTAACTACCACAGCAGTTATGTTGACGCCTTTTAAAGTTGGTCATGAGAATTTTAACTACAAAACCATTTACCTAAGCTAAATATCATACTATTTTAGCTCCTTTTAAAAGCTCTTAAAGAGAACTGTAACCACTGTTAATATAACAGTAAGAAATGCTATTAGTTATTGCATTATGTTAATACGAATCGGACAGGGTAATTTGACTATGTTGACTATGTCACAGTAACATGTTCTGTTAAGTTACCACATCAAGCATGTTAACTTATTTTAACAGCTAAATACTCTGTTAAGCTGCCACAGCAGTCATGTTAACGACTTTTAACATATGTTAACGACTTTTAACATATGTTAATGCTCATCCCACATGTTGAATACACAAATGTCAACGCTTTCATTGTTCACCCTCCCTCGTCACATTTAAAGGCAATCAGAATTGTGATTTATACTTAGAACGCGTGACTACTTAGCTACTCGGCTTGTTCAAATGTGTGCTCAGGTAATTAATAACTGGCAATATTTAATTTGTTAACGCCCCGCTTTGATGTTCAGTTCACAAAAAGAAAGATATTATATAAAGACAGTTGTCTACATGAGAAGTGATGTGATTTCTAATCGGTCATTTGCCTGTGGCGAGAGGTTGCCTACACTTTAACTCACGTCCGCATTATACACTACACAAGACATAAATATATATACATGTGGTATGTATGTATATATAAATTAACAAGGTCGCTGTTGTTTTAGTAAACTACATATATATAAGATTAGAGGCTACCCTTGGTACTGCCCACGCATTTGCGTTGTCTAACGCATCAAGTGGATGTGGGGGAACTTTTAACAGTCGATACATTTTTTCGCACTTTATACGCAACACAAATTTCAATTTGAATTTCTGTTTATGTGTGTGTACATAAAAATAAGAAATAAAAAAATATAAAACAGAAAACAACAACAAATCTCGCTGACCATTTATGAACAATCCACAAGCAACAACAATAAAATGTTACTTTTTTTTTGGATAAAAACGCCTAAACAAAGTTTTTTCTGTTGTTGTTGATTTCTGTGCAATTTGTTTTCCAAATATAATGTTTTTTGTTTATGTATGTATATATATATTTATATCTTTGTGCCTCTATAAAGTGTAGTAAATATTTGTATAAAGCGACAGGTGAGATTTTAAAACGATTTTTAAGCGTTTCAAATTAAATTTTAATTTAATTAGTGGCTTTTGCGCTGCTGTGCAGACTCTGTTAAGTCGCTGTTAGGATTACGCTTGCTCTTGCTGAACAGCTTAATGAACATATAATTTTTTTTTTAAATTTATAAACATGCCTAAGCTGTTTTAGCAGACTTTCAGATATTTTAAAAAGCTATGCCAGAAGATAATTAATATAATTTGAGTACTTTTATACTTGTAAAAATAAATTATAAAATATAAAAAGAAAAAATTTGGAGACTCTAGCTTCAAAGATGTACGAGATAGATATAATTTAATAATGTGATTTCGATAACGTTTTTAATTGATAACAATAGAACGGGAATAGTTATCGATTTTTTAAACAAACTTGATATTTTCGTGCTATACATGGACCCACTCTAGCTCTTATAGGTTCTGAGATCGTTCATACATACGGACAGACGGGCAGACGGGCAGACGGACAGACAGATAGACGGACAGGGCTAAATCGAGTCAGTTCGTCAGCCTGATCAAGAATATATTTACTTTATAATATTATTTACTTTATATATTATACTTCTGCCTGTTACATACATTTGACATTTTAACAAAACCATTATACCCTGATTTCCCATTTTCAATGGGTTCAGGGCATAAAAATAATAGTTTATCTTAGCCAATATTTAAAAGAGCAGCTCAGCAACTTGTTTAAAAGACATACATAACAACATCTCTACCTCAGCATATATACAAAGAGAGAAGAAGAGAACTATAGATAATAATCTTCAGTGGGAAGAGTCTACTACTAACATGATGCCTGAATTTTTCTACTAATTCTAATAGAATCTCACTAAATCATAGTAGTAAGCTACCATATATATATTATATATTTATTAAGATAATAATAGTAGTATTATAGAATAAGACTAATTTTAATCTACTACTATTATATTAAGTAGTAGTAGAATAATACTATTTTGTACTAACATTATTCTACTACAATATATCTTACATTGTTATGTTATTTAGTAGTAGAACACTACTATTTTCTTACTACTATATAACATAATAGTGTAATAGTAGTAGAATACTAGTATGATAGTAGTAAGGTAGTAGTTCCTTACTACCATTATTCAACTACTAAGATATTCATAGACTAAGATAGCTTAACTAATAGTAGAATTTTCCATTATTATATATATTAAATATATCAAATATTCCCTATTATTATATACTAACATTATTATACTTCTTACTACTACTTCTTACACTATTATCATGCTACGTTTTCACTTTGCTCATACTTGTATTTTATTTATAATATTTATATTTATTATTTATATTTATTTATATTTTACTACAATATTTACATTAATAATACTACATATTTCAACATTTAATATTCAGCTACTATTTGGTTTTCTAAGTAAATTTTATTCTACTACTATCACAGTTTTTGCATGCTAGCATAAATTTTACTATTCTACTACTATAATCAGCAGTGTTCTACTACTATTCCTACTACTCTAACTAAACTACTAAGCTGAAGCACATTTGCCACTTTCTCATCATCAAATGTTTACATTTAAATTATTTATAATAAATAACTTTTTTTAAAATATAGTAAAATGTCTTTTCAGACAATTAACCTTAATTAAATCTAATATATCTAACCTCTCCAACATTACAATATTTTAAGCTTCACTTTAAACTTCTCAAACTCATTTATAACTCTCATAGTCTTTCATCTATCTATTCCACTAACTTATAAATAGTAATAGTGTCTGCCATATACGAAACATTCGTTTAGTTTTTATTGAATACATTTCGCTTTTGATGCTTAGCCAAATGTAAATTTTTGGCATTACAAAAAGTTTGGGGAATTCAATCAACTGAGAATGGGTTGCTTTTTTTATGGGTTTTTAATCAATTTACGATTATGGGCAACAAAAACCTGATTAATATGGGGTGTTATATTCATTGTTGTTGCTGTTAGATGATGAAAACGTTTTAGTTAGTGACAACTGAGCTGTCAACGCATTTGTAATTCGAGTTGTGGAGAGAGGGAAGACAGACGACAGACAGCGCTCTGGCCAGGTGCCAGGTGCCAGATGCCAGGAGGGTTAAGGGGGCGGCAGACTATGGAAGTGGGTCGGGCAACTGCCTTGGGCGCTGACCCAGTCCCCCAATAGAAATATTGCATTAGCTTAAAGCCATAGAAAGGCAACGACAAAATGTACAATGAAAATTCAGTTTTCTTCGATTCTGTGCGCGCTTTATTTAGCATTTTTTTCTGGTATTTTTTCAGTGTTTTTTCCAATTTTTTTGTTTTTTTTTTTTGCTTATTCAGCGCATGCAACAAGTGAATTTGGGTTAAGCCTCGCAGCGTAAAGTACCATAAAAATACAACAACAACAGCAGCAGCAAAACGCGCAAAGACACAAAAATAAAACGAGCAAACGCAGCAGAAGGAGAAGCACAGACAACAACAACAACAACAATAATACGTAAATAAAACTGTGACAAAATTAGAACAAAATTTCAAGCGAGTGCCTGAAATTGAAAATCGATTTTTTTTTTTTACTTTTCGTTTTGACTCGTTTCGTTTTTATTCGGTTTTGGTGTCTGGTCTCGAATTTTAATTGATTGTCACTTGATTTTCACTTTTTATAAACGTTCAAAGATGGTTAAAAAGAAATAAGAAATAAAACCAAAACTAAAAGAGAAATGGAATTTCACCCAAGCGGTATTTTGATTTTTTTTTTCTTTTTTTTTTTTTTGCTTTTTTTACAGTTTGTTGTTGCGCTCTTTTGTCTTAATTATTAAACGCTGCTAGCGGAAGAAGCAGCAGCCGAAGAAGCTGTAAAATAAATGGCCCAAATCGAGTCGAAGCGTTTAGCAACTTACGTTTCAGCAGAAAATTAAAGAAACAAAACCAACAGCGGCAGGAAAAGAAATTGTTGTGCGGCTAATCCGAATGTAGGTTCACAAGCTGTTGGCAACAGTTTTGTTTTGTTTGGTTTTTTTTTATTTTCATTTATTTTTTGGGGCGTTGTTCCACCAAAAAGGACATTGACACTGCACACTCACACACACACACGCATCAACGAGACTTGGCTCACGGAGCGCATTTATGCGTCATTGAGAGGAGACACCGCGAAAATTTATGCAATTGCTGCCACAAAGACTTTCACGCGATGCTACGCAAAAACAAACAATAACAAATATGAAATAAAAGGCGCGTTACGCTGCAGCACGAACCGACGAACCGGCTTCAAGCGCGACTAAAAGCGAACTGAGCGCCAGGCACTCAAACAAAGCTCTCAAAAACGTATCAACGACAGTAGCATGGACAGAGCGCGCTGAGCATGCGCGAGCACAAAAACAAGCACAGTTAGTGAGCGCATTTCATGCACACAAATACAGCTGCGCTTGCACAGTAAGTGGCGGTGGGAGAGAGAGGGAGAGCGCGGCTTGGCGTGAAGAGAGCGAGCGCGCACACAAACACAGGCGAAAGTGGAGCGCGAGCGCACAAACTGCAGCAAAGAAAGCAAAGTCAAAGCTCCCGCTGCATGCTTCAATGAATGACTGGACGAGGAGGTTGCTGTTGACGCTGACGTCGACAGCGACAGCTACTGAGAGGCTCTGGTAGCATAGCAAAGCCGCCTTTGTTAATTGGCCTGCGCGTGCGCCAGCTTCTATACAAGTGTTGTTATTATTATACTTGATTCATTTGCTTTTCTTTTTTGAGTTTTTGGTTTTTCTTTTGGCATGGTGTTTCTAAGCTGCGCTCGGGGCTGCTTGCTGTTGGTGCTGGTGTTGTTCTTGTTGTTGTTGAGTGGCTTTTATTGTGCCAGTTCTGGGAATTGTACAGCTATGTTTGATTAGCATTTCTTGGTCGCTCTTCTTTTTTTTTTTTTTTTTTTTTTTTTTGGTGTCTGCTTTAACTTGTTTCTTTTTTTTTTGGGTTAACATTTTTCACTGCACTATTATGAAACTGTCACACATTTTAGCCAGCATTGTCTATATTATAACATACATTTCTATGAGATAAGCCAAGTGCCAGATCATTTGCATAAGCACAAAAGCTGGGCTTAGACGCTGCCGCAGAAGAAGCAGATAGCTAAAAGGCACAGCATGTGGCGCCGTCGTCGTTGCTGCTTCAATTAGAAGCTATCTTCTGACGACATAGCGTGACTTTCCCCAAAAGAAATACGCACGAAGAATGCATAAGAAAAATACCAAAAGAAAATCCCTTGAATGACTGGTCAACCCACACCCAAGTGACAACAACAAAAGGGTTGACAGCTGCGCAGGTGAAGCCGTCCAAGTGCCAATGACGTTTCGCTGACTAATTAGATATGATAGTCGTCTGGCCAGCACAGCACAACCCTGACGCATAAGCTGACCCCAACAACTGTTATATGGGCTAATAGTGTGCTAAATACAAAGGGGTAATCCCCTCTATGAGGGGCTACAGTTTCTTAACTTTTCACAGCCAGCCAATAATATGCCTATCTAATCTAATCTATGTGTATATACACGCATTAAACATGCAGATTATAATTTATTGTTATTACATAATATGACTAGACTTTATCTGTGCGTCAACAGCTGTGTTAATATTCTATGGCTAATATGTTGGAATACATACATATATCAGTGGAAAAGTTTACTTAAACTTTATTATTAACAACAGTTAATAATGTTAACTGTAGTTTGTAGAATTAATATTACTATAATAATACATTATACAGCTGTGGTCATCAAAATAGTAGTGCGACCTATCAGTTGCACAGCAAGATTTTATGATAAAGTTTATAATTTTTAAACAATTTGAAACGAGTATTAAAATTAACATACATAAATATATACACATCAAATTGTTTTCAAAATATTATTTTTATCACAAAATTTTGTTGTACAACATTTCACACGCACTACTATTTTCATGACCACAGCTGTGGTCATATATCAAATGTATTATTATAGTAATATCAATTCTTAATGCTAAAGTTAATAATAAAACCATTTCAGTCGCACTACTATTTTAATGAACAGCATATATTGTATATATAATAATTTCTATAAATATTTTTATATATTTAATTTGATATATAATTTGAACTCTCGTCTTAAGCTTAACCATCAACATTCCACAATGCACATATCATTTGGACATCTCATACAAAAGCTGCTTGCTACAAAAGCGCCTGATAGACAGCTGTAAAGAAGACTTCATAAAGTCAACGAAATTGCAACAACGGTACACTAGCAAACACACACAACAACAACTGTGACATTTAACGAGTTTTGTTGCGTCTTTTACGAGTCAATAAACGGAAATTGCCAACGAGCTAACCAAAAAAAAAACAACACCAAAGAAGAAGAAGAAACATACAGTCAACAACCGGATGTCGCATGTGCCACAAGCCACAACAGCCAAAATGGGCGAATGTCCAATGCCAAGTGCAGCCGCAGCAGCAGCAGCAGCGGCAACTGATAAGCAACAAAAAGCCAAAAGCATATAAGTTTTTCATCAATTTTTATTGGCCAGCTTTGCCGTCAGATGCGTCACAGCCAACGCCTCTGTCACGAGGTTGACAAACTCCACGCAATATGGCCCACAAAATACTGCGAAAAATACTATAAAAAATACCAGTTCCAGCATAATTACAACAAAAGAGAAAAGTGCAAAAAAACAAACGAAAAATTGCATAAAAATAAAAGCGCCTTTTTTTGGGAAAGCCAACGCCGCCGCATTGGGCCGGAAAATGAGCGCCTGTCAATTAAACATAAGTAAGCTATATATATATACTTTATACTCTAGTTATATATACACACACATATATACCATGATTAGGGCGCAAAGAACAATAAGATCTGAGCCGTAGGCAATATGCAGATTATTGCTTTGGCTTGTTTTAGCTTTCGGTCTGGGCGTCTGGGCAACTGCTTGCCTCTCGCTCGCACTCAATGCAATGTGTGATTGTTTTTTGGTTTTTTTTTTGTGTTTTTTGTTTTACTTATTTTCAGAGTTGGGCGCGCTGTCACGTAACGAAAGGGAAACTCTGTCTGTGAATCTGTGGGAAGTCAGCGTCTTGCAACAATGACAAGGCGGCAGAAATGCAAAGGCAAAAACAAAAAAATGCAGAGGCAGCGCCAAAAAGGCAACAATGGCTGCAGCCCAGCAGAATATCACAGAGTAGAAGTTGCTGTCCCTGCTCTCCCCCTTCTCTCTCTCTCTCTCACATGTTCCAAGTCACTGCCTCTGCATTTTAAGACATTTTTCATTGCATAGGGCTGGCAGCATCGCTTTCAAGAAGAAGAAGCAGAAGAAGAGCAGGCAAAGCAGAAGTAGAAGCAGCAGCAACAACACGCCCAGTTAACACCGTAAAAGCGTTGATTAATTAATTAATAAAACCTAACTGTACATACATACATACAGCTTATACATATATATGCAATTACAGTTAAAATAGGTGCTGCTGCTGGGAAAACAGCAGCTGCTAAGCTGGGAATAACTGCTGCAAAAAAAACTAATTGCATTAGGAGCTGTAAAAGCTTAGCAAGTCAAAACAAAAGCGCAAAAACACAAAAACAAAATCAGAGCAATTCCCACAGAATCTGCAATAGTCACACACACACACACATAGACAAAGCAGCAAATGCTGCTGCTACTGCTGTTGTTGTTATTGCATTCAATCAATGTGCAACGGCATTTGGAGAGCAGCGAGCAGCGAACAGCGGTCAACAACACTTGCTGCTCGCTCGCGGAAGCGGCGCACCAAAAGAGAGAAATAGAGAGCGCTAGGCAGCGGCAGCGGCAGAGGCAGCGACAGCGGAAGCTGTTGTTGTTTTTGCTGTATTTGTGCTGCAGGTGGCGTTTGGCAAACAATTGCAAGCGCTGCCGCTGCCGCTGCTGCTTGGCACGCTTCTGCTGCTCCCTCTCTCTCTCTCTCACACTGTCTTGCTTATTAACACTCAAGCAGTTGGTGTCGCTGTTATGCTATTAACATGCTGTTAGCTTGATTGAAAATGTTTTATGGCGCTGCCCCTTTGTCGAGCTGCGGGTTGTTATTATTGTTGTTGTTGTCAAGTGCACTAACAACAACAACAACAACAACAAACGTCAGTTGGCCGCTTTGAACTCGCACGAGTGAAAGTGAAAATTGCTAAATTATACAGAAATCAATGTTACAGCAGCGGAAAGGTGGACATTGTAAATGAACAGCAGGCGCGCTAGTTGATTAGCCAAACAGCAAACATACAAATAGACAAACAGACAAAGTAAACAAAGCAAACAAGCAACAGCCAAACAAAGTGTTGCAAGTTCATGAGCAACAGTTTGCCCACTGGCTTACCCTAACTGCACTTGACTTTGCTCCAAGTCGCATTCCAATGCTCCGCTCCAGCCACCAGGTTCTACTTTCGCAACCCGTTTTCACTCTAGCAGCTGTGTGGCATATATATATATATTCAATTTGCAAACTCAACTCTAACGTTGTCCCAATTTTCGTGCCTGCCACATAATTGGGGACACCTGCATGTGCCAAATTCAAAAACTAGTTGCAACACCAACAGCAACAACAACAACAACATGAGAACTGGCAAAGGAAGCGTTACCAACTGGCCGTATGGGAATGGTAATGGGCATGCCAAAAGAAATGGAACGCAATTTTCCAGTCACGCAATTAGAAGGTGCGCATAGTTTTCTAGCTCACTGTTATGGGTGCACAATGTTAAGCTACTTAACAGCGTTTTTAGCATTTTAACTTTTCAATTGGAATGGAAATTCCTTAGCTGTTGTTACATATGCATATTTATTGACTGCCTTTATATGTGATTCTCATTAGATTTAGTAAGGAAAGGTAAAGCATATTTAAAGAAATTTTGTTGTCTTAATTCTTATAAAAATTGTTTTTCTCTTTCTTACATATTTTTCCCTCTATAAAAAGTTGGCTCTATCTCTCCCTTTCACAGACGTCTCATACTTTACATATGTACAAAATATTACTTATACATTAAAAACTATATTTTGATTTTGAGAGTTTTTTTATGTCTTACTTCTCCAAGTCTATCCAATTTCTCTCTCTCTCTCTCTCCCTCTTTTCATTCTTTCTTTCTTTCTCATACTCTTTAGCTAACTAGTTCTGCCTTAACATAGTCCTATCATCTGTTATACATAATTTAACATATCACTTTTAGTTAACATAGTTACTCAAGAGCGACACCTGTTGCACAACATAGTCATGTTAACTTTTATACATAACATAAAGTCACATGCTTTAGTTTTCTATCAAAAGTTTGACTCTTTTCACTACTGTTTTGCAAACTCTTGAGCATTTCTCGCTTGCTACTTGACAACTGCTACCTGAGCACCCACCAGCTGAGCTATTTCCATTTGTCCACCCTCAGGTTCAGCGGCAAAAGTCAACACAGCAATTTGCGCAATTGAACTCATCAATTGCAGCAATTAAATGTGCCGAGGGCAAGAGAGGCAAACAGAGGTACAGAGAGGCCCAGCTGCCGCCTGTCTCGAGCTATGAATTAACCAGCCAAACTCAAACAGAAAGCAGCTACACGGCAGGCACAAGATGAATGTGATATAACAGCAACACGACCAACTCAACGACAACAACAACAACAACAACAACTGCAAGTTAATTAAATGATTTTCAATGTCTGACAAACGCGCGTTACTTTCTTAAGTCTCCCCCCAACAATGGCAAATGGCAAATGGTAAAAATGAAATCGATTGCATTGGAAATGCATTTCCGTTAGCAGGCGATCGTCAAATGTCGACGGGCAAATATATTTGCAGGATGCAGCCAGGCTTCAATCAGCTTACAACTTGGGGTTTTTGTAGAAAAATTTCCCCATCGTTTGTTTGCTCAATTTAGCAACAGCGGAAAACAGCTTACAGGGTCGCAAAGATAATGTAACTATATATATATATAATATATACTAAATATATATAACATATACTATATATATATAATATATATATATTCATATACATATATTATATATATTTAAGTATTTGCCCTCGCACACAGAGTAAAATTTAGTTTCAAGTAATCCACAAGTTACAGCACATCAAGGCTGGCATCATTAAGTAAGCTTTCAGTTCTTTTTTTTGTACTCATGATATACCCTGTAATAAATAAATAATATAAAGAAATTGATATTTCTTGTGTTATTTTTTTTTTGCTACTTTCAATAGCTTCAATTATAAAAAAATTATTTTTACATAAAATCGATAATTATCGATTTGTGTAATTAGTATTCAAGCATTTCTATATGCAATGGGACACTATCTATAACAGCGTAGATCACACCTAATTATTTACTATTTTCAACAGCTACCAAATTAACACACTTGATCACCTATTCATAATCGATATATATCGACTTCCACAATTTATTTATTTTATATATAGCTGTGTTATAAAAGAGAGAGAGGGAGAGAGAGAGAGAGAGAGAGGGCAGTTTTCACCTAATAATTTCCATCATTACAAGAGCTTTTCCTTCCAGTTACTAGCAAATTTACCTGTTATCGATAATTATCGATTTCTGTAATTAGTATTCAAGCATATCTATATGTAATGGGAGACTGTCTATAACAGCGTAGATCACACCTAATTATCTCACTATTTTCAACAGCTACCAATTCAACAAACTTGACCAACTATTCATAATCGATATATATCGACTTCTACAATTTGTTTTTTTTAGTTCTATACATATTTGTTATTTATTAATTATTAGTTCACACGTAATAATTACCCTCTTTTCAAGAGCTTTTCATTCTATTTACATGTAAATTTACCCATAATCGATAATTATCGATTTCCTCAATACATTTAAATAACACATAAGTTCCAAGCCCTCATATTCTCTGTAGAATATTCTTTGCTAATTACTTATTACATTTTTTTAACACTTCCTTCGGGCTAGGGTATTTATAATTCCTGCACTTCGTAGAGCTAAATTTGAACTTTTTTTGCGCAGCTCAAAATTTCCATACACAAATCGTGATTATAATTGCAGTAGCTACGTTGTTTGGCTGTTTAGCTAGCTGTGCTGTGATACCTTATCAGAGACCAAAAGCAACAGCAAAAACAGCGCAAAACAAACTAATAGATACAATTGAATTTGATTAAAAGCATCTCTCAAGCTATGCACGGAAATCAAGTGAAATTTAAGTAAAGTGGAAAAGGAAAACAAAAACAAAACACAACAGAAAAAAAAAAACAAAGATAGAGGGGAAAACTGCACAAAGAGCGGCCGCACTTTAATCAGTCTCCGGCTGCGAGATACACAGCTGCATCTGTTAGATAAACGAGCAGCGGCAATCATGAGATACAGATACAGATGCAGAGACACAAGTGCAAATATAGCTCAGTGCGCAATTGCCAGGTAAAATGATCAAAAAGAAATTGCTGGAAAATGTGCAAAAGAAAACAAAAACTGTTTTTGGACAGAGCTAAATGCACATATATAATTTCATATTATAATAATTCAATAATAATATATATAATAATGATAATTATAGATAAAAGCATAATCAATTTTATAATAATATTGTATCATTATATAATATGAAAATAATATATTATATAATCATAGCTGTCTCTAGTTGGCAGACTTAACATAACATGATCCGCTTTACAGTATGCAATTTATGTTATTTTTCATTGACTGTTAACTTGCTGTTTATATTAACATCAGACTTAATTGAATCTGAGTTATTTTAATTCAATTATGTTAACTGCTCACTCGCTGTTAACTTGTCTATGTTAAAAGTAGATTTAACATTACTTGAGTGACTTAATAGTATTCAATCTGAGTTATTCTCAAGTATTCAAGTATGTTAACAGAAAGAGCACTGTTAACTTGACACCTATGCTTAGTGCAGCCAATACTGCTTGAACTGTTAAGTAACAGCAAGACAACAGTATTCAGTGTCACAGAGCAAAGATTTCCAACTGCACTGGAAGTTTGCCAAACGCAACTTTAATTGATATGCTTAAGCTGAAAAGATAGAGCGCACGTTTGCTACTTGGCCAAGTGCTGTTGAGCAGGCAACAAGAACAACACATTAAGCCACTTGCTGAATGCAACTCTTGACCAAATGCAAACAGCCAAGTCAAAGACGAAGTAGAAGTAGACATAGAAGTTGACTCTCTGACAGCCCTTGTGCCCTTTTTGTTTACACTGACGGCCTGTCAGTGGCCAAGACGTAGGCACACAGACAGACAGAGACAGAGGGACAGTTGGGGCAGACAGATAGACAGTTGGACACGGGCAATGGACAGCAGTAGGTAGGTAGGCAGGCAGGCAGACAGGCAGGACACGCGACACTTGACGTGCGGTCCATCTTTGTCTTAGTGTGTGTGCGTGGACAACATTTCCACTGCAATATGCGTTCAAGTATTTGCTAAGGCATTTCCCATTTGCAAATTTGTTAAACAAATTAACATTGGCAAGCATTTACAAAGAAGCAAAGTCTCAACCAAGTTAGTAGCCGCAGCAGAGAACAGTCTGAATCTGAACCTTCTGCCTGGGAAATGCAATTAAAATGTAATCAGTTTAAAATATTAATCGCATTATGTGTAGAGTTAAAAAGGACGAGGCCGTAATTAACTGTACAGCACAGTTAACAGAATTATGTTGAGCATGAAACAGGACGAGCTATAATTAAATATACTAATTACAGCATGTTAACAGCATTTGCTGCTGTTAAAGCTAGAATATATACTATTTGAAGTGAATATACTCTGTTAAGAGAGCACTGTTAACAAGCTGTTAACAAATTAACTTAACACAAAATCAGACTCAGATCTTCTGCTATATTATGTAAACCTACTGTTAACACATAATTACAGCACTGTTAAGTGTCTATAAAATATAAATCCCATTACTTTTCTTCTGCTATTATTAAGAACAAAAGCCGAGCCTAATTTTAGCGCTTCCAAGTATTTATAGCTCCATTAACTGGGCTATTTTTAAACAGCACTTCAGGCCACTTCGCTGCCATATACAGATGTGTATATATAGATGTCATGAAGTCCTTAAGGGTCTACTCGAAAGTTATTAAATGCTCAGCAAAGGGTATTAAACTTGGCATTCGCTGTTAAGTAGCTGTAGCTGTAGCTGTAGCTGGCGAGCGAAATGCATGCATCGGAATCCATCCATCCATCCATTCAAACTGGCCTGACCCTGTTCTGGTGCACCACTAAAAAGAAAAAAAAGCTGTAGCTGGCAACCGGTTCTTGGCTCTACAGGCTGGCAGGCAGGCAGGCTAGCCCGCAGGCAACTTGCAGCATGCAGCATGCAACTTGCAACTTGCAGTTGTTGCTCGCTTTCAGGTGCAAGCGGGCTATACAAAAAGCTGGCCACCAGCTACTGCAAATGACATTCGACTGCTGCATAATCTGGTTTTTCTGATTTCAAAGGAAGCTTTCTATACCCTGTAAATGGATTTTGCAAGGGTTGCTGGGTGAGCATATGTCATAGCAGAGGAAAGTTAAGGATCAGGCTAAGTTGATTGATTACTATATTAATAGTTTCTCTTGTTTATAACTCTTTACAGGGTATCTCTAGTCAGTACATACTTATCTCACTTATATTTTATCACACAAATCAGCAAATTTAAGCTTGCAGTCATTTTTTTGCATATATTTAACAGCGTTAGGCTCTCAGCTAAGTAAAGAGTATCTCTTAGTCGTGCACACTCAACTAGAGCACTCCTTTTCTTGCAATTCTTGTTCAGTTCGTGATTTGCATTCCGAAAAAAAACTGACAAAAAACACGATTTAAATTAAGGCCAATTGAATTTTTGGTTGACTGATGATTTTCACCTTCGCAATTCACGGCCAATGACATAACCACGCCCACTTAACGCCAACGCCCCAAACTGTAAATGGCTAAGCTGCTCCAAATGTTTTGTTTTTTTGTTATTATTTATGCGAATCGTTGCATTTAACAGCGCGAACGTGCTGTAAATCTGAATCGAGTTGCATTTACTGTTCAATTGATAAGCGCAATTTGCTGCGATAAGGCAGCTTCTCTAATTGCCAGCAATCTAATTACACAGAGAGAGAGGGAGAGATGGAGAGAGAGAGATGCAGACTTACAGTGAATCGTAAATATTTGCTGCTATTAATAAACATGTTGTTTAATTTGTTGCTTTCATTTTAGATGCACGTCGTTTGTTCAGTGGGCCACGCACTTAAACCAATTGACATTTTGTGCACACACTCAAACACACACACTCAAACACACACACACACACACTCAAACACACTCATACACACACACACACAATGCTGCACGCAAGTAAAATGCCCAACAAATATGCCAAATGATGTCATTTGTTCGCTGTTAACACAATGTTTTATTCTAATTTGGAACTGAATTAAAGAGTAAAAAAAACAAAAACAAAAGAAAATAAAATAAAATAAAAGTAATTGCCTAATGCACGACATTCCTGTGCTATATGTAGTATATAGAATTATATATGCGTACAAATATGGCTATACGCTACATTTGCGTTAGGACTAAGTGAACTTTTTAAAAGAATATGCGACAGTTTGGTTTTGAAAAAAGTCCAAAATATAATAAATATACTAAAATATATAATTGTATGTAAATATATTTTTATATAATAATAAAAAATGCCTAATAAATACATTTGATAGATAACATATCAAATAACAACAGCTGTTAGACTAACAGTATTTAATACCGTTTAATACCAAAATCAATGTTAAGCTCCTTATAATGAGCTTACGGCCAACTATCTCTGTAAGCAATCTGCGCATTAAACTATTAAGTAACAGCTATGAAATATGTTTGCAGAATTAGCTATAAGTACTTAACATTTTATGTATATATCAAGCAAATGGTCAATAATGTTAAGAGAATTGTATATGAGTACTTAAAATGTTATGTAAGCATACAGCAAATGTTAAGTAAAACCAATGAAAATGTTAGGAGACTCCGCTTTAAGAACTTAACATTTCATGTAAATATATAGCAAATGTTAATCAAACATACATCAAGCATACATACACATATATTATATGTATATATGTACTTAAAATGTTATGTATGCATACATCAAATGTTAAATAACAGCACTGTATATGTTAGAAAACTCAGATAAAACTATATTTTATGTAAATATACAGCAAATATTAAAGAAAAGCAATGAAAATGTTAGGAGAATTGCATATAAATACTTAACATTTTCTGTAAGCATACAAAAAGTGTTAAATAACAGCACTGTTACGGTTGGGAGACTGCGCTTTATAAACTTAACATTTCATGTAAATATAGAGCAAATGTTAATCAAATATTTTACACATACATCACATATGTATATATTTCATATATCACTCATGTTATTGGTCAAAATACCATATTTAAAGGAACTCGCATTGATCTACTTAATCTACTCAACATTTTCAAACATTTTAACTCCCAGCAAATTATCTGAACAACAATTCACTGTAAATAACATATTTACTCAGCATTGTTAAAGCCAAGCATATTTCACTCACATGTTAATAGCAAGCTTATTATGTTAGCGCGAATTCCCTGGAAATAACTAACATAATTACGCAGTTAATTAGCAATGTTGGCCGCAACTTAATTAGATTACAAAAATGTCATTGTAGATAACATATTTACGCAGTTACACAGCAATGCTAAGCCTAACATATTCCATTCATGTTAACTGCGAATGCACTTTAAATACCTAACATACATATAACATTCACATAAAGGCAGCTTCGTCATCAATTCTGTTAGTCATGGAATTTTATGAAATGTTTTATATGTTGTGCAGCTATTCAACACAACAGGAAACATCCGGGGGAAATGTTAAATGAAATGGCACATTAAGGATATGCCACAAGTAGCTGCGTCACAGCTGAGCCGGAAACGCCAGGCTTCCGTGCTTGTGTGTGAGTCTATATGTGTATATATGTGTGTGTGTGCGTGTGTACCTGGCAACAGGTGGGACTAAATGTTAGCTGATAAAAACAGAATAAAAAATAACTAAAACTAAAAAAAAAGAGCCAACAAACTGGGCATGTAATACGCTATCAGCGGCGCCGACTCACCTGATAATACGAATCCGACATGTTTTTGTGCTGTTGTTGTAGTTGTTGCTGCTGCTGCTGTTGTTGTTGTTGTTGTTGTTGAATCACTCGTTAAGCGCTCTTGTTGTTTGCTGAATTTAGTATATCAGTTTTGTTGTTGCCCGTCAGAGTTGAGAGACACACTAACACAGACACACACACATATATAAATATGAATACGCATATGCACGCACGCACACACACACACACACAGACGCACGTCGCGTTCTTTTTCGTTTCGTTTAGTTTTTGTTTACTTTTGCTCCAAAATAAAACTGTTGTCTCTATGTATGTAATATATATATTTGCCTGTTCACACTTCCAACTGTGAGCGCGCGCTCTCTCTCTCACACACACTCTCTTTACTGGTATTTGCTATCGATATTGAATAGAACTTTCGTTGAGTTGTTGTTGGTGTTGGAAATGTGACGACAAAGCAAACACGCAAACAGGTGGCACCAACTAGCAAGAGCGAGATAGCGAGATTAGCCTAACAATTGTTGCTCAAAACAAAAGCCGTAGGCGGCGATCTATTATTTGCAAATATTATTACTGCTGGGAAAAAGTATTTTACACACAAAATAACAGCTGCAGCTGGAAGGGAAGAGAGTGGGGGTAGCTGCACTTCCCATAGAAATTAGCTTCAATTGAGCATTTTGTAGATTTAATTGGAAATTGTGTATGTGTGTGTGTGTGTGTAAGTGTGTGTGTTTTGGACCGTTGCTTTTGATTGAAGTGACTGCCGGTGCTTTTGCCTCTGCTTTTAGTGCATGCTATAAATAAGTAACAGTTTGTGGGCAAGCGGGACGAGGCGATGCAGCACCATAATCAGCAAGCGAAAGAAGAAGAGCGGCAAGCGCAAGTGGCGGCAAAAAAAAAAAAGCTGTTCGCGCAGCTAAATGGAAATTTGCTGCTGCTGCGCCCTGCTCGCTCCTTCTCGCTTACACACACACACACAGGCTCACACTGGAAGACAAGACAGATGGGCACAGTACCGGTTGCATTATAATGGCGTCTAAATAATGAGGCACCTTGAAATGAAAACACGGCCAAGATTGTTTAAACAATAATCTTAACGCACAAAAACAGCTTTGCACACACTCAAACTCAAACACACACACACACACAGTGCTTGGTATCTTTCGCATCTTCTTTATCTTATACAAAAATTTCACTCGTATTTGTACATTTTTTTATAATTGTAATCTCGCTCTCGCTCTCTCTCGCTCACTCACACACGCATGCACGCACACATGCATACAAATTGCGCTGCTCAGATCAAATTCTTTGCCGTCTGCGCTTGTTGCTGCTGCTACTGCTGCTGCTGCTGCGTTGTCGACATTTCGCTTTGCGTTTTCTTTGCTTGTTTTGTTGAATGCAAAAAAAACAAAATAATAAAACTAATTTTTATCAACCACGTACACTTTGTATTCAAATCATAACGCTTGTGTTTAGTGTTGTACTTGGAATTGTTGCATGCAATAAAATAGACACTTTGTTGGGTTTTTTTAAACGAAAAAATGTGAAATGGTTAAAAACAGAAAACGGCGACGACACGACGTTCGAGCATATAACCAGTGTGACCGCCAGCTCAAAATGTGCAAATTACCAGCGACAGCTTGTTCAAGAAATGACCAAAATAAAAATACCAAATAACAAATGAGGCATAGTTACGCGGTTTTAAATGCTTTTAAAATGCATACGGTATATTTAAGGGTTAATAATTTTTAAATTATTTTTGATAATTAGTGTGTAACCAAGATTTTATTAGTTAATGGCAGTCTATTTTGTTCTGCGGTTTGCCGACAAACAAGGCTGTGTTTTTGGATATACTGCAGCCGCTAGAGATGGTAGTTTTTTTTTAGCGATCAGCACGAAACACAGCTGCAGCTAAAAAAACCTGGACTGGTAGGTAAATGGTGAATATTAAATTAAATAAAAGATTGTTTTTAATAATTTGGTATTCATTTATTGTTTTTTGTTTTTGTTTTTTAGCCTAGATTGCTGGCTTCTTGGGCAACGAACCGAATGCTGAAATAACGGTGCCCTTCGTGCCAGTCACGGTGGTGGTCAATGCAGGTAACGTCGCCTTTGCGGCCGGCTGGTCCCACTTCGATTTGCTGCAGCAGAAAAAAAAAACAATTTGGGATTATTTGCAATGCAAGATCAAGGCAACACTTACCGCTTCTTTGCCTCCTCCTCCACCTTGCGAGCCAACGCCGTCGCCTGCTCCACTTTGTCCATATCCTTGCGATCCTTTTGCCGCTTCAGCATCTCAGTTTTCTGCACCGCCGACAACGCTTCATAGTAGCTCTCCTCGCCCCACTGCAGTGGATCGTAGATCTCGGGTGGATAATTCGTGCCGAACTCATTGATGTCACAGAAACTGATCAATTTCTCATAAATGCTGGGATTACGGAACTCCTTGCGATCCTGGATAACACGATTCATGTCCATATTCGTTTGCCTCATTTTCGTATACATCTTGGTGATCTTCGCCACCAGCTCGGCTGGCGGCTGTCCCTTTGGCTCCGGCGGCAATTGAAATTTATATTTTGCATATTTCGGATCCTTCTCGTAGCTCTCCGCCGTGCGATCCTCTGCATTGTAAGTGTTGGAATCATCATCATCATCGACCAGCTGCATGGGCTGCGGGTCAGCGGCGCCTTCGGCTTTAGCATTGCTTTTCTCTTTGCCATTTTCATGCTGTTCGTTCGCCGGCTGAGAGCTGGCACTGTCGCTTGAGGAATCTTCTTCGCTGCTGGACTCCTGCGCACGATCCTCTTCCTCGTCCGAGATTAACGTGTCGTCCTGGTAGCTGACCAAACGACGCAATTTCTTGGCGCGTTTCTTTTTCTTGTGCTTCTTCGCCGGCTCCTGCTCCTGTTTAACAGGCGTTGCGGGCGTTGGTGTCACCTGCTTTGGTATTATCACCTGCCAATTATTATAATTTTTATTAATTTGATTACATTTTTGTTGAATAAAAAAGTTTTACCTGCGAAGCTGTTGAGTTTTCGGAGTCTGGACTGGCATCGCCTTCGTTTTCCGAGTCCGTGTATTGTGCTGTCAAACTGGCCAATGCAGAGTGGCTCATTGTGGTTTATTTTGTTATATTTTATTTGATTCTTGAACAATATTTAATTTATATTTTGCAAATTTGTTTTCTTTTCACTTTGCTCTACTTCATTTTAATTTGCCATTCACAGCGCTGCGTGTACAGGCAAGTGGTTTTGTATTAAGTTGGCAGCGCCTATTTGAACAGCTGTAAAGAAAGTGTACACGAGCTATTTTGAATTTATCATGATTTAAGTTAGACAAAATGTTGGAATAAATTCAATTTAATTTAATTTTGTAATAGCAAAACATGGCTGTTTTAGCTGTGCAGTAAGTTAAATGCATATAGTTGTACATTTAAAGTGTGCAGAAATAAAATTGGCCACTATCATAAACAATTTGTATATATGAAAGAGTATACAACTTTTGTGTTAAGCATTTATCATAATATTACCTCGTATAAACGATATTTATTATTTTTTCTTCTTGTTGACGTTGCCGAATTGGAAGGAAAAGATGAGCGCAGCAACTGAGGAACAGGATCGCATACAAAAGCGCGTAAATAAGATACTGGATACGCGCCTGGAGACCGACAAGGATACGTTGGACGCCCTAAATGGATTATCCAGCTTTTTCACCGAAAATACTTTGCAAAATCGCCGCAATTTGCGTAGTCAAATCGAACATCGCTCGGTCGGCATCAATCAGAATTTTCTGAAGGCTTTTCGTGAGGTGAAACATACGCTCGATGCTGTGTGCACGGATCTGGACACAATGGCCACATCGGTGCAAACCATGAAAACGGATTTGGAGACATCCAAGGCACTGACTAAAGATCTCATCGAGCAGACCAACAAAATGCAAGAGGAACGCGAACGTCTTGAGGTGCATCAACAGATCGCGCAGGCTTTCTTGGCACGCTTTCAGCTGAGCGTGCCGGAGCATCAATTGCTCTACGGCACGGCCAAGGATGCGCCCATTGTGCCCGAATTCTTCAAGGTGCTGGACCGGGTACAGTCCATCCACTCCGATTGCCGGCTGCTGATGCAATGTGGCTATCAGACGGCTGCCTTGGACATCATGGAGGAGATGACACTGCATCAGGAGGGCGCACTGGAGCGTCTCTATCGCTGGACACAGAATCACTGTAGGAATTTGGAGAACAACGAAATCGGTCCACTAATTGTGGAGGCCATGAGCCGGCTGCAGGATCGGCCGGTGCTCTTCAAATATGTCATCGATGAGTATGCGATCGCACGACGAGCTGTGCTCGTCCGACAATTCATTGAGGCGCTCACCGAAGGCGGCCATGGCGGCAATCCCAAGCCCATTGAGCTCCATGCCCATGATCCGAAGCGCTACATTGGCGACATGTTCGCCTGGCTGCATCAGAGCATACCCAACGAGAAGGAGAATCTGATGTTGCTCTTCAAGAAGTGCGATAAGCATGGCAAGCAATCAATGGCTTCTCCCAGCTCCCAGCATATTTTAATCTTTGCTCCTTTGCCTTGCAGACATCTCGGAGCAAATGCAGAAGGCTTTGAGCTACATCGCCGATGGCGTCTGTCATCCGCTCAAGGTGCGCGTGGACACGATACTGAGCTCCGAACAGGACACCATCATACTCTTTACCATCTCCAATCTGTTGCGTTTCTATCAGCAAATCATGCGGCAGGTGGTGCAAGGCGGCAGCCTCGAGCAGTGCCTCATTGAGCTGCAGCAGAGCAGCGAGCAGATCTATTTAAATGCTCTGGCCGCCCAGGTGCGCAGCGTGCTGCAGAGGCCAGCGGGCACGAGTCTGGCCCTGGAGCCGCCACAGCGTGATCTGGTGCCGCCGGCCAGCGTTGGGCGGCTGCTCAACATACTGAAGGAGATACTGTCGGTGGCCACCATGGTGGATGGCCGTCAGGCGGATATCACCAAGATTGTCACCTGTGTCATTGATCCGCTGCTGCAGTCGGTGCAGGAGAGCGCCGCCCACCTGCCCACCGTGGACATGGCTGTCTATTTGCTCAACTGCCTGTATCACATGCAGAGCACCTTGGCCGTCTTTGAGTATATGGATGAGCGTGTAGAACGGCTGCAGGCCCAGTCAGATGCCCAGCTGGACACGCTGACCTCGGAGCAGGCCTCCTCGCTGGTGGCCAATCTTAATCTGGGTCCCATCTACACCATACTGCAAAGCAACCAGACGAAAATCGAGACAAATCTGATCAAGATTTTCATGTCCAAAATGGATGCATTCCTCGAGCTGCCCGATGTGCTGCTGCTGCCGCAGGTGCAGCTAATCATGTCCAGCGCCCATCGCAGCGCCGTCCAGCGACGCGCCTTCAATGTCATCGTAGCCATCTACAAGCAGATCTATGAGCGAGTCCACGATCCGGCGAATGGCTTTGAGCAGCCCGAGGCGCTGCTGCACAAAACGCCCGATCAAGTGGCGCGCATCTTGGCCAACTGATGGACGGCAATTGGCTGAACGGCAGAGGCTTCAGCCTCTTATATGTATTTACGTGTGTATTCTAATATATTGTATGACTACTGTAGTCCATTGTAGTCTGTGCCCATTGTATGCACTCTGTGGCTTCCTTTTGTTGTGTACCTTGACTGGGGCTACTTTTGTTCGTGATTCCTCGCTGCTAATACAGTCTGTACTCATAATGTGAGACAGTCGGAGACAGAGCTGAACATCTACAGTGAACTCTAAATAAAACAAACTAAATTTGAGCTTTTTATACCAATTGAAGTTAAATTTTATATGAAAAACTTGAGTTGCAGCTACTACAGTCTGCACTCATATTGTGTGACAGTCGGAGACAGAGGTGAGTATCTACAGTGAACCCTAGCTAACACAAACTAAATTTTAGTACCAATTGAAGTTAAATTTCATATGAAACACTCGGTGTGCTGCTGCTACTACAGTCTGCACTCATATTGTGTGACAGTAAGAGAGAGCCTTAAGCTACTACAGTGAACTCTAACTAAAACAAACTAAATTTTAGCTTTTTATACCAATTGAAGTTAAATTTCATATGAAAAACTTGAGTTGCTGCTACTAGTACAGTTTGTACTCATATTGTGTGACAGCAGGAAACAAAGCTGAGCGTATACAGTGAACTCTAGCGAACATAAGCTAAATTTTAGCTTTTTATACCAATTAAAGTTAAATTTCATATGAAAAACTCGAATTTCTGCTGCGACTACAGTCTTTACTCATATTGTGTGACAGTAAGAGACAGACTTAAGCAACTACAGTGAGCCCTAGCTAACACAAACTAAATTTTACATAATTCATATGCTTGATTGACTAAGCTGTATGTGTTAGTGTCACATTTAAGCATGTTCTTCTTAGTGAAGTTTCACTGTAGCTTTCTTTATAATTTATATAAGTTATATTAATGATATACACTAAATTTGACAACACTGACTGTTCTTCATAGTCAGGTTTTACTGTAACTTGCTATTAAATTTGATGCTAAATAGTAGTTTAACTATATTATACCCTATATTATATATATTTATATTTAAGTCAATTGCATGATATTGCTTGTTTAACTTAGCGAAGCTCTACTGTATCTTCAATTATAATTGTCGGCATAGCAAGTGCCAAGCGTATTTAAGCTTCGTTGTGCGACCCACCCACAGCCTTTTCTTTGCTTTGCTTTTCCATTTGTTGTTATTCTAAATGCACAATAGGCTCTAGAAACTGATATATATATATGGTATATATATGTATATATATAGGGTATATATATATATATATATATGTTATAATCGCCTGCTCTCCATCTTCTGACAATTGTGCAAAACGCGCGCGCTTATCACAGCAGCGCCGCGAGCCCTAGCCACAGGCGCAAGAAGAAAAGAAAAGAATTCACAAAAGCTTTTGCTTCAAATTAGTTATAAATAAATAAATAAATAAATAAATAAATAATTTGACTATATTAAATGATTTGTTGTTGCCGCTGTTTATCGCGACGAGAAATCTTTTGAGCGCGTCATTAGTTATCAAATATTTTGACATCGTTTATCGCGTTAACAATTGTGGCCAAAAGCGTTCGCAGTGCCATTCCAACTGGCCAACAACTGAGAGTTCTTCTGCGTCGGAAGTTTTATCTAACTCTGCACAAGAGAATTCCAAAAAGAACAAATAAATACATATACAGTGGAAACTGCTTATCGCGTGCGTGCGGAAGCTGTGAGTGCGCAAATCAAACATCTGAAATCTTTGTGTAAATTTCTATATTAAACTAAACTAAACTAAAAAGTTCTTATAATTAAAGTATGCAGAATGTGTGCGGATTCGCTTTAGTTAATTGTGACTGTGGCACGCTGGAACAGCTCCAAGGTGAGCGCCGCAAAGAATGCGGGAAATGAATTATTTGCTGCCAATTGCTGATCGATGGCCGGTTTCAATGTCTGCGAATACGGCGACTCCAGCAGCGCCAAACAGTTCGATTCATTTAAGCTAATTGACAAATAATCATCCGGACTCTCAGCATACATGGACGAAATGCTGCAGAAATAGACACAAAATATATATAGATTAGTTTGGGCTTATTATACAGGATGTATACAGCTGTGTTCAGTAAAATAGTAGTGCGACTAAAATGTTGGACAGCAATATTTTGTGATAAACATATTTTGAAAAGAATTTGAATTAGAATATATATGTTCATGTATGTCAAAATATTAAATATTAATAATTTGGCTATAAAACATTTCAGTTGCACTACTATTTTAATGATCAGTTGCACTACTATTTTAATGATCAGTTGCACTACTATTTTAATGATCAGTTGTACTACTATTTTAATGATCAGTTGCACTACTATTTTAATGATCAGTTGCACTACTATTTTAATGATCAAAGCATTTTCAGCCGCACTACTATTTTAATGACCACAGTGGTGGTCAGTAAAATAGTAGTGCAACTGAAATGTTGGAAAGCTATCTCTGCACCCACCGATAGTGACTATTGGCGCCCACGCGATCAATCCTATAGCCCAGCAGCATATAGCAAACATCGCGAAACTCTTTGCTGGCTGCCTTGAAGCATTCCTTCATCTTCCTCATTTTGCCATTAGCCGATTCCAGGTCGGCGCGCAGCTGATTGAATTCCTTGAAATTCATGGTCATGCCACCGCCAGCATTGGTGCTGCTGCAGGTTTCATTGAAGCGCGCCTGTGTCTGTTCCTGATCCTCCTCCAGCTTCTTATTGCGACGCTTCAGGCGCTCAATCTGCACAGCAGAGATCAGCAGTTAGTTATAGCTAAAGCTTGTCCAGCTCACACTCACCTCTGCCTGCAGCTTTTCCACCACATTCTTGGTCGCCTCGTATGCCTGTGCAGCGGGATTGTCGCTGAGATGCAGCACCTTGTAGTTGCCCATATTGAAATCGCCGCGCAGACAACGATGCTCCATTTCCAATTCCAGTTCGTCTTTGCGACGTCTCAAACGTTCATTCTCCATGCGCAATGCATCCAGATCTCTCTTCACTCCATCGTAGCCGCTGTCCGTGATGGGCGGATCATTCAACGACTCCTGCTGCCGCATCGATTGCATTTCACGCTCCAGTGTTGAGCACATCTCCTTGTAGCCCGTCAAGGTGCGCTCCAGCACCTCGACGCGGTAGCGCACTTGCATATCATTGGTCATATCGGCGGTGCTCGCATTCGTCATATTGAGATCTTTGTCGAAATTGTCCAGCAGCTGCTTATAGAAATCCCGCTCCTTGCACACAATCAACAATTTACGCTGCAAGCGCTCACGGAAGGTCTTGTGGCGCTTCAGCACCACGTTCATGTCATCGATGTTCTTCAGGTAGATGGCGCACTTCTGCTCCAGCTCACGCACCGACGTCTGCAGCTGCTTGGTGTCCAAGGCAGCGCTGCCCTTCTCTGCCATGCGCACGATATCGTCTTGGAGCAGCTGTTCGATGCGTGTGCGCAAAGCCATGGGACTGACGAGCGTATTGGCCAGGCAATGATCTTGTGCGATTTTCACCCACTCCTTCAGCTCCTGCTCCACATGGGTGAGCTTCACCTGCAGTGCCGCCGCTTCGGCCCTGGCGCCCTCCTCCCGATCGAGACGTGTCTTATAGTCGTGCACCTGCTCCTCCAGCAACAATTTGTCACCTATCAACGAATTCAGTTGCTTATTGTGCGCACGGAGTCGCTCCAGTTCGGCTTGCAGCTCGGGCACACTGAGTAAACGTGCCTGCGACGTCTTGGTCACCTCCTTCCAATCGCCATACGATTGGATTTCATATTCCAGCTCCTTGATGCGCGCATTTGCTGTGGCTAAATTCTGTTGCTGCATTTCGAAGTTCAGCTGGAGCTGCTCGTAGTTCGCCGCTGTTTCCTTATATTCATCGTGACGTTCTCTGATGCTCTCCAGCTCGTCGTGTGTCACCCTCAACTCCAGTTCGGCACGTTCGCACATTCTCTTGTATTCGCTGAGCTCATTGTTCATGCAATGCTGCACTTCGCGTGCATCCTGCTCCAGCTGCGCCTTCTCCTGCTCCAGACGACTCAGTGCCGTCTCGTATTTGATTTTCTGTTGGGTCAGCTCGGCGACGGCACGATTGGCTTCCTGGCGAGCATTGTGCTCCCTTTTGCGTATCACCTGCAGCTGCTTCTCCTGCTCGCTTAGCTTGCTGCTCGTGTAATCGCATTGCTCTTTGAGTGCTGCTGCCTTGCTTTCGGCCAAAGCCAGCGCTCCACGATGTTCCTTCGCCTGCTGTCCCAGTTTATCCTGCAGTTGACTCACTATGGCCTTCGTTTCGATGAGGTCGGCGCGCAGTTTGCGCGTCTGCCAGGGACCGACGGGATCAGTGAAGGAATTATTCAGCGATGTATTGCTGGCATTCAGGCTGGCATTCGCTGAACTAGTATCCAGACTATCGATGCGGCGCTTCTTTGGCACTTTGCGTGTACAATTTCATTTAATTTATTTGCATCATATTTTTAACTCTTCTTCTTACCTGTCACAGAGTCTTCGGTGAACGACATGGAGAGCCGGTCGAAGCTGAGCTTCTTGGGCGCCGAGTGTGTAATGCTATCATTGAAGCGCGCCATTATATTTTCTAAGCTACTTCGGATTTCTTCCATTTTTGCTGCTTTCTTTCTTTATATCAATTATTTTCAAGTTTGCTATTTGTGTAAAAAAAATTTGTTACTGACAGAACTGGTTGTGGCGGTCGGCTGATATGTATTCGATAAGTGCGTTTTAATCCATAGCTGCCAACTGATTTTGGTATGGGAAAATGCTGTATAGTGAAACAAGTTGGCAGCACCGGCAACACCGGCAATTGGCGGCAAACTTGAAAAACATTTATTCAGGAAAACCCAAGCATGAATTTCTCAACTCTGATATATTATTCTGCTTTCGTGTGAACAACCATTATGAGCAATCGCATCATTAGTTTTATGTAAAACGAAACATTTCAATCATTTTAAATAAGCTTGCACAAAAATAAAGTGATAAAATTTGCGCTTATGATTTATTTGAGCTAGCCTCCTCCCCCTATTCAGCGTGTGTGTGAGTGAGAGGGTGAATGTGTGCGTATGCCTCTGTTAGCCCATGAAAAATGAGCGCATTAAATTTTATGATATTGTTTGGGCCTGTCATCAACTTTGGTCCAAAGCACACACACACACACACACTGTACTCACTCTCCTTCCCTCACACACACATACACACACACACACTGCCGTACGTACGGACAACAAACAAGTGCCAAAGTTCAAAGTCAAACAATAACACTTTCCATAAACAACAAAAAAACCCAACACACACACACACTCATACACATATATATGTAAATATGTATGTGTACGTATATGTAACTGTATGTGTGCGCTGCTCATATGAATTTACTCAAAATTTCGTTCTTTTACAGTTACCTGCGCCCATGCCACTCCAAAGTCGACTAAAAAAATTTTCCATATTGAAAGTTCTCCAAAGAGAATAAGAAGTAACAAAAGCAAACAAAAAGAACCGAAATTGACCTGTGCCAAGCGCAGCGCGAGCTGTCGCCAGAGCACACAAAGGAGAGGGCGAGCATTGAATAAACGTTCGGTGTCTGCGTTTTGTTCGAGCACTTTAGTGCGCAGTTTATGTATGCGTGTGTGTTTGTGTGTGTGTGTGTGTGTGTGTGTGTGTGGTGCGTGAGCTTAACTTTTTGCCCGTTGAGCACTTTATCAAAGCTTAGCACCTGACAATTTGCCATGAAACATGCGGCCATTTCTTTATTTCGCTTTCTTAACATACGCACAAGAAATCAACACGCTTTTGCATGCGCTTGTGTGTGTGTGTGTGTCTTTGAGTGAGTATGAAAGAGTATGTAATGAAAATGCTATCAAGTGCTTTTGCTTTTGTTCTTTCGTGCGGCTTTGTTGTACTTGTTGTTGCTGTTGCTGTTGCTGCTCATTCTCTTTGTGGCGTACTTCAATGTCACCGCTGCAGCTTAGCGGACAAGTCCTTTTACCTTTTAATTAAATTAAAGCCGATTAGCTGTCACTCGCCCCGTGGCTAACTTGTGTATCCTTATCGGGGCTCAACTGCGTTTTATGCTGCCGTTGGCATTTTATGTTTTAGATGTTTTTCATCAGCTGCGCACAAATTTTCCAACTACTTAACATATTTTATTGTTTTGTTAATGTGCAAAAGGCTTACTTGCTCCCGCCTCTCTCTTTCCCTCTCTCTCTTTGACAGCCTCTTAAAATCCAGTCAAATGCAATGTTAGTTTTAAGCTGTGCTTAACACAGCCGCTGTTGCTATGTTAATTTGCAGTAAGTGTAAAGAGCGAAATCTTTAACAGTGGCTTGCTATGCTCATTTACTCTAATTGCACTGTTAGCTATGCAATGTATTTCGATATAATTGGTTGCTTTTGCTCTGTTAATTTACTCTAATTGCACTGTTAAAGCTGCATAAGCTGTCTTTAAATCTTGTAGTTAAAGAGCGCAAACTGATGTTGCTATGTTAATTTGCTCCAATTGCACTGTTGAAGCTGTACTTAGTCTCGCATGTGAAGAGCGCAAAGCTGCTCTTGTAATGTTAAATTAGACTTATGGATTAATAATCTCTGTAGTAAATTTCTGCATATTTAATTTAAATTATGCTTTTTTATTTTTTTAAGCAGTATTTTAAAGCTTTACATTTAAATTTAACTATTTATTTATGTTCACACCTTTTTATTTATTTTTTTCCATTTTATTTGCACTTTCCAGTTGCAGGATTTTCCGCATAAATGGCACTTATTATCGCCACATTGCTTCACACTCACACACACACACACACACACTTACAAATACTCTCTCTGAAACACTCACACATACAGCGACATGCAACAGGCGGAACTTGCTTATGGGTTTGTGTTTTTTTTTTCAGGGGGCGGTTTGTTGTTCGTATTTGCAAAGCGTCGCTTCCTAGAATTTCCGCTGACTCACAATTGCTGTTGGCCACAAAAATCTGAATAAATTTCCAGCGTGACACAGTGAAACGCAACTCCAACTGGATGGAATTTTCATGAGGCACGCCAAAGTCCTCACGCTAAAAGACCTTCAGAGCTGTCTGTCCGAACGCGCTTAAGTTGGCATTCAGTCCCCAGTTGCACTCCGGTCTAGTCGCAGTTACCCTCCCAAGCAAAGGGTAAGTCTATTTGCACTTAGTTTGTGTTTGGCATTTGATCCATGGTGAGAGCAGCCGTCACCATATGATTGATAACTGTGCTTATGCAGCTGCTGAAGAGCCAGTGAAATGTTTCAAGAGATAGTGGAACAGTTGAGCAGTTAGCTTAAATCTCCTCGATTTAAAATGCACACACACACATACAGACGCGCGCGCGCTCAAATGCACCTGTTAACCGTTTGGAAAATTTATGACTTCCTAGTCACAGCACCCGGACCGAAGCCCCACACACACGCGCGCGCGTTCTACCTCTCTTTGCATCTCTGCGCCCCTCTCTCTCCCTCTCTCTCTCTTTCTCACTGTACCTCTACAATGCACATTTCCTCTCCTTGCCTAGTTGCTATTGTCAGCCAGTCTGCACTTTGCTATTGTTTTTGCTTAACGGTGAATAACGATAAACGACGTACACAGACACATGCAAAGGGGAAGAGCCGTTTAGATGCTCACGTACGCCCACTTCCACAAAGTGTTAAGCTGCCAAGTGCAAGGACATGCACATGCTTGCAAGCAAGTGCATTGGTGTTCGTGTGTATATGTGTGTGTGAGCAATAAATAAAATCAACAATGGCTAATTGCAAGCATACAAACACACGAGGACCAAGAGACACACGTGAATAAAATGCATAATGCATTATGCAAGCTTCAAAGCGCCTAGTTATCGCCCATTTAACTCGACTACCAAATGCCCTGTAAACAAGTCTGTTAAGCAAGTCTGTTAGGCCACCTACAATTATTTAATTTAAAATCTTATTGTTATAATAACTTCGCAACTATTTTAAATTATTATGCTCATGATAAAACATTGTGTGTTTATAATATGTTTTACGACAGTAATATTCATTTGTTAACCTATATACCCGCTCATCCAACTCAATTGCGGGGCATTCATAAAAGCCCGGCTGTGGCTTTCACTTTCATACTAGCAGCGGCTGAGACTGCTGCTTAGCTAAGGAGTGTGCCAGAGTGTGGTGAATTTTGCGTGCTAGAGAGAGAGCGAGAGAGCGCTCTCAGTACACACACTCAAGGCAAGTTTACACATAGCCGGCCCCGGCAGCAGCAGCAGCTGCTGTATAAAATACAATGCATGCCAACAGGCGCGCAAAAGGTACGAAATTCACCAGCTTAAGAGAGCGTTTAGTATTTTTATCGATATATCGTTTAAATCGATGCTTGCTTTGGCGCTCGGCTGCTGAGTAGATTAAACAGTAGATCTAAATAAATAAATTCGGTAATTTGAATAATAAAAGTTGCTGAGGTGTTAGTTAACAGATACGCAATGTACATAGTGTGAGAAAATAGACAAAGCTGTTGGAATTTTCAAATTATTGTCAAATTATTATTGTCACTTTTTGAAAGCCGAAGTCTATCGTTTGGCTTGTTTGCCGTCGGCTTGTGTTTATCGATGTGTGGATTTACTTTGCTACTGTGCGCGCTCTTCCATGAATTTGTAATTGAAATGGCCGCGTCGCGACGAAGTGCTTGCAGTGCGTAGGCGGTTGTCGTAGACTGACGTCGTGGCCATAGCACGTGCTACGAGTGCGGTGCGTGCAACGGTGCCACCACCACCAACACCAATACCATAACAACAGCAGCAGTAGTAACAACAACAGCAACAACAACAACAGTAACGGTACAGACAAACGACCACAGCAGCAGCTGAAGCTAGAGCTGACTGAAGCTGAAGCTGAAACCTGAGGCCGCAGCAACAACAACAACAAAGAGTAAAGCAAAGCAAAATCACAAATAACGGCACTTAAATAGCAAGCGCATAGCGAATTATGAAAAAAAGTAACGGCCCAAAGTTGACTTTGCATTTGTAAAATAAAATCGAGGTGAAACAAAAAATAAAAAAAATCAAAATCAAAGACAAAAACATTTGTAAAAATTAAAATAAAAGTGAAATAAAATAATAAAAAAAAACAAATAAAAGACAATAACAAAAACAGATGTGACTAAATCTTAATAAAATGTTTGAGTGTGTGACAATAAATTAGATTTAAGTAAACAATTTGCACCTTGTTATTTGCACCTGTCGAAGACTAAGCCAATCTACGTTGACAATAAGCAACAGCAAAAATTTAAATTAATTATTTTGATTGATAATCAAAAAAAAAATAAAAAATATATATAAATATATATACTTATAGAGAATTTTACATAAATCGAATCAAATTGAAGGTGTCGAAAAGAAGCAAAACGTAAATGCCATTTACGCAAATAATACTAAACAAAGAATAAAGCATAACACAAAAGAAGAGGCAGAACAAGAAGAAGAAGAAGAAGGCAGCAGCCGAAGCCCACAAAACGCAAACAGGATACTTAAAATATCAAGGCAAATACATACAAAAAAAAAACCACACACACATACAAACGTTCACACTCACACTGTTTGCATAAGTGTGTGTGTGTGTGTGTGTGTCTGCGGCTCGACAACTAAAAATATATTGTGCGCTTCATATTTTTGGATTCGACTTCAGTTGTTGCCCCTTTGCGACGTTGTTGCTGGGTCGCTGCTTCTTGGATTTTGTAAGCAAGGCACGAAATACATATATACCTATATAACAACATCTACAACAACAACAACAACAACAACAACAACTAAGGTGTTTTTGGCCCGTGGCGCGACAGGCATAAAGCAAACAGCAACAGACTTTGCCTGTGTTTAGATGCCAAATGCTTCAGCTGAACAGAGATTGATGCTGCCAGTCAACGTACAAACAACAACAACAACAACAGCATACGACAACCGCCGTGCTGCTTACAAACAGCTATTGAGATATGTAAGTAAAAAAAGATATATATACATACATATATATAACATATATAAAACAAGTAAAAAAGCATGTGTGAAGTAACACGAAATAAATTTAGCATAGCATACTTTTTGGGGCTGCAGAAAAATTGAATATTAAGCTCATAAATGAAAAAAAAACAAGCCTATGTTAGTTAACAGTTAACTTGAGTAAATGTTAAAGACATGTTAAGTAACTGTTATTTCATTAACAATTGTCATAGCATAGTTTTTGGGGCTGCTAGAAATTTGAATATGATAAATGTTATGTAAGCTATACAAATGTTAAGTGCATGTTAAGCAAATGTTACGCAAGCTTACTTGACATAACATTTATGAAGCCTGTTTTGAAGCTGGTTTATTTGTATTTCTATGGGAAATTAGTGAAATGAAACAGTAACTTTAGACAGATTTCGCATGTGCTTCAAAGAAATATAAATTTTACATGGATTTTACATATGTTAACTATATGTTAAGGGTAAATTGAGTGTGAAATGAATGTTTAGACAGACATTATGTACTTAAGACTATATATTAGGCATGCTAATTTGACGAGGAATGCAATGGAATGAAACACGAATCTTAGAAATAAATTGATAGGCATTATGTACTACTTGTATAGACTATATATTAGACATGATAATTTTATGAGGAACGAAGTGGAATGAAACACGAATCTTAGAAGGAAGTTGATAGGCATTATGTACTGTAGACTACATATTGAGCATGCTAATTTGATGAGGAACGAAATGGAATGAAACACGAATCTTAGAAACAAGTGGAGTAAACTTAGGAAACTATGTAGCCATGAGCTCTTCCCTAGCATAGCATTTGATAAATGCCAATGCCAGTCAAGTGAATTTTGATGTAACGGAATGCAGTGGCATGAAACATGGGACATATGTAAAGAAAAGGGCAAAGAGAAATCAAATTCGTTTCAAGCGTCAAAGCTTTATGCATATTTTTACAGCATTTAAGTGTGAAATGATGTGTTGGCGCATTATTTGACTTAGGCAAGGAAAAAATGTTAAGCTCACGCAACACAAACACGCGCACAATAAAACACACACACACACACACATACATATACATATATAGAGAGATAGGGCCAGCGTAAGGCAAGACAGCGAATCTGTAAGCCCTGACGGAGTTGAAGTGGCAAACAAACAGGGCAGAAACACACAGACACTGAGACAGAGAGCAAAATGCGAAATACAAATATAAATACACAGATACACACACAGCACACACACACACACACACATACAAACTAGCTGTACGTGTGACTTACAAGAAAAAACACTTATACGCCACGTTGAACGTGAAACGGTCGCAAGTTTTATCAACTTGTGCTGGCTGCTCGGACGCCGCAAACTCAATTTGGCATTTAGGCTGACTGGCTGGCTGACACAGGCAGGCAGGCAGGCAGGCAAAGGCACAACAAATACACACACAAATGTACACACACACACATCGCAGCTATATAATGTACCCAAGACGAAAATCGATTGTGTGATGCTGTAGCAAAAACAAAATAACTTCCATAAAGGCTGGCAGGCTGGCTGGCAGGCCTGCCTGTGTCCCCATCAAATGGGCTCACAGCAAACGTATTTTGTAAGCCGATTTCTGCATTTGCCGTTTACAGATTTTTGTTGTTGCTGCTCTTGTTGTTTTTGTGGGTCTACACGAACCTTATCAATGCGCTGCATGCATTTGCTGTTATTGGCTCTAGCTTCAAATTTACATAGTTCGTCTGCCTAATTACTCTGTAATGCAAAATCAATTTACAAAATCCAGCTGTCAGCCGGACAGACACGCTGCAGGCACATTCAATTAACAGAGTTGCAAATGGCAGCTGCATGAACTTGCCTTTAAAGTTGTCTACGCCTTTACTGACCCTAGACGGGATACTTTGGTAGGATTCATAGTCAGCTTGGGGTAAGAAGCCTTTTTTTTGTAGTGAATTGAATTTGTTTCTTTAAAATGTTATTTAACATATGTTAATTACAGTTTAATAGCTTAGCTGTTAATATTTGGTTAACATGTTGTTAACATTAGTTGGCTAACATTCTGCTCTTGACTGTTAACTCATTGCGTATGAGTAAACAGGGGAATACTTAGATCATAGGTAAAAGAAAGCTAACCATATATAGATATAGATATAAGGACTCCCATTGGCATATAAATTCATATATTCCTTATATTTCATTTAATTTTCTATAAGTTTCTTCATATCGATCTCTTCAGTCAACTTACTTAACAGAATTTAAACGCTTATCTCTATCTGCTGATAGATAAATAAATATTTCACAAATTGTAAGCTTGATCACAATCAATTAATCGATTTTATGGAAAAGTTATCGATAATTTGAAACAATTGATAGAATAGATAAACGTGGCCAGGGCTAGATCGACTTAGAACAGCGATAACTTTTTCATGAAATCAATTAAAAACAATACAAAATTTTGGATTTCCAAGCATTTGTTATATTATCATTATTATTATTATTATTATTATCATTATCGTTATAATAATAAAGCTCATCTTTGAAATGATGATGATTATAATTGTTTTAAATGACAAACTAAAAGATATCCTTTATAAATGTGAATACTTCTGTATTTACTGTTTAAGCAGCTTTAAAAGCAGAACTTTAAAAAATATTCTAAACATTTTGTTGCGATATCAAATTTGAATAGATGTTTGGCTATAAATGCTGATGATAACACGTGGCTCATTAGTAAATGGCTAATTGTCTAGCTGCAGCTAGGCAACTAGAAGGCTTTTCGGTTGAATTTCGTCATTTTTTGTAGACAATAATTAAATTCCAAAAAGCTTTTGATGCTGAACTGTTGATTTTAATGAAATATGTAATACCAAACAGAACTAACTAAATGAAAGAACTGTGCACACACACCCACACACACCCACACACGCACACACACACTCGCACACACTCATACAATAGCTGAATAACAAGACACAATTTAATGCCAGCAAATTGCGCAGCAGCAGCAACAAATTTGATTGCAGCTGCGGCTGCGGCTGGGCCTGGGCTGGGAAGCTGCACAAAACTTGAATGTCCTTGACGCAGCGCGACAGGACTTGGCCAACTGTTAGTCTGGCGCGCTATCGCCGTTGCCACAGACACAAAGTCAGGCTCAATGCCGTCCGGGTGCTGCGTGCTTTGAAATGCGATTTGCGTTCAGCAGAACGAAAGAATTCGAAATCTAATTAAAATCTGAGGTGCAAATAATGCAATGCAATTGAATTGAAGACGATTTATGTGGCATTCATTCGCAACTTGGCGCAATCATAAATTATGCGACACGGACAGCGACCCAGACAGAGTTAAGCAGACGGGCCGAGAATGGGTGAGCTGGGACAATTCATACGCCCCGTGGTACAAGAACTGCGCACAAGTGGCAAAAACGCGTTCAAGTACAAAAATCAATTTCCGTCGAAACACTAGCTGGCCAGAGGAGGGGTGGGCGTGTGGCAGCAGGCGTGGCTGCAACAAAATGAAATTGAAATGTGGCAAAACGAAAGACAAGCGCTTAATGGTTAGCTGCATGTCTGGGTGACTAACTGATAAATGTAACTGTATATACGCAGGCCACCATATGACCACACACAATGGACTCACTGACTCAGTGGCTGACTGGCTGACTGACTGGCTGTCTGACTGCCAGTCAGACTGATTGTCAAACTGACTGTCAACGGTTCAGTGCACACACAGTCCACGCTGAAGACAAGCGCTGGGACAGCATCCTGACGAGCACGCGACTTGCTCAGAGCGACATCTATCAGGACATTTCGACATCCTGCTCGCTATCTATACACTCACACCAACACACACACACACCAATGCACAGAGAGCTAGCTTTCATTGCTCGTTCAGGCATCATAAACCGCTGCCACGTGCGGACCAAACGAGCGTTCGCAAATGTCAAAAACAAAGCAAGAGCAACACGACCACCAACAGCAACGGCAGCAGCAGCTTCTGTTTGTCCATCTGTCATTCACTCATTCACTCGCCCAGCCAGTCAGTCAGTCATTGCCGCCTTGACTAATGAAATGCCATCGCTGTCATCAACATTGTTACAGCTCCGCCTGATCAAAATGTAAACTTAAAATGACAACAACGAGCCACAAAATGATGAAAATGAAACTGAAAATGAAAATGTTTATTCTGTTGATTTTGTAGCCGAACACTAAACCCTCGGCCCTCCATTGACAGTTGCCCAGACAGAGCTACCGCACTTCACAGCAAATTGACTTTGAATTTTGATTCTCATCATATCAACAATTGACTATTTATAGCAAATATTGTAATATTGTCTGTGGTTCGTTGACTGATTTGAGTTCGCCGTTGGTTTGGCTGCCTTTTTCAACTTTTTTTAGTTTTTCTTTTAATTTCAAGTTAAATATTTAATCAGAAATGGAAATCTAAGACGTTCTTTAAAAATGTTATACTATGATTATTATTATTATTCAATATACAAAAAAAAATTTATGCTAGGATAAAGGGTTTCAAGCTATTTATACTTTATAGCTAAGCCTCTCCCATCAAATCTACAATTTTATTGTTTCGCTGCCTAGTTTAACTTTCGTTTTATCTTAAAAAGAAATTGTAAAAACATCGGAAAATCATTGTTATATTTTATTTTAGATGTTTTGGACCCTTGTTGTTGTCTATATAAAGACTTTATTTAGCGACTTCCTTTAGGAAGTTGTAGATTGTTTTCAGGTATATATATATATATATATATATATGTATATATCTATCTCTTGCTCTGTGTATCTACAATCTTTAGGTATATATGTACATCCTCTCTCTCTGCCTTCTTTTTCTCTCTCTCTTTACTTCTGTCTTTTGTTGTCTCTATCTATCTGCTTCTTACTCAATCTTATTTCTCTACCTTCTTTCTCTCTGCAATTCCATTCTCTGTTTCATTCTCTTTTTCACACTTTCTGCCTCAGACTGTCTCTCTAATTCTGTTTTTCTCGCGCTCACTGTCTCTTCATTCTTTCATATTACACTTATCACTATTTGTGTCGCTCTCTCTTTCTCTTTGACTTTACTTCTATCTCACTTTCTCCCCCTCATTCTCACCCTGTCACTATCTCTTTCTCTACTCTCTGTCTCATGTCTCAATCTCGCTCTCTATCTCTCTCTCTCTTTCTAACTTGCCTTTTCTCTATCTATCCCTTTGTGTTTTTCGAAATCCATATGTGCCTATCTCACTCACTGTTTATATAACTCACATTCTCTCTCTCTCTCTCTCTCTCTCTCTCTCTCTGTTTCTATCACTCGCACTCGCTTTGTCACTCTCTCTTTAACACACTCTCTTTCATTCTGTTTATCTCTCTTTCTCTTCACACACACCCTCTGTATCTTTTACCTATCCTCTACCTCTATATTTCCCTCTCTTTCTTTCTCTCTCTCTCTCTCTCTCTCTCTCTCTTCCTCTCTCTGTCCCTCCCTCTCTCTCACTCTCGTTCTTTCTACCTCTTTCTTTGAAACATTATATTGGGTAATTTTGCCTGGTTTTTGTTTTGTTAATGCATAAAATGTAGTTACCAAATCAATCAAACGCACAAAGCCCTAACGTAATCAGATATTTTGTTACGTTAGTATGGAAATTCTATAGAAAAGGCGATCAATATTGAAAAAAACATACCTTAAGTAAGATTCATGAAAACTAGTGCTGAATAGCTGACTACGGCGTATGCCAGCCAAGTTTTATCGATAACACTTTTGTTTAGTATTGTGTACAGTTAACTCAGATTATAGCATATATATAATATACATATACATATACACATATGCACATACATACATATCCTGCTCAAATTACATTAACATGTTTTCCACAGCGTTAATTCATTTAACTTGAATTTCAGTCTGTTGAAATTTCCACGAAAATTCTGCTTGCCAATTAAATTCATTTCGTCGCACTTGTCAGAGCTGTGAATAAGTGCGGTTAATCTCGAGTGCACTTACTTGTCATCCCATTCGAAATGATTTCTCGAAACTTGCGTCAATTTGTGAAGGGATTTAAGACGCATTTCCATAGTGGAGGAAACATACTCTTGGTTATGGCTGTTGGCTGTTGGCTGTTGGCTTAACAGGGTTGGGCCAAAAGTATTGATGGCCTAATTCACGCACTAGCATTTCGAGGCAATTGTGTATATGACCATAACTTGCCATCAAAGGCTCAGAACTATCAACACACACACACACACTCTTAACAAGGACATGACAATGCAAAATCCTTGCGGATTTGAGAAAACAGGAACTATTTGCTTACACTCACACACCAGACCTATAAAAGTTGAACCCATATATATATATATAAACATATATAAGTTAGGAGCATTTAAGGCTCGCATATAGTATGTCTGAGTGTGTACACACACACACACACATAGACACACCCTTTGCTACGCGCACAATTTTCTGCATTTCAGCCATGTGCAAATCAAACATGACAGCTGAGTGGCAGGCAAACAGTGGCCCAGACTCCAGCCAGCTAACGGCATGGAGCAGGACAGACCATTTAACGGCATTCAATTTCATGTGCTTACACACACACACACACACATACACACGCACACACATCTCGGTAACCGATCGCCGCCAGCGGAAATGAGACGAAATGAAAGTGCCGAAAAAAATCATGGGAACTGTGCACAGAGTTGAATTGTTCTTGTTGTTGTTGTTGTTGTTGTTGTTGCTGTTGATGCAGATGATGATGATAATAATGACATTGATGCTGATGCTGATGGCGGCGATGATTGTCACTCATTGACACGCCTATTGAATGTAAAATGAAAATGAAAACATATTGAATTGTTAGCAAAGCGAAGGCAGTGCAAATAGACGAACTCATAGATACCCATTAGAGAGGAGAAAAATACTTGGATATGTATTCATATAACCCTCGCCGCATCAAATGTGAAAATCAAATGAAAAGTAAGAAAAGGAAAGCTGAATAATATAAATAATTTATAAAATGATATGTATAAATTTTGCAAAAATTTGTAAACAGCCGTCGCATATACTCTACATACATAAACATGTCCGGCCACTTTATTATTTTTCAATTTCTTATATTCAAACTCACAAGCTGCTTGTCTGTCAGCATGCCCCTTGCTAAAGGCTCCGCTTTTTCCAGGGTATAATCAAATCAGGCAAGCGGATGTAGGCAACATTGAATTTTGTATGTGTTTTATGCTTGTTATAGTGGCCAGCTGCAAATGGTTACTCATACCTGCAGCGCTTATATATGTATGTATATGTATATATATAACACTCTCTCCACACACACACACACACACAGATAGACACGCCCTCTTAGAGTCTTCAACATTTTTAACAATTTGCCTTTGACTTGAAAGCCGCACAGTTCAGCATAGTTGAATTTTCATTGTCGCCATTTGTAGCACGCGCACAACAATACAGCAATACACACACACACACACACACACACACACACACACACACACACACATAGAGGGGCACACACACACAAGTAAACGCCCAGGTTGGCACAATCACACAATCACATTATGTCGCACAGCCAAGCGCCAATCTGATTGCACAATTACTTACAATGGAATCAGGTATTGTTGTTGTCTTTCTTTTCAATGTGTGTGTTGTGTGTCTGTTGTGTGTGTCTTATATTTCGTTTCGTTTGTTAATTGTATGGGCGTGCCATTGTGCTGTGCGCGTTTGTCTGTCATTTTGTTACATAAAGTTCTAGCAGAGATTTTTATTATTGTATTACTGTATCTATATCTGTGTATCTTTGTATCTTTAGCTTGTATGCAGCTGTATTTGTCACCTGCTCCTCAGCTTGCTGCGCAGCTGATGTCATTTGAAATGATATAACTTACTGTTAGCTAAGCTTGTGCCTGCTTAAAAGTGCTTCGTCTCTGAGAATTATAATATTTTATTTACTGTTGGCTGTTAGTCAGAAAATTTAACTAACTTTCTAAGCGATTCTTATGAATTTGAACCAAGATTTATTTTCTAGTTTATTTACATATGTTGTATGTGTTGTTGAATGCGTTGTTGAGCTCATATTTGGTTTCTCTATTGGCATACGCACTCTCTCTGTCTCTCTCTCTCTCTCTCTCTCTCTCTCTCTCTCTCTCTCATCATCTCTTTCCCAATCTGTCTTTGTCTCTTTTGATCTCTATCGCTATCTTTCTTTCTCTCTCTTTCTCCGTGATTCTCTTTGCAGTCCTTCTCTATCTCCCTCTAGCGTTCACTCTCTCACTTTTTCTCTGCTCCTCTTTGTCTCTGTCTTTACATGCCTCTCCTTCGCTTCTATTCTTCGTCTTTTTTGTCTCTCTCTCTCTCTCTCTCTTCTCTCTCTCTCTCTCTCTTAATCGCCAATTTGTTCGCTGTGTCCTTCTAGCTTATTGTGTCTCTTTCTTTTTCTTTCTCGCTCTCTTTCTCTACCTCTGTCTCTATCACGCTCTCTCTCTCTCTCTCTCTCACTTTCTATGTCCCTCATTCTATTTTTCTTGCTTTCTTTCCTCTCTCTCTCTCTTAATCGCCAATTTGTTCGCTGGGTTCTTCTTGCTATTTGTGTCTCTGTCTCTCTCTCTTTCTCTTTCTCTTTCTGTCTCTGATCTGTTTCGCTATTGCTCTCTCTCTTCATCTATGTTCCACATTCTGTGTTTCATGCTTTCTTTCCCACTTTCTCTCTCTATTTCTTTCTTTCACTCTTCCTCTTTCTCTCTCTGTATCCCTCTTTGTCACTGTCTTTCTCTCTCTATTTTCCCATCACTCATTATCTCCTTTTCTCTCTCTCTGCGCCTCGTTAAGCAATGTCAGACTAATCACATTTCCTTCTCTCTCACGCCTTACCTTTCGCCCTCTCTCCCACAATATCATCCTGAGTGTCTCTAGCGCGTGTCTCTCAACTCCCCACACAGTCCACAAATACCTGAAAGCCACCTGTCGTCTGTTATTGCACAAACTAATTAGATGCGCACACACATAATTTATGGTCAACAGAAATGTAAAGAATATAACTAGCAGCGGGGACATAAATTTCAAATTATCCTCGCTCCCAGTGGACGAGACAAAGTGCAAAAAAAGTGAAAAAATAAAAAATAAAAATATATATATTATATATATACATATACATACATACATATATTGTCAGCTGAAAATTGTACGCATAGCTGCACTCACACTGGGACACACTCGACTCCACTAGACTCAACTCAACTCCGGTCGACTCGACTCGAATACTCAAGCTCAAACTCAAACTGCGACTGGGCGCTCACACACGTTGTTCAAATTTTTCATGATTCTCTTTCTCTACATTTTGTTCTTCACTTTTTTCTTCATCCATTTTTCCCTTGCCTGTGTCCACGCCCCTTTGGGCTGACAGGCAATGGGCGTAGCGCAATCTAATGAAATTCCAAGAAGCTTGGACCACAAGCAGATGAGAAAATATGCGAAAGATATACAAACACACATGCATACACACACACACACACACACACACACACACACACACACACACACACACACATGCACAGAGTGAGAGACAGGTCGAACCTGGTGAGATGAGATGAGAAGATGAGGTTAGGGTTGAGCTGGTCGCATATGGGTAACATTATTAGGACACACGTCCGCTTGAGTCGCACCCATGTCAACCGTGATTTGGTGTTACTTTGGACTTTGACCTTGGCCCCCGGGCCAACCTATCCAGCCATGTCCAGCTGTCCGGCAGGATGCTGCCAAGACAAATTAAGCAATGGCCCCAAAGCAATTTGATGGCGGCATTTCGATAATTGGCCCTGCCTTGCATAACACACAAATAGCCACCAGCCGATCCGGCTTGGACATGTTGGCATTTTAATGATGTGGCATGTAACAGCCAGTTGCAATTTGGGTACACTTTCTTGCCAACACATTTTTAAATATTTCCGTTATTAAATAAGTTTCCGAAATTGCTAAAACATTTGGAATTGTTCCGTATGGAAGGTCGCTTAGGATAGGGTTAAGCTAATGCTGGTTAGTTTAGTATAGCAGCTGACAAAGAATAGGGCTAAGGAAATTTTAATTTTTATGAGAAATATTTAGTAATTTTCACAAATTATTTTGAATCTGTATAACATTAGGACAAAGCAATTTGTGTTATATGTATAACAGTTGCTTCTATAAGAAAGAATTTAAGGAATTGGAATCATATCATGAATTGAAGTTGAAGTTGAAAGCATAAAAATAGTTAAAGATAGCTAGAAGATTATTATAGAAAAATGTTATTATGCAGGAAAATACTGTAGAGCAGTCTATAAGGACTGAGCAAAAATGAGGCTTACTACGGCTACTCGGGGCGTGGCAAGTCGGGAAAAACTATATTTGCTACAGTTTTACAACTGCAAATTCTAAATTGAACAACTTTTTGTTTTCAAAATATTATGTTTCTCTTAAAATTTAGCTGTCCCAACATTTCGCACTACTATTTTAATGAACACCATTTAATATTTGTATATATGTCTCTTGGAGCGTAGCAAATCGGAAAAAGACATTTTCAAAACTTTGGGAGCTAGAGCTATTGGATCAATAGAAGTTTGATATTCCTTCTGAGATTTACCAAAAATTATGAAACTGTTTTTAGATCTTGAGCGTGTATTCAGCAGTCGGTGACTTCAGTCTTTCTTGTTTTTGGACAAGGAAATAGCAGAAGAGCAAGGGTTAACTACATAAACATGAATTTGCCAATAGTACAAAATTCTTCAGAATAAAATAGCGCCAAATATAAGAAATAGTTTTGATTTTTGCCAATTCTCTACAGAAAAGATATCACATATCAAATAATCAATCAATCAAATAAGTTGTCAATTAGTTAACTAAACAGAATCGGAATTTGAGTACCTTCAGTTAGATAAACAGCGATAAGTAACTGACGGACTTAACATACAACAATAAAAATGAACCAAATTGTAAACTTCCCCAGATATAATCTCTTCTATGAGTATAAACTTCTCTATGGGCATAATCTCTTATTTATTATTTGCCCCTCAAAAAAAAAAAGAAAAGCTTGGCTTGTATTCGATTTCATAACAGAATTTGCTTAAAAAAAACGCAAATAATTGAATTTTATTTGTGGTTCCAGCTGAGTTTGCTTCTTTTTGCCTGATTTGCTGTTGCCACACTTCCTGCTTGCCGCAGGCAAATAAATATTATAAATGCATGGAAAAGAATATTGCGACGAATGTGTATGCACGTCTCACAGCCACACGCACACAAATTATATTTACTTGGCATTTGTATGCTTTATGCCAATTCGAGACTCATATGAACCATAAACTGTTTGCATTTGTTAGTCTGGCCTCAAGAGCTGCTCGAGTTTGGCCAGAAAACCGAATTATGTGCGGGTACAGCGAGGCGCGTTTCAGGATAAAGTGACTGAGAGAAGGGGAGGGGGACATGGTGAGGGTGTAAGCTGTAAGGCGTATCTTAGTGGGCAGAGGGAGAGTGAGGGAGGGACGAAGAGGTAGAGAGAGAGAGGGAGTAGCCCTTCCAAATTGTAGTCCTGACAACATTTTTGTAGTCGCTGCTGCAGACAAGATAAGCAGACAAGAGTTGCTGCTGCTACGGCTGCTGCTGCTGCTACTTCTTTGGCTTCTGCTGCTTTTCAGGGCTTCTGCTACTGGTACTGCTGCTGCTCCTGGTCCAGTTTCTGAACTAATTTTGCACGTGTTTCCACTCCTGCCATTTGCTCCAGCTACTGCTTCTACTCCTGCTACTGCTGCTGTTGCTCTTGGTTCTACTCCTGCCTCTACCCCTGCTTCTGCTTCTGCTGCTGTCTCTGCTGCTGGTTCTACTACGGCTTTTGTTTTTACTCCTGCCTTTGTTGCTACTCCTGTTTCAGCTCCTGCTTCTGCTCCTACTTCACTTTCTGCTTCTGCCTTTTACTCTTGTTCCTGCCTCTAAGTCAGTTTCTGCTCCTACTTCAGTTACTGATTTTACTCCTGGCTTAACTCCTTTTGCTTTTGTTTTTACCTCTTTCGTTTGCTTCTACTCCTGATTCTATTCCCACTACTATTCCTGCTCCTGGTTCTACTCTTTCTGCTCCTTGCCTTGGCTCCTCTACCTTCTACAGCTCCTGCTTCTACTTCTGCTTTTACTCCTGATTCTGCTGCTGCTTTAACATCTTCTGCTTTTGTTTCTTTTTCTATCGTCTTCTGTCTTTTGCAGGAATAGCTGCTTCCATTTCAGTTTCTACTCCTTCTTGAACTCTTTCTGCCTCCAATCTTTCTCTTGCTCCTGCTTCATCTTCCACTCAATTTGGGGTCATCGCCTCTTTCTTGAACCCGTCTCGCATGTGCCAAGTCTCAATTTCTCAACTAAAAAAATAACAGAAAAAATTGTGTTAAAGGCCAAACAAATCACAGATTGCAAATCACAAAAAAATACACACAAAATTCGCTTGTTGTTGTTGGTGCTGCAAAATCAAGGCCAAAATGCGACTTAAAAGGTTTAAATTCCAAATAAACTTTGCTTTTTACTTCGCTGGCTGCTGTTGAGGCTGCTGCTGAGGCTGCTGTTGAGGCTGCTGCAGCATCTTCTTCTTGTTGTCTGATTGCTTTGGCAAACAGTATTAAGTATACGTCTAGTTGTACAGCTGTTAATGCTGCTGCCGCTACTGTTTGTTGTTGTTGCTGTTGCTGTTGTTGCTGTTGCTGTTGTTGCTGTTGCTGTTTGAAAATATTTGCGCAAAGTTAACGCAGTAAATTACATTCGGCATATGGAAATGGCAAATGGAATTTCAAGTTAATCAGCAAGTTATTTGTGCGCACCGAGCACAAAATACAAAATACAAAATACGAAATGCGAAATGCGAAATGCGGGCAAAAACAACTTTAAGTTGTGCGTCGAGTCCAGAAATATTTGCACTGCAAATCTTTGAAATATTTCCACTTTAACTAGCTGCAAAAATGTGCATGGCAATGCAATAAGATAATTGAAATATTTCCCTTTTTCTTGACAACTGAATTAAGTTAGAAATGTTTTTTTTTCCTTCTTTACATTTCTGATTGGAGTTGCTTTTGATTTACCTTCGGCAGCGGCTGAAATTTGTTGTGACTCTGGAATTTAATTTAATTTAATTTGCATATTTATTAAAGGCTTGAGTTGATATTTATTGTAAATATTTTTTAGTTATTGGTAGAAATTTATATATATATAAATTTATTTGTTTTGTATTTATTTTTGATTTGTATTTTCCTTTCTTTGCTTTAATTAATCTTTTAAATTAGTGTGAGTTTTTGTTTACTGTTTAAACATTTAGACTTCATAGCCTTTTCGGCTTTCAGTAGAAATTTCTAAACAAATTTGGAAATAATTATATATTCAACCAGTAGGACAGCTCAAGTCGGAAGTGCACGACTAGGAGAGCGCAGTGCAGTTATTTATTTATTAAGAGTGAAAGTATCAAGCTTTAGTTGTTTATGGGAGAAAAGACAGGTAATCGACCATGGCAAAATGTACTCAATTCTTCGTCTTAATCAAGAATATATACAGTCGAGTCTCGATAATTCGAAATGGCAAGGGGATCAGGTTTTTTACGAATTAGACGGAAATTCAAATTATCGGGATTTCCATCATATAGATATCCCCATCAAGGGGATAGAATTTTTTTCGATTTATCGCGATTTTCGATTTAGCGAGGTACAAATTATCGAGACTCGACTGTATACACTTTATGTAGTCTATCAGATCTCCTTCTGCTTGTTACATACAATTTCCCAAAACTATTTTACCCAAAATTCACACATTTAAATATTTAATTAATTTTTAATGTTTTTAATTTATTTATAATTTGCATAACAATTTCTGATGCCATTTCTATATAATTAACTTTTGAATAATAATTAAATTTTTAATAATTAATAATATATTTAATTACATATAATCCCTTTGAGCCCTAAATGTATGCTATAATAATATATGCAAATTTTTCTTTATGCTGAAAAAATTCTAACAAAATTCCAGCCTAAATTAAAATACAATTAACATTTTTTTTCATAGAAAATATGTTATAAAAACATTAATAAATAAAGACAAAATCTGCTTTAGCATAACAAAAGTAAACCAAACACAAAATAAACAAACCAAAAGCAAAATCTGAAGCAGCTTTAACAAAATTCTTGATTTCATTTTAAAAATCTATCGAAAAATGTGGAATTAAATAAGGCTCATTAGCATAGCAGATACAATATATAGATATATATTTATATATATATAACTAGTAACTAGGATCTATGCTGAACAATTGGTCGAAATATGAGACTGCTGCGGGTCATTATTGCGGCCAATAGAATTGACTTCTGGCTCGCTCGAAGCTGTGTAGTATGTAACATTATATGACAGCCGTTGGCCAAATGATAAACAGTTCCGAGAATTGAAGCAGACACACGTGTGGGCGGGTGTGTGTGCCAGGTACTTGTCGCCGTTGTAGTTGTTGTTGTGTGCACTTGTCAAAGTTGACTGAAACCTATTAGTGTCAATTTTCGTCCTTGACACATTATCAAGCAGAGAACGACTCACTCCATCTCTCTCTCCCACTCTCTCTCTCTCTCTCTCTTTCTCTGGGCTCCTCTGCTGTGTGTGTATATATGCATTGTCCTGATTTTTCTGCTTTCGGCTTGCATTTCACTTTCACCTGTTGCACCTGTCTCGCTCTGGCGCCAGCCATGAACAGCTCTGATTGGAATTGTGAGCAGCTGGAAAACTGTGTGCAACAGCTTACGCATTGAGGTCACAGCAGCTGAAGCTGGCTCACTGGATACCCTGTATTCTCTTTAATTAACAGTTTTATTGACTCGGCTATTTGGTTTGTTCTTTTATTGATATGAATTGCTTTTGACTGCCAGCTGGCAGCTTTCAATCATCAGCATTGAGCGTAAGTCATAAATCGCTCAATTATTTCGCGCAGCCAGCTGGCAAGCAACAACAGCTTTAAGGCCACTTTAGCCAGCCATGTCAAAGGCAATGGAGCCATCACAATATTGTGTATTATATGCTGACAGCTTTAAGGCTCAGCTGCTGACACAGTTTCTGCCAGCAGAGGGGCGTGTCAACAAATGAATATTGGGCAATATGAAAGTGGCTGACAATAAAGCACAGTCACTTACCATATTTATATATATATATATAAACAAATATGACAATATTGCCATACGGAACTATAACTATCAAGAGAGAGAGGGAGAGGGAGAGGTGGAGACTTGCTGACTCCGACTCTGGCATCTGGCATTAAATATGTTTGGCAAAAGGGATGCGCACGTGACCGTCGCATCATATTTCCATCATTTCAGACCCAAACGCAAAGTTGGCACTGATTAAGTGTTTTAGCTGGCGAAATAATTTCACTTGTTAACAGTTGCCTTCATTTCAGCAGCTATTCAAATGCTAAGCTTCATTAACTTCACAAATTTTAGTACAAATGGCTAAAGTAATGAGAGTTTGTGTATGAATATATATGATAGTAATATAATGAAAACTTGTTTTAAAACAGTAATTTAGGCAACTTTGCTAAAACTGACTAAAAACAGTTTGTAATAATATGAAAAATGAACTTAGTTCTGAGCTAATTTAGTTTTTTTTAATTATTGTAGAATTCTATATAGTATTTCTTAACTATTTTTAACTATATAAGGCTTAGCTTATCTAAATAAATGAGTTATTAGCTAAGAATTTTAAATAGAAGGCGTTATTCTTGCGACTTTGAGGGTTTGAGCGACATTCTTCAGCATAGCTCGCTGTAGCTCATTCAAAATCGAAGCTTTAAAACTTATCTAATATGTCTAAGCATTTTTTTTTTATGTTTTGTTTATATTATTTTGAAGTCTTTTTTATGGGATTTTTTTAGTAACATAAATTCAGTTCATTATCTTATTTGTTAGATTGGCTTGAATGTTGTTAGTTGATGTTGTTTGTGCTGCAAATTCTTCATAATTTATTAGATAAGACTGTTTAAGGTTTGAATCTAAACTAATCTAACCTAGTCTAATCTAACCTAACCAAATCCTAAAACATTTCATATGCTTCATTGAGTATTAGATGAGAAGTTCGGGTCTTCAAGCTTAGGCTCTGTGAGTTGGGTCTACAAAGGCAACTAGAGTTTGTCTTGTAGATTATTATAGGATTGGTTATTGTGCTATCAAGAACATGGAATTTGCGTATAAAGTATAGAGACATTAAAAAAACACCTGTGCCCCAAAAGGCGTCGCTCTTCGGAGCAACGATCAGTTCAGCATAAAGTGCTGTATCTCATTATAGGTTGATTATTATAGAATTGCTTAGCTTTGCTGCTTTAAAACTTGAGTCAATTCAGATTAAATCTTGTTTAAAATAGTTGAGTTGGCTCAAAAGATATTTAATGTTATGTAAGCTATATAACATATTTGCAGCTTAAGTAAGTTTAGTTAACTTTGTGTTTTGATACATAAAAGAAAGCTGAAGTTAGTTTATAAATAATTGATATGATTATGTGTTTGATTTGAAGTGCGAAACTCTGCTCAATTCATACAGTTTAGCTAAGGTTAGTTGAGTTCAGATATTGATTTGAATAACTGAAGCTGAAGCTTGCTTAGAATGATTGTCAAATTGAGTTAAATTAGGAAACTTAAGTTGTAACTTGCTTGCCCTAATAAGATACAGTATTATATGAATATTTATTAAATGAAAGGTTGATTAACTAATAAACCAAAGCTATATGATATAGCTAGATATAAAGATATACAATATATATATAAATATATAAATATAATAACTCACTAATATACAAACAATATCCGTGGCATCTGCTGGCAATCGTATAACAGTCTATATGGAAAATGCCGACACGTGCTCAACGCTGTGACAATTTTTGATAATATGGTCAATGGCCAATGGCAATTGCAATGGCAATATATTTGGTATCTCTAATGCGGGCTGCCGACGGCCGAGAGGCGAGAGGCGAGAGGCCAACAAGCCAAGCCAGAGGCCAATGTCATTGTCTGTGCGATGTTTTGTTATGTGGCCCGGGCTAATGGCATATCCATTAGACATAAAAGGCCAAATTGCGTGGCATGGTAGCGTTTCCGTTTCGCCGTGCACACACACACACACACACACACAGACTGATTGTATAGAGCGTATCCTGCACTTTTGTCTGGACAGTTGTGGGCACGTATTAAGCCCAAGTGTGAGCCATTGCATAATTGATTTTTATTCATGTGGCGAGAGTTTTGCATGCCATTCTCATAGTTGGCATTTGTTATGCACAGCATGTGCCACGCTTCATCTGTGTGTGTGTGTGTGTGTGTGTGTGTGGATGAGTGTGTTTGATAAGTTTATCAAGTGCTGGCAAAAGTTTTTTTTGCCAACTATGTTAAATGTGGAAACTTTTTCATATATATTTGCAGTTCGATTTCGCTTAATGACGCTGATTAAAACATGAACGCACTCGATATGAATAAACAATTTCTAAGCGTTTCGCACGAATCGCACTCGAGCGATGCTCAACGCAATCGTACACGGTAAGTGCTGCCACGCCCACCACACTCGCCCCCATTATGCTTAAGTTCTTCGTTGACTTTGTAGGTCGGAGCGCGCTTCGAGCTTAGCTTTGCCACTCAACTCACTGCTGGACTTTTACGACAGGCAACAGGAGCAATGCAAATCGGTTACTTTGCTGCCGCTGCCCAGCGGCAACAATAGCAACAGCAACAGCAGCACCAACATCGACAACCTCAACACCATCAACATCAACAACAGCAGCAGCAGCAGCTCCAGCAGCATTGTACGTCGTCACTCCTCCCACTACTATCCCATGCTCGAGGACAAGCAGAAGCCAAGCCAACAACTACCACAATCTGCAGCCGATTTGCTGGTAAGTCTATGAAATTCCTTGAAAGCGCTGAGCTCCTACTGTATTTGATTTATTTCTTTAATTTAGTTACAAGTTTATAGTTGGAAATTAAATAAAGAGTTCTAATAGGAATATGGTTAGATGAGGACTGAATGGGTATTTCGCTTTAACAGCAAATTAACTTGGAGTGCAGTTTTCATATGCTTTCAAATTGTAATTGATTTCAATTTGTAAGATTTTTAAGATCAACTACCCAGAACTTATGTGAGCCTTCATAGTTTTTCCTTTGAAACATCAATTCGCCGATTCATTATAGTTAATATATTTAATAGCTCAAATTTATTAAATTTATAATATGAATATGAAATAGAATATTAAACTGGAGCTGTGACACTAGGGAACAAAAACCGTCTCTCTCCTTTGATGCCTGCATAACTATTTAGCTCTACGATTAAGCTTATGCTGTTTTGAGAATTTAGCCGAACTTTCCCTAGCTTTGCCTATTTGCAAGCCTACAGCTTGCAAAATGACCTACTCAAATAATAAATCCAAAATTTAAAAAGAACCATTCCAGTTATACTCAGATTATTTCAAATATTGTCTCAAGTATAAACAAAACTTCATTTGCCTTGGGAAACTCTATGCTTTGTTCTCTATTTGTACTACTACCTTGGGGCCTAGCTTCATTTATAATTCATTAACTGTTACTCTTCTGCCATTATTTTGCAATATTTACAAGCATTACTAAGTTTTTCCCTCATTTTAGTAAAAACTTTTACTGCCATAAAACTAGTTTCCAAGTCTCTTTTGACCTACTCAAAAAGCAGCTCAAAAGTTTATTTCATATCGATTTCGTTTTCTATAAAGTGCGAGCTATTAAAAAGGCACTCAGCAACTGGCTCAAATGAGTAATAAGCTTTAATGCCACAAACTCTATTAGAGCTGGCAATTAGGCTTTTAATTTGTTGTTAAGTAGAATTTGGAATTTCGAATTCTATTAGTTGTTTTCAGTTTTTGGCCAAGTCTTAAATGTGTTAGCCATAATTGCTACAAGTCGCTTGGCCATAATTAATTATAGCTAAAAATATATGTATGCTTTTTAATTTGGCTATAAAAAAGCCAAGTGCTCAGCACTGTTGCACTTAGTTATGCGGGCAAACTTTCGCTGGCGGTGCATAATTTATCGATAGTACAGTTTCACAGTTACCGCCCAGCCCCGCCCCCTCACCTTTGCACCCGCCCCCAACTGTGCCTTGCACGCGCTGCACAATGTCAGGCAGGCCCCAGTTGGCCCCACTTGGCCCCCCTTTTTAGCTATCTGCCCGCATCAGCGTCAAACCGCCGTCAGCGTCAAAAATGTTTAGTGTGCCACGCGCGCAAATCTGCGGGCAAACAGAGTTCAGAGCTGAGAGAGAGAGAGGGAGAGGGAGACAGACAACAAGAGAGTGAGTGAGAGAGCTGTGTCAGATTTTGCACTGCGGCTTAGCGCCGGCTTAGACTGACTCATTGCCCGCCCGAATTGCCATTTGACTTTCTACTTTCACATTTTTGTTCGTGTGTGTGCGACAGGTAAACATGGCGGATCAGAAATATTGCAAGTCAGCCAAGCAGCAGCAGCTGGTGCGCGTGGACACGCCCGTAACGCCACCGCCGCCCATACCACGCCGCCTGATGCGCGCCGCCAAGTGCGGCTGGCAGCCCGGCAGCCAGGATGTTGGCCAGGATATAGTTGCCGCTGCTGCGGTCGCGGCTGCGGCTGCGGCTGCCAATGGCAGCGTATTTGTTTATCCACAGCCAACAACAACAAGCCAGAGCATTGAGTGCACAGCTAGTGGCGGTGGTGGTGCTGGTGCTGGTGGGGCAGCGAGCGTGGCACAATCAGCGCTGCTTGTTGACCTGGTCGCACGTCCGACATACGCGGATGCCGATGGCATATCCGATGACGACCGCATGAGCTTGGAGAATTCCGTTTTCGATGAGTCACTGACCTCGACACCTGTCAAGGTCGCCGGCTATGCGCACAGCAGCAGTCGCTACGGCATGATGGCCAAGCGTGCCCAACGCTCCTCCAGCAGCACCGCCGACTCGGCGTACGGCTCCTCGACGGGCGGCCATAGCGAGCGTTTCGCCTCCAGCTCGACCAGCGTGGATTTTCGCAGTCGCTTCTCATCGGTGGACACGCAATCGTCGCTGGACGAGAAGCCTCCAAGCATTTCAATTGATTCGCCGCTGGCGAAGGACACGTGCCGTCTCGAGAGAGCCGCACTCAACGATGTCATGCACAAGCTCAACAACAATCTGTACAACAACAGCAGCAACAGCAACAATAGCAACAACAGCAGCAGCAGCAGCAACACTGGCTGCAATCCCAACAACAACAAGTTACCACAGGTGCCGGCTAGGAAGCTGCCACAGCTGCCGGCCAAGTTGCCACCGCCGCCGCCCAATCCGAAGAGCAGCCACAACTGCTCCAGCGACAGCAGCAAGGAGAGCAGCAGCAGTGTCTCCGCCTCAGCATCGACCTCATCCGCCGGCAGCGGCTCGAGCACCATATCCAGTGCCACCATGTCATCCAGTTCGGGAGCAGAGGCTGCCGTCGCCGTCGCAGTGGCCGCCATTGCAGCCAACAATCAAGCGAAACGTCCAGGTCCGCCGGAGCCGCCCTTGCGCAATCTCAATGCATTCGAGTGCATGGACAATGTGGCCAAGGTGCATCAGGCGGCAACATCACAGCCGCCGCCATTGACCGTGCGCAACAAGCTGACGCGCAAGAAGCCGCCGCCCATCGTTTATCCCAAGCTGCAGCAGCGCCAGGACTCCACGCTGTCCAGCGACAGCTACTCGATCAGCTCCAGTCCTGGCTACAACTCGAAGCTCATGGAGACGCCGCTGCTCGCCTCCACGCAGACAGCGCGCAAGAGCCAGGCGCCCAGCGTGGTGCAGCGACAGCCGTTGATGGATTTGGTGCCGTCGCGATTTGGCATTGGCTCCGGCAGCAGTCAGCAGCAGGCGACGCCGATGCGTGGCAAAATGAATTTACGCCAGGACTCGACAATATCCAGCGATAGCTTCAGTCAGACCTCCAGTCCTGGCTACAATCCCAAGCTAATGGAGGCGCCGCTGTTGCCCTCGCTGTCCGCCAAGCGGCTATGCAGCGCACCAGCGCCCATTGTTTGTCGCCAAGGCGTGCAACACGAGCCCATCGAGGAGCTGGAGCCGCCGCAAACGCTGTCGCCGCTCAACAAATGCGCCAGTGCCACGCCCAGCAGCCTACAAACCATTGTGCGCTTCCAGAACGGAGCACCGCACACCATGTCCTTGCAGCATCAGGTAAGGAAGGTTCACTCCCTCTCTATTCCTTTTACCCATTCATGTCCTGCTCCCTCTTTCAGATCATCAATCGCCGCAAGAGCTCGAATCCTTACATCACCAATGGCCGCTTGAAGTTTCGCCTATTCCAAATCCTGATAAATGCATTCGCCTTGCTGGCCATCGCTGGCGGCTTGGCTGCCTACTTCAATGCCTATCCCACAATTAAGTTCGTCAACAAGACGATCATCAATACCATCCATGTGGAGGATACATCGAACTTTGGCAAGAATCCTGCACCGGGCACCTGTCTGCCCATCATTATCAAGTTCTGCCAGGGCTCGCAAATACCCTACAATTACACCGTATTTCCCAATTACATTGGGCACTTTGGTCAGCTGGAGACACAAGTGGTAAATATGATTCCAATTATCTGGCAGTGCATTAAACAATCCCATTCGCAGGATCTCGACTCCTTTGAGGCTTTGGTCGATGTGCGTTGCTACGAGCTCGTCTCGCTCTTCCTTTGTACGCTCTTTGTGCCCAAGTGTGGACAGACTGGGTAAGTGGGTCTATAGTGTGGCATATACAGCTGTGGTCAGAATAGTAGTCGCACTACTATTTTCATGAACACGCCATCTCAGGCGCACTACTATTTTTATGAACACAACATCTCAGTCGCACTACTATTTTGATGACCACATCTACATATGAGTCTATCTATCTATCCTTGTCCACTTCCTGTCTATGACCCCAACTATCTTATCCTTATCCTTTCTGCAGCGCCGCTGTGCCGCCCTGCAAGACGCTCTGCACGGAAACAATGCGTCGCTGTGGCTTCTTCTTTGATGTGTTTGGCTTGAGTCTGCCGGAATATTTGAACTGCAAGCTCTTCAAGGACTTTTCCAGTGCCGAGGACTGTGTGGGCTTGGATGAGGTGCGTGAGGTAATGGTATCTTCAGCAAATCCCAAATGCGATGGCTTCCAGTGCGACACGAGCCGCTGCCTGCCCAAGGAATATGTTTGCGATGGCCACTTGGACTGCATGGATCAGGAGGATGAGGGCAACTGTTCGCGCTGTCATGACGGCGAAATCTATTGTGGCGATGATCGTTGCATCAGCGTCGATCACATTTGCGACGGCGTCATCGATTGCCCCTACGCACAGGACGAACGCAATTGTTGTAAGTATTTGAATGAGATTTCGAATCCTGAACTATTTGATATGAGCTGAACTTTATGCTGCAGTGCGTCTGAGTGAACGGAATGGCGATGTGGGCTCGGGCGTCTTGGAGGTCTTTCGCATGAGCAAGCGCCAATGGATGCCAGCCTGTGTCAAGAATTGGGATCGTGCCGTCTCACCCAGTGCTGTCTGCTCCATCTTGGGCTATTCGGCTGTGAATGCTACCAGCGTGGTGACCCAACGCACGCATCGTCCACTGCTGGCCTCGGTGAATGTCTCCACGGACATCTGGAAGCTGTATGCCAAACGTCGCTCGACATTGATGCAGGAATTTGCCAACTGCCGACAAACAGAGGATTATCCCATAGCTGAGCTCACCTGCTCAAATTTTGGTGGGTTCGAGAAGCGAGTTGCTTTCAATCTAGAGCTAATCCCTTTCTGATTTCATTAGAGTGCGGCAAGGTCAAGCGTGGACGTCACAAGCCCTCTAGACGCATCATAGGCGGTTCCCAGGCAAATCCCGGCAATTGGCCCTTCCTGGCTGCCATCCTAGGTGGACCCGAGAAAGTGTTCTACTGTGCAGGCGTTCTTATCTCCGATCAGTGGGTGCTCACAGCCTCCCACTGTGTGGGCAAGTAAGTGCCAACTTTCTTCTCAATATATACATAATTATATAGTTATACTCTCTTCATCTTTGACAGTCACACGGTTATTGATTTGGAGGATTGGACCATACAGCTGGGCGTTACGCGTCGCAATTCGTTTACCTATACGGGTCAAAAGGTCAAGGTCAGAACAGTCATACCACATCCGCAGTACAATATGGCCATAGCCCATGACAATGACATAGCCCTCTTTCAGGTAAGTTTCTGGAGGTTTTCTTTATCTTGTATACTAATTTGTTTATGTTTTTGCTTTGGCAGCTGGCCACTCGCGTCGCTTTCCATGAGCATCTGCTGCCTGTTTGTTTGCCGCCGCCCAGCATCAAGAATCTGCGCGCCGAACAGTTGTGCACAGTCATTGGCTGGGGCAAGCGTGAGGACAAGGATCGTAAGGATCTTATCTCTGTATATATATAGTTATATATATGCTTAATCATTATCCTTGCAGCCAAGTCCACCTATGAGTTCATAGTCAATGAGGTGCAGGTGCCTATCATTACGCGCAATCAATGTGACGAATGGCTGGACAATCTAACCGTATCCGAGGGCATGGTCTGTGCTGGCTACGATGATGGAGGCAAGGATGCCTGTCAGGTGAGCGTGTCTATTTAAGTGTTTATATAACTATAAAGAGCACTAGTTGCTGACAGACGGACGGACGGACGGACAGACAGACGGACAGACGGACATAGCTATATCGACTTAGCTCGTCGTCCTTCTGCCTGTCACATACATTTGACATTTTATACCATTTTCAACAACTATTTAAATTATTCTTTACATCCCTCTTTAAAGGGCGATTCGGGTGGACCTCTGCTGTGTCCGTATCCTGGCGAAAAGGATCGTTGGTTCGTTGGCGGCATCGTCTCGTGGGGCATAATGTGCGCTCATCCCAAGCTACCCGGCGTCTATGCGAATGTCATCAAGTATGTGCCCTGGATCAACGAACAAATACAGAAATATTCACGTCCAGCCAGCGAGGATCCAGTGCAAAAATACGATCTACATCCGGGTGGACCCGATATACTCTCGAAAATGTCAACGGGTCCGGTGAGGAAGCGCAAACCCTTCAACTATCACAATGGCAAGCCCAAAGGCATTGACTTCTACGACAGTGAGGAGCGTAAGTAAGCGAACAGAACTAAATTGTAATACCACTAAATACATATGTATACCTAGCCCATATAGTGAATATGAATATGGCCATATGATCTTTGAATACAGCATATCCTTGAAACGTTTGCACAAAGTACAAAAAGCCAAAAAAGCTCTTGTGCTCAATACACAAACACAAACACACACACACATATATATATCCGATATATATATATATATATTTATGAATATATATATGTATATATATATATATATATTTTGCTACTGAACTTGAGGTATTGCTGGTATTTTGAAACCGCATTCAATGAAATGAAATAAAATGAAATGAATTGAATTGAAATCAACTTAAATCTGGGGCAACATAAGCGTAATGTCAATTTTTGCCGAATTTATTTGTCAATTTTTTTACACCGAGTTTTCTATGAAATCAGAAATCCGAAATCCGAAATCAGAAATCAAATGTCAATGAATAAATACATATAAATATATATAGAGAAATATATATTAAATACATATACCCAAACATAATCCTTGTGTATCAATGTGTCTAAGAACAAATAAACAAACGACAATAAAATATCAAAGTAAAAAGAAATACCTTAATATATATAAAGAAAACACTACACAGCTTTAGCTTAAGATAAATGTAAACACTTTGATGTCTGTATAACTATTAAAAAGAAAATCTAATTGTAAACAAAAATGTATGATTGCCGCTACGAAAAAAGAAGACAATATAATAACTATACTTAGAGTTTAGTGCAAAAGCAAATCGAAAAGAAAAACTATGGACAATACCAAAGAAGAAACAAAAGAAAACAAAAACAATTGCTGATCTAAAGCATTTGAGATGATCTTTCAGTTAATCAAATGTGCTAGGGACAATAAGAGGAAGAGATACGACAACTAAAACTTAAATGTAGCTGTTCTTAAATGTAATAGAAAAACTTCTCTATAAGCACTATACCTAGTTATAGCAAAAGTCATGAAAATACTTAACTACAATGCGTGGGTTTCAGCTTTAAACAAAAACACAAAAAATAAATAAATTGAATGTGGAAAATGGAAATACTCAACTATATATATATATATATATATATATATATATATATATATATATATATGTATTATACATGCATATATATTGAAGGCTACAATTGATGTACTATTTACACAAAGAGAGACAGAGAAGGGTAGAAAGAGAGAGGGAGAGAGTGGAGTATACATGCTTTTTAAAAATATAAAGAAAACCTAAAATTTATAGCTATATACAAAACTAAATGTTAAATATATTTATTTGTTTTATTTTTTATTTCTTTTATTTTTGTTTGCCAAGCAAGAAAAACTCTCTCTTAAATAAATATACATATATATTATATATTATATATATATATAGTAGTTGCTTTTTAGTTCCAAAAAACAAACAAAAAACACAATCAATAAATAAATGTTTTTGCTCTTAGTTGAAATTCAGTTCTCGCTTAGGCGCCTGGTCCTAACTATGCCTATGCCTATACCATCTAGTACTATATATACTATATATATATATGTATATCTATATATCTATGTGTAGCTATATGAAAGTAAATGCGTAACTAAAGACTCAAAATTGGTTGTTTCAGGCTTAAACGAACAAACAAATCAACTTGACATATGATTTTCTAGTTAACTATCAGTTCTAGCTAAAACTTGTTGACAAATGCTTTAGATGAGTATTACGAGTATTACGAGTATTACGACTATATAACATATATATATATCATATATCAATGTGTGTATGTGTATAATCCATAACAATACAAAGAGTATATAGCATTAGACAAAATGTATATGCATGTTTTGTACAATCAGTTTACAAAAGGAAACCAAAAGAAAAACACAAAAAAAAGATAGAGTATTCCAAGTATACCTAGATCTACTTTAAGCCTAAATGAAAAAAACAAATGAAGCGCATATTACACAAGGCACACGAAAAAATACTTTAAAAGAGAAGTAAAAATGGAAAATTAATATAAGTGAAATATATATACAACAAAATATACATATATCGAAAGAAAATATAGATGTATATCTATATACATATATATATGAAGTAGCTTTAGCTTTAAGCAGATGTGATGGTGTCTAAAAATTTATACAAAACATATTCAAATGTTTATACAGAAATATATACATATATGTATGAGTGTGTGTGTGCGTGTGTGTGTGGCACGCTTAGATATATTAGACACACGCACACACACACACACACACACACAAGAGTATTACATATATATGCTTATACTTAAGATCAATTTACTATATATATATATGGCACGCATTCTATGTAGTCTGCATGTATTCTAATTTACTGTTTGCCTTTACATTTTTGCACTTGGTTTCGTTAGCTTTGGACACACTGTTCCAACAACAAATTCCTTATATATACTTTATTTTCATTGCTATTTTATGCTAAGAAACTGGGCTATACCCTATAAAAAACAGAAATTAAAAAAAAACAACGCTTAGCTTTATGTATATGTAGTCTAAAAACAATAAAAAAAAGTATATATATAGATGTAATAATGCTTAGCATTGGCAAGTGAAATATGTTATATACATGCATATATATGTGTATATATATATATATACATGATCAGCATGTCAAGGAGTACACTTACATTAGTATTGATAAAATTAAGCACAATCAACACACACATAAACCCTATATATACATAAATATATATATATATATATATATATATATACATACATATATATTAGTTACAATTGCTATGCTTACAAATGAAATGGGCCTATGCGTGTATTTTTATTTAATTTTTAATTTTAAAAAAATAAAAAACAAAAACTTTCACAGGAACAAATATTTGTTTTAAATATGAAAATAATAAAAATAATAAAAAACCTTTAACAGCTGCGCTCACAAAACTGTTCAATTTCAATGTGCTTAACAATAAAAATATAAAAAAAAACAAGTAAATTAAACAAGGACAATATTAAAAACTAAAAAAAAAACTAAAAAAAATTGTAGCGAAAATGTTAAATGTAAAATGTAGCAAAAATTTGCAAACCGAAAAAAGCTGATTTAAACGAAACACAAAATAAATAAGAAAAGCTAGTTGAATTTACATACATATATACATACATATATACATTGTGTGTGCTTACACAGATATCAACATATACATATATACATACATATACATATACATGTACACACATATATACATATGTATGTGTTTAAGGATGAGATCAGTTTGGTGAAATGCACTTGTTAATTATGCACAAATTTGACAGCAAAAGAAGCAGAAGACGTTGGAAATGAAGAACTTTATAAAGAATTTACATATACTATAAAAAAAAGAAAGAAAAAAACAAAGAACAATTGACAATAAAATTGAAACTGATTTTGTGTTTTGTTATGTCCGCGCGGCATATTTTGTAAACCAAAATTGTATTAGATGAGGGCGAAAAAAAAAACACACGCACCCCGAATAAAATTGAAAAACAAATCTTGCCGTACAATAACTAAAAATGTGCATAAATTTAAGTGTAACTACACACACACACACACACACACACACACCCACACACACACCCACACACACACCCACACACATGAACACGTATAACCAACTAAATGCTATAAGCAAAATGTCATACATATATACATACTATATACTTACATATATAAATGTTGAAAAATAAATGTATAAAACTATAAAAAAAAGTTGTATTCTATATATTATATTAAATTTAAATTTTTATTTATAAAAACTATGAAAATGACGTTGCAGCTGAACGGATATTTAAAAAAAACACAGTTGAATGTATTCAAAAATATTAATTAATTTAATTAATTAATTAAATATTAATATTGAATGCAGCATAAGGAGTCAGATCATATAATGCAATTGTAGATATATGAGATCCTCAGTGAGCTGCAGCCTCAGTGATGATCCCAGCTCGAAATAGTGAAACATATCATATATCATATCATATATCATATCATATATCATATCATTTATCATATATCATATCATATATCATATATCATATCATATATCATATCATATATCATATCATATATCATATCATATATTATATCATATATCATATATCATATATCATATATCATATATTATATCATATATCATACATCATATCATATATCATATCATATATCATATCATATATCATATATCATATCATATATCATATCATGTATCATATATCATATCATATATCATATCATATATCATATCATATATTATATCATATATCATATATCATATATCATATCATATATCATATCATATATCATATATCATATCATATATCATATAATATATCATATATCATATCATATATCATATATCATATCATATTTCATATCATGTATCATATCATATATCATATATCATATCATATATCATATCATATATCATATATCATATCATATATCATATCATATATCAACATACATTTTATCGGAATTTACCACTCAACAAAAGCGCTAGTAAAACTTGAGAAAAATTTAAAAAAAAACTATAATCATTAAATTTTGAGAATCCTACTCTGAAATTATAGAAAATCAAGTTTTAAGCGATTTGCCAAGGTCTGCTAAGAATGTAGGCCATGCGCTTTTATCAAGATTTAGTATACACACGAGTATAAAAAAAATATACACACTTGCAAGAATAAGTATGCGTACAAGCTCAATGCATAACTTTGAGTGTACAAAAAAATGACTTGTAGGTATGATATTGACAACATTTTATTTTTTAATTAATAACACATTAATTATAAATAATTTGTAGTAAGTTTTTTTTTTGCTATGATTCATATTTATTTTTATTTATTTAAAAAACTAAAAAAACAAAGGATTTCGGACAAGAAAAAGTATGAGAAACATGAGAAACAAACAAAAAAAAACAACAGAAATGACACTTTTTCATCAAAATAACAATAAACTTAGTATGATGTTGGATACCCTTTACTTTTTATGGTTTTTCTCAATCATTTTAGTATTGACATTTTTTTTTTACAATCAAAGTTTTGCATTCAGCTTGTACGCATATTTATTCTTGCTAGTGTATACAGTCGAATCGCGATAATTTGTTACCCGAAAAGCTTAATAGTTCGCAAAAACTTTTGTCCCCTTGAGAAAAATGAATTCGTAAAAATTCCATACATTTTGATCAGTCGTTTATTTGTAGTATTTTTTTCCACTTAAATATAGGCGAAGCCCGATAATTCGAAATGGCCTAGGGATTTGAGATTTGTCAAGAATTTGATTTCACGAAACTTAACAAAATATGTTGATTTGAAAATGTCAAATATTTATGAGTGGTTGCCGCTCCCACAATCAGACAAACACTGCTCAAACCCTATATACTCTTTTCATTTCACAATTATCAAAAACATAATATATTCTTTTACCTCAACAAGTTCATTGAAATTTATATAAAATCTTTAAAAAACATACTTTATTTTAGCTCTATATAAATGTTACAGATTTTCCTTTAGCATTATAAATTGTGTAACACACAAAAAATTGTCTTTTACAACAGGAAATTTCATAAATTTGGAAATTTGGAATATATTGAGTCTCACTCACTCGCTCACTTTGTACTTAAGTTAGAAATTCAATTTGGATAAATGCATTTTAGCTTCATTTGAGGTAACCTTTCACCACGTTCCGCAACTCGCCAATGACCTGTCGCTGATCGGCAGCACCGACTACAGCAGTGCCAGATACAATCCAATTGGCGCCGGCTTTGGCACAGCAATCGATGGTCTTTGGTCCGACGCCGCCATCCACTTCGATGTCCAGATTGGGATAGTTCGTGCGCAGCCATTCGACTTTGGGCATCATGTCGGCCATGAAGGATTGGCCGCCAAAGCCCGGCTCCACCGTCATGACCAGCACTAGATCTGCCACATCTATATATTTTTCAATTTCCTTTACCTGCAACATGTGTTCAGTTCAGTTAGTGAGCGCATGCGCACATAACCTCAAAAGTGTTACCTGAGTGCCTGGTTTGATGGCCAGGCCCACTTTCATGCCGGCCTCCTGGATTTGTCGTGTAACATTGCACACGTCCTTAACGGGCTCCACATGAAATGTATACAGATTAACGCCCGCATCTGCCATGGGCGCTATCCATTGCTCTGGATTCTGCACCATCATGTGCGTCTCAAAGAAGGCCTCCTAAACAATACATACATACGTATACATAAGCCGACAAGCAAAGCCACACGCTTACCTTGATATGGTTACGCAAACACTTGACCATGGGATGGCCAAAGGTGAGATTTGGCACAAACGCACCGTCCATAACATCCAGATGCAAATAGTCTGCACCATTGTCGAGTAATTTCTGTGACTCGGCTGCCAAATTGGCCAAGTCTGCGTTTAATATGGACGGTCCGATTTTCGCTTGAATTGACATCTTTTTGGTCGTGTGGCAGGCGCAGCCTGGGCGAGATGGAGAAGCCGTGGTGCTTGTTAAGGTCAAACTGAGGGGAGCTGGTGCTCGAAATTTTGACGTTTTGAAACGTAAACAACCTAAACCAGGGCTGCACAAATCTGGCAACGTTAACACGCGAATGGCCAAACAACTGAGGTACATAATTTTCAATTTGCCGACTTCAATTTGTTCATTTTTGCGCTTAATAATAATACTTTTACATTGAGAATGTATGTAGCTTGGGGTGCTTAGATATAAGCAATACAACTATAGTTCATCCTTAACATGTGCGCCAGGATATTCTTTATTTTCGATAGTGACGCCTTTGCAACGCTCCTGTTCCACCAGAAAGTCTTTCGCCTCCCAGGCCTGGGCTCCATCTTTGAACAGGAATATTGCTCGATTGTCGTCGACCATGTAGCGCTCCGCTTGTATGTGATTGTTCCATAGGCTGGTCTGCCACAGCTTCGTTATCTCTTCGCCCTGCTCTCGGGTCGGATTGCCGGTGACCGACACAAATGTCATGAGCGTGCGGCCTTTTTTCGATACTTTGAGCAGATCTTCAGGGTTTTTGCTGTCTAAATTTGAGAAATCTAGTTTGGGCTGTGGCCGCAAGTGCTCCGGCAGCTCATCAGGCTCAAGTGGATCCTCGTCTTCCTGGAAAATTTATTTTTATACTGCTTATCCAGCTAAATTTCAAGATTTACTTACATCCCATTGGTCGAGCAGACGTTCCAAATCGGCTTCGCTGTAATCCCGTATATCCTTTTTCGCCCACTCCGGTTTTTCCTCATCCTTGAACTTCTTGGACAGCACAATGGGCACAATGGCCAGCATTAGTAAGATAAACTGTATTTGCATTATTTAATTTAATTTTATTTGCACTCGCAGCTCAACACGTCAACTAGACAATTTGCAGTCTCTTGGAATAGCAAAACGCGAACACACAAACAGCTGTTGAGTAAAAATGGTATTCTCTGGGCAGCGCGAACAAAACAAACTCTTGAGTTTGGTCACACTCTTAATAGCACAGCGCAATATTGAGTGGGAATGAGTGAGGGAGCTAAACCCAACCCACTGCCTGTTACAGTACGTCTGCTAACAGTGGAGAGCGCACGCATTGCTGTACTTATTGAGTGACTCTCGCGATAACTACCTGAACAGCCGCCACACAAGCACAGCTGTTGCCCGCTCGCGTTCAGTTGTAATCGAGCGGCCGTCGGTGTCGTGTGTGTTTTAGTTGATGCGTAATGGAGAAAATGTTACATTGTGCAAGGTAAATTTTCTACGGTGCCATTGTTGTTGTGCTGTGAACCACTTGGCAATTAAAGATAAAGCTTTGTATATATGCTAATAACAAATAAAGGCCGTGCAGCTAGCAATATGTGCAAGAAAAGTGAATAATACAATATAAGTGAATTCATATCGACTCCAGAAGGGTATTCACACTCACCCGCACCCACAGCCACAGCCACATTTTGTTGTTAATTAACGTAACACTTTGAAAACAATGCCAAATGTTTTACGCATATTGTGTATAATTTTGTGTAATTCTTAGCGAATTACTTAAATACAGTGTCTTGTCTATTTTGTTGTTGGCATGTTTTAGTACATTTTTTTTTCTGTGCATGATTGTTGTTAGTGATGACATCATCAGCAACATCATCGCTGTGTGTTATTTTCTGTCTTTCAATATTCTATTCCATTCTGTTTTGCTCTAATGTTTAGAAACGGCTAAATTCATACGAAACGGAGTGTTTAATAAAAACGACCAGTAAAAGCACGCGTCTACACACACACACACGCAAACGTTAAATAATAATAAACATAAACGAAAGATTACAAAATCAATAAGCAGCCGCCATTTGGGGCTGCCAACAGCTGGTTTCTTCAAATTGGAGTTGAAAGGTGTTTTGAACACGGCACAGCAACGACCTAGACGACGACGCCGCCAGCTTCAGGATGGTCTTCGAGGCCATTGTAGCCGATGTGCTCAACAAGGTGCTGGGTGATTACATTGAAAATTTGGATCACAAACAATTGAAAATTGGCATCTGGGGAGGTGAGTTCACTGAAAATGTGCCCAATTCTGTACGGTAAAATGCACGCAGTTAACTGTCACGCTATTTGCGCATTTAGCTTAATTTTTTATCCACCACCATGCTATGCATATGTATATATGTGTGTGTGTACATACATACATATATACTATGTACATATATGTATTGTTTATGATCACATCATTTTTTTGTTGTTCTTTTTTGTCTTTGCTCGCGCGACCTTATCCTTCTGGCTTTGCACAGTGACCCAATTGCTAAATATTTGCATGGGCGTGAGAGCGACGCGAAAGCGCTCTCCCATGTCTGTTTGCTGCTGCCTCGCTCTCGCTATCGCTCTTTCTCTTTGTCCATCTCTATTTGAAGCTGTTGAACTGTTGCTTCCGTTGCTTACACTCTCCATTCCTCTAGCGTTTGTAATATAAAGCATCAGCAGCAACAACAATGACGAGCACAAGAATAACAACAACAACAGTTGCGGCTTTTGAGCGGTTTCTGTGTGCTTTTTTTAACTGTTGCGGAAAGCATTACACTTTTCTCATACAATTTGTAACTTTTGTAAAAGATAATAAACGAAGCAATATAAGTAATGTGCTTATGGCAGATATATGACATGTATACAGTATATAGTAAATCTATATGTTTAGGTCTATCGATCACAAAGACTTTGCTCTCAAGTCAAATTTAGTTAAGATTCGTTGTGCTTCACTTGATGTTATCAAAGGGTATTTGAGCTTCGTCGTGTCATTACAATTTTGTGTTGTCTTGTTATTGCTTTATCTTCTTTTGCCCAGAGCAGTATAATATTACTTGGGTTTTCTTAAAAGATAAACTAAAAATAAACAAAAGCAGAGGATTTATCAGTCAGTTGCTCAAATTACACGATATACAATTATAATAAAAAGCAATGTTTGCACTTTTGTTGTTTAAGCCCCTATATAATATATGTATATATCCATATGTACATACATACATCTATATAATTTTGTATATAACGCAGTACGAAGCCAATCTACGTGCTTAGATATACAGACTATACAAGACTCATACAACTATTACTATTCTATAGTTGATTAAACTTTAATAGCGTTTTGATTATATTTATATGAAATACTTTGAAATCAAATTTCTCTGTCATAATTTGAATTAAGTCCAATAAAGTTAGTGCCGCGCCTCATACCTTATATAGCATGTAAGACCCGGCAAACGGGTTTCTCGCTTCTATGACAGCCAAACAAATTTTGAACTTGAACTCGGATGACATAATGCGTAGCTCATGAATAATATCTTTGTTCACTGAGTGTTTTATTTGAATTTTATAGCATTTCATGTTATAAAAGTTGCGAAAAAGAGACAGAGATAGATTTAACAGTCTATTTAGAGGGTTTTTAGAGTATATAGAAATAATTAACATATACTGTTTAACAGACGGGCCTATTTAATAAACATACATACATATTCATGAAATACCAAATATATTAGAGCTGAACAAGATTTTTTTTTAAATATATAAAATTCAAGTTAAAATTGATAATACTCTAAATTTGTAGTAAACCTAGCTTAAAGCTGAGCTCATTTTTATGCGCTTGTCTATGAAGAATATTAATCATTTAGTTGTTTGTTTACATATATAGAAAATACATTAAATTAATTCACTCTCAATTATACATTCGTGTATATATACATATATATTTACTGATTCATCCAAGGTTTTCACAGTATGACCACCGCATGTGAGCAAATTCTCTTATATAGGCCGCTAGCTGATAAGCGACACTTGCTAGCGATAAGAGAGCTACACAGACTCAAAAGAAAAACAATTTTAAGTTTACCCTTTAAAAGTGGAGCACCTGGTAGTAATATATATGTATATCAAATTATACGCTTATAATTAGCTTAGTTCATGGAAATATATATAAAATTATACAAAAAAGCTTAACGAATCCAGACTATAGAAGCGAAATTTGCTATAGTAAAATCTATAAATCTATGTAAAATCTTAAAAAAAAATTTTAGAATAAATCTATAATTTTAAAAAATATATAAAAATAAATAAAATATATTTACATTTATATATAAAATGTATAAATATTGTAAATATAAAAGTTAAATTTGCATTTGCTTACACTTAAGTAGCTCCCGTTTGAAATCGTTTATAAAAAGTTATTAGCTTATATAATTAGTTAATTGAAATTCTGGACAATCTTCTTTTAACTGCTTATCAATGGCAATTCTAGTATTTACTGATAATACGAAATAAATTGAATTGTGCTTATAATTCAAATATTATCTGATTTATAGGTCAATTTAGACAGTGTGTGGTAACTTTTTGTCCGATCGTTAACTAAATTGACCTATATAGGTAATTCAATAAAAAAAACTAATATGCGCCGAGGTTAAAAATGTTTTCTTCTGCTACATGGCATTCCGGGCATAACAAACAATCGAAATGCCAGACACGCCTAATTGCCAGCCATGTGTGCTTGATATGGCTCGATATATGCAGATATACATATATACATCTACATATATATATATATATTTATATGTATCTATCTAAACTTATGTATAAATGGTTGGCCATATTTTGTTACCTCTAACTCTTGCCGGTTTTTTTGTTTATTTGTTTGCACAACAATTTTCAACGCATTTGCTGTAATAAATCAATTTGCTAACAGCCTGAATTAATAAAGTAATTTCTAATTATTGTCTATTTGTTTGTCCATCAATATATATATAATTAATAATAAATTTTGTTAATTTTTAGGCGATGTGGTCTTGACCAATCTGCAAATACGCAGCAATGCGCTAGATGAGATGGATTTGCCCGTTCAGCTAGTCTATGGCTATTTGGGTAAGTCAAATGGCTGAAAATAAATGTTTATCTCTATCTAATAACTATTCGTTGTTTAGGCAAATTGGTGCTGAAAATACCCTGGAAGAATTTGTATAGCCAGCCGGTTATAGCCGATATTGATGATCTCTATGTGCTCGTCACGCCCAACAATAATGTCAGATACAATCCCGAGAAGGAGGCCAAAAATAGTTTGGCTACCAAAATGATTGCACTGGACGCACAGGAGGCAGCACGCAAAAAGGAGCTAGCGCCGGGTACTACAATTTGAATTAAATATTGTATATAAATATATATTTTTTTGATATTTAACTAATCGTATAACTTGTTGTCTTGCAGTTGTGCCTAAGGGCGATGCTGGCTTCACGGAAAAGTTGACCGCACAAATTGTTAACAATTTGCAAATCAAAATTAGCAATGTGCATTTTCGCTATGAGGATTCCACAACGATGGGCTCGCCATTCTCGTTTGGCATCACGCTGCATGAACTGGAACTTTATACGACGGATAAGAACTGGGACAAGACCTATATGACGGAGCGTGCACCGGAGGTCTTTAAAATTGCGAATCTCTCCTGCCTGGCTGCCTACATGAACTGCAAGGCTAAACTTTATTCGTCCGATGAAAGGGAGGTGCTTGTCGAAAAGTTCAAGGAACAAATAGCACGCAAAGACTTTAAGCCCACCAACTACTGCTATGGTAAATATCCTTTGCTTCCTTTGTGTTTCAGTTACAAATAGATGAGTTTTGCTTCTTTCAGTTCTGGGTCCCATTTCCTGCATTTCGAAGTTGAAGCTGAATATGAATCCGGAACTGGATGAGCCAGCATTTGAGAAGCCCAAAATTGATCTTAGCTTGGAGATGGAAACCCTTAATGTGGGCTTAACCAATAAACAATTCCATTATCTTATACAGCTGGGCGATGCCATGAACCGCATGCAGCTGGGCCTGCCGTATCGTCAATATCGGCCCTTCAATATACGTGAGTTAAATACAATTCACAATCAAAGTAAATCTCTTAAGATCTGTTACTTTACATTTAGCTTACAAGGGTCACGCCAAGCAGTGGTGGAAGTTTGCAATTACCGCTGTGCTCGAGCAAGATGTGCGACGTGTGAATCGCACCTGGAACTGGACCTATATAAAAGAACATCGTGATCTTTGCAATGCCTATGCAGAGGTATGTGTTCAACTGCTTAGCATCTGCAATCCCATCTAATTACACTTTTTTTCAGAAATACAAAGAACGTGAAATCGCTAAAAAGCCAACCAAAACGCTGGAGCAGTCGTGTAAGATGCTCGAAGAGAAGTTGGATCTCTTCAATCTTTTGCTCATAAGGCAACGCGTTAACATCGAGATAGTCAAGTATCGGGAATCAATTCCACCTCGCAATACAAGCTGGCTTGGCAGCTGGTGGGGTGCTGGTCCGGCCCAGTCAAATGAAGACGAAGGCACTAGTCAAAAATTGGGTAAGCTAATAGCCATAAACCTTATTAGATATGTTTGACTTAAACTTGATTTTTCTAGTACGTAAATTTGAGGCGGCTATGACGCCAGATGAGAAGGCCAAAATGTACAAGGCCATTGGCTACGAGGAGAATGTGAAGCCGCAGGATATACCCATCGAATATGTGGCCCTTAAAATGAATTTCAAACTAATTGCACTCGAGTTGGGCCTATACCAGGAAGTGCAGCTTGACGCCGATCAAGGCAGCGCACTTGATTATTTCAATTTGCCATCGATAATATTGCTGAAGTTTTCTATGGCGACTGCAACGATCTTACAAAGGCCGGCCGCTGATGCCCTTAGCGTGACAGCCGGCATGAAGAGTTTACAGATGACGGGGGTAACTCAAAATGATCGGGCACCCATGCTGGTCGAGTCCATAACAACGGATGAGTTTAATTTGCTGGATATATTCTTTGAAACGAATCCCATTGATATGCAGTGCAATCAACGTGTAAAAGTCGTCGCTCGTCCCTTGCAAATCACCTACGATTCCCAGACTATTGTGGCCGTTACCAGTGTCTTCAAGCCGCCGACTGATGTGAATTTATCGAAATTCGAGCAAACGGCCGCCTCGAAGCTGGTCGACATCAAGGAGCGCTCAGCGACGGGTATGCAGTATGTTATCGATCAGAAGTCGATATTAGATGCAGATATATTGCTGATGCCCAACATACTAGTGGTGCCGCATGGCGGTTACTATGAGTCCGAGGTGAAGTCTCTGATTGTGCTAAGTCTGGGTCAGGTGCATGTGACGACCAAGCCACACAAGCGCACCTCGGAACAGGTTAGAGCCATGCATAGTGAGGGCATCGAAAAGGAGGACATACTGAGGAGTGTTATGGAGAACTCCTATGACAGATTCATTGTGGAAGTAAATGATGTGCAAATACTAGTGGTGCGGCCACACGAACCGTGGCAACAAATCCTCAATACGGCCGAGTCAACTGAACTGCATGTGCTGCTACCGACATCGTTTGAGGTGGTTGCTGCATTGTGTGTCTTTGACAATGATCCGCGTTTGCCCAAGATCAAAATCGATATTGAGATGCCGGCGGTGCAGTTGAGCATTACCGAAGATCGTATGCTTGAAGCTGTTGATTTGGCTACCAACTTGCCGCTGCCAAACAGTGAAGCCCCAGAAATTGCTCCCATTTTGCGACGTTCACGCAGCTCGATTTCGAACTTCATCAATCGTGAAATCAAGAAGCGTTCCAACGCAGTGGCTGATACAAAGCAACCGCTTCCGGAGGAAATAATACAGTACACCAATGTCGAGTTGAACTTCTCACTAAAAAAAATCTCTGTCAAGCTGGTGGAGTCGCATACGCTGTGTGAAACAGAAGCCGATGCAGAAACGCCCTTCTTAACACCAGATCAGGAGATGAATGCAAGTAGCACTGAAATATCGGTTCTATCTGACATCCGACAAGAATTAAATCAAACACTATTATTTGAGATTCTGCAAGTGGAGACATACATGGCACAGCGCACCTACGAAACAGTTGCATCTGTCAAGTAAGTACAAGCTTGTTGAAATAGATAACGATTGATTTCTATAAGACTTACTTTAGTCTTAGTCGAGCAGTCTCGACTAGAGCACTCTTACTTGTTGATATTCAATCAATTGCCTTTACTCTTTACTCCTTCAGATTAGGCAGCATCAATCTGAAGCATTTTGATTGTGTGGACTCGAAGGATAATGTTTTGGATATTATAAATACGCCCGGATATGTCAAGGACTTGAAATATTTGTTCACAATCAACTATACGATGGCCGATAAATTGTCGCCGGAATTCAATACCAAATACAATTCCATCGAACAGCTGATGGTGGCCAATTTCGAGATACTTGACATTATACTGCATCAGGAGTGCCTGCAGCGTCTGTTGAAAATGGTAAACCAGTTCCAAAAGCGTTTAGATGTTATATTACTAAATGTCAAGCCACGCGATCGCTACGCATACGCTGGCGAAGGCGATGGCCTAAAGCATAAGCTGCACGCTATTATGGAAGATGCCGAAACAATAATCAGCAGCCAACAAATGGCGCGCCACAACAAAAGAAAACGAACTGTTGTGGATAGTGTGAAAATGCGTATGATTGCGAATATTGAAGCGATTAGCCTGAAGCTCACCTCACGCAAGCGACCACTGTCCATGATGCAGGTGAAGAACTTCGTGTCAAACATAACTCTGAAGGACTCGTACACCGAGGTGAACATTGGACTCAAAGATATTGTGGTGAATGATCTGAATCCGAGAACAATACATACGAAAGTGAGTGCACTGCAACGATTTTATTTATAACTAATACTAATCGAGCTTTGAATTACTTTGCAGATATTGAGCATTGTGGGCCAGGATGCCTTCAATTGCCAGGTGGTGCTATTCAATAAGGATTACACCCGTAACTACAATTCAGATGACATGAAAGTAACGGTGGACATTGGCTGCATGAAGATTGTATTCCTCAACTGGTTTGTCGCCGGCTTACTGGTAGGTCACTCTAGATCATTCTAGTATATCTCCGATTCACATTGTTCTTCCTTTCGGTAGAATTTTTCCAGCCACTTCCAGACTGCCCAGGATGCACTTACGAATGCCAGTGCAGCTGCTGCCCAGTCAGCTAAACAAAATGCCATCAATGCCTACGAGAAGGCAACGCGCATGAAACTCAATATTAGAATCAAGGCGCCCGTCATACTTGTGCCGGTGGACTCAAGCAGCAAAGATGCATTGGCCATTGATTTGGGTTTGCTGGAAATGACAAATACGACTAGCGAGAAGTCTGTGCATAATGTGGACCAAAAAGCAGTCATTGATGAGATAAAACTGCAGTTGAAAGACATCAAAATATCGAAGGTGGTTATTTTTGATAGCAGCGATGCATCAGTCGATGGTGAGTAGTGATGGACTGGATTTGATAATATTATAATAATACTTGTATTTATGTGCTCAATCAATAATTAGATGTGGATGCTGCTCTTGGGTTTAAGACTGCCGTAAATATGATGGATCCTATAAGTTTTACGCTATCGGTCACACGCAATCTATCCTTTTCATGGTACACGGATATGCCAGAGATCAACTTGTCGGGTCATCTAAAGTCTGTTGAGGTAACGAACAACACTACAAGAATTTTTGAACAATTTAATATTGTATTATAATATATATTAATTGCAGCTAACACTCTTCATGGATGACTATGCGCTTGTCATGTCTATAATGCATAGGAATTTGAATGAAGGAATCGAAGAGTTTCCACCGAAAGAAGTTGTCATGGAGGCGGCACCTGTATCGAGTAATCAGCGTGTCGATTCACAAGCGGAAATTCATTCCTCTGTGGAATATACAGCGGATCCACTTAAAGTATGCGAAAGTCTTAAGGTCAACTTTCAATTTGATGGCGTCATTATAAATTTGATGGAGGGTGAGTGAACAGTGCACCGCAATCGAGCAGTGATAAGCAATATATAAATTTCCATTTTACATTTCCATCAATTGTTTAGAGGAAGGCGAAGGTCTGGCCTGTTTTGGCATTTACTTTTTGTCCTTGAAGGCCAGCAAACTGAACAATGGCACACTCAGTGTATCCCTTGTCCTTTGCAACATACAATTGGATGATACGCGCTCAACGAACAAAAGCAAGATACGACAATATCTGAGCTGCAAGAACTGGGATGCGGAGAAGTCCAGAAAAGATAAAATTCTTGAGACCTGTCAAAAGGAGTCATGGAACTACATGGTTGATATAACGGCAATTCTAAAAGAGGACGATGTCTTTGGTAATGCAATGAGTTTGTAATCTAATTACATCGTTGTTATAATATATGTACTTATTTACTTTGATTGCAGCTGAGGTGCGAGTGCGCAGCTTCGATTTGATCGTTTGCATTGATTTCCTGATGAAGTTGACATTGTTTCTGAGTTTACCCGCCGAAGTGCAACCCCGCGAACCAGGCACGAGTGCAAAGAGCCCATTTACGGAAACAGCAGCTGTGACACGAGGAAGTGGAAAAAAGACATTGGATACGTTGTCAAGTATGTGAAAAGCATATCTTAAATACATATGATGTTTCCCTTATCAAATGACCCATTGCCCTTACCTATCCGTTTTTTATCCGCTACAGCTGAGGGCCGCAATGTAACGAAAAAAATGAATCTGATACTTCACATTGAACAGCCGGATATTATATTGGTTGAAAGCCTGGATGATCTGAATACTAATGCAATTATCTTTAATGTGAGTTGAAAATGGCACTTTGGACTTTTGACTTTGAACTTCAAGTTTCGACTTTCTGCAGGCACAAGCGCATCTCAATTATCGTTCAATTGGCGAGAAACAGATTATCAATGGTGAAATCGATGCGCTTAAGATATACATGTGCGCATTTATGCCAGAGCGTCGCGAAGCGACGCGTCATTATATTCTGCATCCGGCTGTTATCAGTTTGCAGGGCTCCACGCCCGAGTCAGAGGGCATGCACATTAGTCTTAAGCTCAGTGATATTATCATTAATATCTCGCCGTCAACGATTGAGCTGCTGAACAAAGCGATGCTTAGCATTAGTACCGGTGCTGCTGAGAAGGCTGCCATTGACAGAGATGCGACGGACTACTCCAATATTTGGTATCCAAAAGCGTTTCATGCGAACACCTATTGGTTTACTAAAGTGGAACAGGCCACCGAAGCGAAAGAACTGGCACTGTCCTCAGATAACGAGTCGGGGAAGACAGAGAAATGTGTGATTGAGATACCCAGCATAACTCTGGTGATTGAATCCGGACAGGGATACTATACAAAACCTCTCATTTCATTGGACACACGCATGACGGCCGTCTTTAATAACTGGAGCCGCAATTTTACTGCGCATGGCTCCCTAACACTGAATATGGTAAACGATTCTTTTTATTATCATTTAGTATTATCCGCTTAACAAGCATTTGACGTCTTGCAGAACTATTACAATCAATTCATGGCCGAATGGGAGCCAATCATAGAGCTTAACGAGGTGATGGGGCGTAATGGCACCAGCGAGTATATACCCTGGGAGTTGCAATTCGATATGAGCTTTGAGAAGACGCAAAATGAGTATGATGAGCTACAGGAGGATACATCAATGAACATTCGCATACATTCCACGGAGAATCTGGAAATAACGATAAGCAAAACATGCGTCAGTCTGCTTAGTGAACTGGGCGAAGCCTTTTCGCAAGCCATCGACAAAAAGGGCATCCAGAAGCCAGAGGTTGTCGCTCCTTATGTGGTAATCAATGATACGGGCTTTGACATCACATTGGATCTGGAGAGCGGCATCTTTACGCTGCACGAAGTGCATCGCGGTGGCAATCTTATTAACAACGCTTTAGTTCTACACTCAGTGAGCACCTCGAATGATCAACTAATCGATCCTGGGCATATAAAAAACTGCACGATTTCGGCTGGCGGAAAAGCCTATTTGCAAACCAAGGACCAAACCACGTTGACCGAAAGCCAGTGCGACGATTACAATCTCTATGTGACGGTAATTTAAATATCATATGCTCGCCAGTTAGTAATCCTCTGATGCGTACGTTCCTTTTTGTCCACAGGTCGGTGATCTGCAGGATATAGTTGTGCTGCCCGTTAGCAAAGCCGACACGCGTTACTTTCCGCTGCCTAATAGCTCGCTGCAGGAACAGTGGGCCATTATCTCCAAAGTCAGCCTGGAATATGGCACCACCAAAATCAATATACATGGTGTTTTAAGCGTACGTAGCTCATCATAATGGAAATGCATCAAATCTTTATGTATATTTGTGATTCTTTGTTAGATCATCAATTATTTTACGAGGCCAGTTGTGGTGCATCGCCGCCACGAGACAGAAAATCGATACATTCTCGTTGGTGTTGCGAATCCTAATGAGACTTTCAATGTGCCGCTGCACGCCATCTATGGATGCAATAAGGAGCTATACTTATCGGTGAAGGGCTATCACACGTCTGTTCAGAGCCTGGCCTGGTTTGTAAACCCATCAGATATGAACTATGACTGTCAAATTCAATGCGAACCAATTGATGCATTCGAGCCGCTTAACATCAATGTGCAGCGACGCAAGCATGAGATTTTCTTTGAGAACACCAACAAGTATCGAATCAAAAGCGCACATTATGTGCTTTATCTACGTCCTCCACTATCCCTGCGCAATTGTTTGCCCATTGACATTAAAGTCTCTGTGGCTGGCTGTTTGGGTCGGCAAACTAACGTCGAGGCACTACGCAGTTCGGTTGAGACTGATGGCGCCGATGAGCGTTATGAAAAGGAGGACTTCCTTGACTTTGGCGAAAAGGAGGTGAATCCCGGACATGTCCTGCATTTACCGACAGTCCGCATGACCGCAAACGGCAAAGAATCGAAAAGTGTGTTGGTAGTGCGTGTAAGTCTAATCTAATCTACATTCCATAGATGTTTTGTGCGCTTGTTTTTAATTGTTTTCATATGTGTTGAACAGCTTTTGCAATATCTGGAGAAGGATTGGTCGCATGCCTCTGAAATTCCAGATACCGATAGCGACTTAACCATTTGGACATTCTCCTCTTATGATTCAGATATTAAAATGGAAATGGATCTATTTGTGCGGTAATTATTTTCGTTTTTATACCGCGAACCCATTGAAAATGGGAAAATGTATGAAACAGGCAGAAGGGGGCGTGGCAGACCCCATAAAGTATATATATATTGTTGATCAGGGAGACGAGCTGAGTCGATTAAGCCCTGTCCGTCTGTCCGTCTGTCCGTATGTATGAACGCGTCGATCTCAGAACATATAAGAGCTAGAGACTTAAAATTTTGTTGTTGGTCCTTATATAGCACGCGCATACCGAGTTTGTTTAAAAAAATCGATAGCTCGTTTTATTGTTATCGATTAAAAACCTTATCAAAATTAAGTTATTAAATTATATCTCGTACATCTTTCGAGCTACAGTCTCCAAATTTTGTATTTAGATTGATTTATATTTTATACAATTTCGATTTTTGTTTAATTTTAGATACCAGCCAAAAAAAAAAATTTTTTTTATTATTATTTAATTTTACAAGCCATAATTTTATCGTTAATAAATACATAACTGAGTAACGCAGATCGGACGGGGTTCAGGGGATCTCCTAGTCGGGCACCACCTAGAGAGACTTGAGTTTTCTTACTTGTTAAATTCATATTTAGTTACCAACTAACTAACTAACTAAATGCATTTGTAATTTACCATTACAGCTGTAGTAGTCCAGCTGGCAGAATTATGCTAACCCTGTACAGTCCATACTGGATGATCAATAAGACGGGCAAGATGCTCACGTACAAATCGGATTTGTCATCAGTGGAACTCCTGTATCATCCACCCGAATATTCCGGTCCCATACTGTTGGCCTTCCGTGATAAGATGTTCTTTGACAAGAAGAAGGCAGCCATCCGCATCGAAAGTGGGGAGTGGAGCCAGAAGATACCATTGGATGTGGCTGGTTCGATCGGTGGCGTTACCTGCACTGCCAACAATCAGACCTATCAAATTGGCGTGCACAATCATTTGACGCACAATTCTCTGACCAAACAGATAACGTTTATACCGTTCTATATAGCGCACAATAAATGCCGCCATACGATCGAGTTGCAAGAGCTGAATCGACCCGGCGATCCTTGGCTAGAAATAGAAGAGCTCGAGTATAAGCCGCTCTGGCCCAAAAGCGATTCAGAGCACAAGCTAATTGTGCGCGTGGGTAAACATGTAACGCCAGCCTTTGACTACACCGAAGCGACCTGTACGCTGCTCAAGCTGAACAACAGTCCCTATGGCGGTGTCAATGTGGATGTTCAGTCCACAGAAGGTGGCGTCTATTTGACATTCACCGAATACCAGCCAGCGGAGGCGCCCGGCCTGATCATCAATCATACCAAAAAGGATATTATCTACTATGAGAAGAACACCGACACGATGAACACTCTGAAGCACAAGCAGAGTGTTTTATTTGCTTGGAGCGATCCGACGGGTCCCAAGATCTTGGTCTTTGGCAAGGATAAACAGGAAACCGATTTGAAACGCGATCACATCGACAATGTTATGTAAGTGTCCTGCAAAGACAAGGTCTACTTTGTTTTACAATTGCTTTTTACAGCCTGCAGGATGACAGCAGAGCTTACTGGGTATCCTTCCTCTTTGGCATGCAGCGTGTCCTGTTGATCACCGAAGTTGAATCGATCGCCAAGCGAACGGAGAGCAGTGCTGCACTGCAGACTATAACGCGTAGCATCGATTTGCATATACATGGCATCGGTATATCGGTGGTTAATAATGAGGCCGCCCTGGATATACTCTATTTGGGCATTACCAGTTCAGGCATAGTGTGGGAGTCAAGGAAGCCAAACAAGAAGCGCTTCAAGGAGATGACCATACACGATTCAGAGCTAATCGAAGCCGAGTATCAACGCTATCTGCTGCACAAGTCTGTCAAGGATGTCAAGACCTATCTACTAAGTAACAAATTTCCAGTGAGTATAGCAATAATTTTATTTATAATTATTTATATATTAACATACTATAAACTACAATATTTACAGCTGAACTTTACCAAAATGACGATGACCAAGCACATTGAGCGGCGTTTGCGTCGCAACTTTTATCCGGCCATTTGGGTGTCGATCAAATCATCGCCGTTCCAGAATCAATTGCATGTGAAAATTAATCGCATACAGGTGGACAATCAACTAGTTGATCCCATATTCAATGTGGTATTGGCACCGATAGCACCGCCAAAGAGTGTCGCCACAACCACATCGATGAAGCCATTCATCGAATGCAGCGTGGTGCAGCGCGTCATACCCAATTCGGATGTGAAGCAATACAAATATGCATCCATATTGATACAGGAGTTTCACTTTAAGGTGGATATTGTGTTTCTAACGGCCATTGCGGAGATGTTCTCGAGCGAGGTGACCGATGAGCAGGCGGCCAAATTATTCCGCACCGATGTCGATTACATTGAGCTACCATTATCGACGTTCTTCGAAGAGCATTCACAGCTGGAGCAAAAGAATTTCTATGATAATTTGCATTTGAGTCCATTGAAGATACATGTTAGCTTCTCCATGGCTGGCACCGATACAATCTCGCTGCCCGGCTTCCTCGGCACACTGGTCCAAGGTGTGGGCGTAACGCTGACGGATGTCAACGATGTCGTCTTCCGCTTGGCCTTCTTTCAGCGTGAATATCAGTTCTTTACCCAACATCAGCTCATCAGCGAGGTCACCTCACATTATACGGGTCAGGCACTCAAACAGCTCTATGTTCTGGCTCTGGGTCTGGATGTGCTGGGGAATCCATACGGCTTGGTGGTGGGCCTTAAGAAGGGTGTCGAAGATTTGTTCTATGAACCGTTCCAGGTGAGTAAAATAATATTTTAATCTTAAGCATTGCCTATTTTAAGCTACCGAATCATGTTTGCAGGGCGCCATCCAAGGACCTGGCGAATTTGCAGAGGGTCTTGTGCTGGGCGTCAAGTCGCTCTTTGGCCACACCGTGGGCGGCGCTGCGGGCGCCATGTCCAAGTAAGCTTTCACTTGTGCAGTCATATAGTAAACTGTCTTTAATTAATTCAATCTTCTTCCACTAGAATCACTGGCGCCATGGGCAAAGGTCTGGCTGCCTTGACCTTTGATGAGAACTATCAACGCAAACGTCGAAGGGGCATGCATAATAAACCAAAGAATTTCCATGAGGGCCTCGCACGCAGCGGCAAGGGTCTGGTCATGGTAAGAGCTCAGCCAGCACTGCCAACTGCAACTCAAGCTAAACTAAACTTAACTTTTCCACTCGCAGGGCTTTGTTGATGGCGTGACGGGTGTGGTTACTAAGCCCGTTACTGGTGCACGCGACGAGGGCGTAGAGGGCTTCTTCAAGGGTCTGGGCAAGGGCGCAATCGGCCTGGTGGCGCGTCCAACGGCTGGTGTTGTGGACTTTGCCAGCGGCAGCTTTGAGGCAGTCAAACGTGCCACCGTGGGCATGGATGATTCCAAGCGTTTGCGTCCGACACGCTTCCTGCACTACGACTATGTGCTACGTCCCTACTGCCTCAGCGAAGCTCATGGCAATAAGATTCTTAGGTAAGACTTACAACTATATTTATATGCATATATCATATATATTAATCCTATTTGCTACTTGGCAGGGAGGTAGACAAGGGCAAATATGCCGAAACAGATAATTTTATACACTGCGAGGAGATTGTGAGCAAATCCGAATATCTCTTAGTTACCAATCATCGTTTGATCTACACGCAACGCAATGACATGTTCGGCGTCTGGAATGTAAGTGGAGAGTGTGGCGTACTTATATCTATTTAATACTTACTTATGTTTATACTCTTCTCTGCTGTTGCTCAGTCCTTGTGGTCGTATCAGTGGACTGAGGTGGATAGTTTTATGAACAATGGACGTGGCTTGCAGTTCAAGGTGTTAAGCCGCGATGGCAAACGTATAATGGGTCTATTCTCACCGAAGGAATCGTCCACCAAGATTGTATTGGTGCCCGATGAACGGAAACGCGAAGCGCTTCTGGCTATAGTGGAATCTCAATCACGTGCAGGCACCCAGTTGCGTTTGCCTACCTCACGCTATTCGGCGCGCATTGTATAGTAAAGCGAGGCTTCTTCAACGACAAGGCATTAACTACCTCGCTCTATTTCAAGCTATTCTGCACACACATACTCTCACACACATATACACACACACACATGCATAAATACCCCTTGAAACATATATAAATATATATATACCAATTTATGTTTTGATATTAAAATTTTATGTCAATGTTGAGAAAGGATAAACATGAAAAGTATGTGTTTTGTCGCTAGCCTAACTCTTGATAAATCTGTGCTATATATATGTATGATGATCCAGGATACGACGTCCTACACCTTTTTGAGATAGCTGCTGGGCGGCGTAGCCAACGGCATAATTGGCTCATAGTTGTTGCAACTGTCGCTCTCGCAGAAGGATGTCAGAGAGGCGAGCGCATTGGCTGCCAAGGCCTCCACGCTGAACATGGTCGACAGATGGCCGCTGCTCTCGAACTGATTGATGATCATGTTCACCTTGCTCTTGGCCTCCGCCTTCAGGCAGGGCGATGTTGGATTGCTGCTCTGCTGCTGCTGCTGCTGCTGCTGTTGCAGCTGCAGTTCGTTGGGCGCTCCATCATAACTGCCATCGCATAGATCCAATCCATTGAGCAGATTTTCCTTTTCGCTCTGTTTACATTTGGCATTGGGCGGTATGCTGGCGGGGTTGCTCGTTGCGCCACCCGTCGAGCGCGAGTGCTGATTCGGGCTGGACTTGTTGAGGCGACTGAGAAACCAATTGCGTGCCAGCTTATCGCAGTCCTTGCCGGGCGTCTTCTGTGGACTCGTCTGCGGTGTCTGCGCTGCCTTGCGCTGCTTCTTCTGGTCCTTGAGTGTGGCTGGACTGCAGCTGCTACAGCTGCTGCTGGTTAGGGAAAACATTTCCGGTTCGCTGTTGGTGCCGCACGAATAGCTCTTCTTGACAGCCTTCTTCAGGCGCTCCGGACTCGTCAGCTGACTAGAGAGCTCGCTGTGCACCGTCTTGACCTTGGCCTGGAAATCTAGCGCCAAGTTGCCATGCAAACTGGATGGCTGTGGCTGTGCCTTCAGCTCAGCAGCAGCACCACCACCACTACCACTTGCAATAGCACCACTACCACCACCATTGAGCAGCTCAGCTGTTTCCACCTCACTGCCAGCTGGCTCCTCGTCCATGACCAGCGGCTGGGGCGGACACTTTGGTATGTCGTATTCGAAACGTTTGGCCAATGCACTCGGACTGTTGCACTTGTCGGGCAGTCGTGGCGGTGTTAGCGCCTCACCAAAGTTATATATGGGCGAAGGCTCCTCATAGATGCTATCACTGTTGGTGGCCGCTGTCGTTGTTGAGGGCGTAAAGCTGATTCTCTTCATGACCGGCGGCGTGGGCAGTTTGCGCAACGATTTGAGCGTTGCCTGGGCAACGGCCTCGCCACGTATGGCCGCCTCAATGGCATGTATCCACTCTTTGGCATCGACCTCGTTGTTCGCCTGATAGACGAACTTCTTGCCCGGATCAGCGGTGGTGATTTGGAAGCAGACCTCACGACGTTTACCCTCACCAAAATGCTCAATCTCAATGGCCGAGCTCTTCAAATAGAGGCTGCTGCTGGGCCGACAAGATGTCGGGCCATCCGCATAGCACAGCATCCAATCATTCAGGATGCCACAATAATATTTCTTGCTCTGATCGAAGAACAAACGTTTCTCAATGCGCTGCAATTGGCCAAATTTGATCGAACGCTGCAGGCCTAAATGCCCAGCTGGCAGATCAGCGTAGGGGCAATTGATAAACAGTTCGTGGGAGAAGACTTGCTGGGTTTCATCTTCGCCAGGATTTTGGCAAATGTCATACAGTTGCTGATCCTGCTCCGGTTGCTGCTCCTGTTGCTGCTGCTGTGGATGCTGTGATTGCTGTGGATGCTGCTCCAATTCCAAATGCTGATTGCTAGAGCAACGAAAGGTTTTATCACTGTTCAACGATGGATTGCTGCTCAGATCGATGTACTCCCTCGAGGCGGACACTGCAATTAAAGTCAATTACTTGCATGCTGGCTAAAAGATAACTACCATAGACTGACTAGAGACTCTGTAGCTATCTCTAACTCGGCTTTGGCACTCACGCGAAGTCTTTGAGGCGGCGGCTGCAATTGGCGTTGCCATTGCTGCTGCTGTTGCTGCTGATGTTGAGGACATCATCTCCAGATAGCAACCGGTCTCGGCGCCCACTTCGTTGCAGCCATTCGATTTAATGGATGCTGTTGTTGTTGTTGTTGTTGCTGTGGCATCTCTTGTTGCTGTTGCTGTTGCTGTTGTTGCCGCCTGATCGTCTGCATAGCTGGCCAGCAGCTGGTCACAGCGTTGCAGCAACTCCTGCGTTTGCTCCGCAGCCGTCACATGAAACAGATTCGAAGTATTCTCATACTCCGATGTCGCCAGTGAGGCACGAAAGTGAGCACGCACATCTGCAAGAAGACCAAGAAGTTGTAGTAGAAGAGCATCTTGAAATGGGTAATGTTAACTTAAAGCTAAATAAGGCAAACGCATTCAATTTAATACGCTCCATTGAACTAAATGGCATTCAATTGCTTTGAATGCTCAGCGAGGGGTTAAGCAACTGTTGCAGTGAGTCATAGGAGCCTCATTTGTTTGCCTCATATGACCTCATATGAAAAGCCTAAAGAGTCAACTGCAAATTGACCGCAAGCAATTAAAAGCAATTTCACTGGGCAGCAGAGAAAACAAAAACAATAAAATAAGAAATTAAAACAAACAAAAAAGAAAGAAAAAAAAATAAAACAATCCAGTTTCCCTAGTTGCTTTTGGCCCCTACAATGCCACCATCTGCCGCTGCTTAAGTAGGTCTAACTGTAAACATATACAACAACAACAACAAAATAAAACAAAACCAAAATTGCCAGAAATCTTGTTAAAATTGAAAAACACGCAAAGAAGTGCGCAGACAAACGTAATTAGTATCAAATAACTTAAATGCTTAAACAAAATCAACTACAACGAATGCCAAATACACTTTCACAATTACAAAAAAAAACATATGTAAATTTTTTTAAATATAAATTTTAAATAAATTATTTTTTTACTTTTCAATTTTTTGAGTATTTTAAATTTCATTTGAAAATAAAACTAAATTTTCACAACAATTTAGAATTTAGTTTAGTTTATTAATTTAAAGTAAATCTAAAAGCCGACTTGGTTGTAAAAGCAAATGCTAGACTAGACTTGAAGAATATTAAATATAAATTTATATAAATTACAGTAGAACGTATATGTATGTATATTATAATTCTATATACATACATATACGCTCTAGAACTCTTAAGTGTTTAAAAAATTCAAAAGAAAATACTATAAACAGTTTATTAAATCAAGATATAACTATAATATTATATTGTATATTGTACTTTTAAGTTAACAATTTCATTTTTTAATGAATTTTTCATATTAATATAATTTTTTATTTGATTGTAAAATTTAATGAAAACTTTACATTTTTAATTTTAATTTATTTATATATGAATATTATATTTGATTGTAAAATTTAATGAAATCTTTACATTTTATATTGTTTTTTTTTTTTATTTTACAAAAATTATTTTTTTCGACTTTTATAACTATACTAAAGAAAACTAAAAGAAAAGAAAGATTACTAAGCTTGTTTTCAAAATGTTTTGCTTATCACATATATTTATTAAATATTTTTTAAAATGTATATAAATTACAGTCGAGCGTATATTTAATTTCAGTCCAACATTTCAGTCGCACTACTATTTCTATGACCACAGCTGTATAGATATGTATGTATATATAAATATATTTTACATTATATTTTATTTATTAAATAGTATTATATATTATAAAATATCAGTCCGCAACATATTGCCCCACTTAAGCGTTATACCCTGCCAGATGAGCATTAAAGCTCACAGACTTAAATGCCGGCGCGTTAAGAGAAGGGCTTTAAGCAAAGGCTACATACATACATATATACATACTTATATATATATTACACATACACATGCCTCCATGAACCAGCAAAAGACTTGCCAAAAGCGCCGAAAAATGGTTTTTAATAAAATTTTTGTACAATATGTATAAAAGTCCAAGCATGAAAAGAAACAAAGCGCATTAAGCTCGAAGTCAAGTTAAGAGCCAGAGCCTCTGTCTCTGTCTCAGTCTCAGTCTGCGCTTCAGCTTCAGCTTCAGCCTCAGTCACAGCCTTCATCTCTCTACTCTCTTCTCTGCTCAGCTCCAGATCGTAGACGGTCCATGGCATGAGTCAATATATTATATATACTATATTGTATCTGAGGGTTATTAATGTTGCGCTGTACAAGAAAATTATATGGCCGCAGGGCGAGTCGAGGCACATGAAATTTCTACAAGTAGTTTGGACTCTCAAGTTTGTTTGCTTGTTCTTGTTCTTGTTGTTGTTGTTGCTCTGACTTGAACTTAATTAACAATGCCTTCTAAATTATCTAGATACATACGAGGTAAATGCGTAGCTACTTAAATATTCTGTTTAGCTGCACACATAATTGTTTAATAATGTTGTTTTAATACCCTGTACTTATAAAATTGTGCTAAAAGTGGTTTAATAAACGCTGAAGAGCGACATCTGTAGGGGCATTAAGTGTAAATGTATTGTTGAAGTAGATGTGGATAAAGAAGACTTGGAGACTGAGTGAGACTGAGGAAGATTTGGTAGGGTTGAATTAGTAAGATTGTTACAGAGAGTAAAAGAGGAAGAGAGAAGGAGATAGAGTCTCATAGGGAGCGAGGCATAGTCAGAGAAAAAAAGAGACAGATACAATCATTAAGAGTGAGAGAGAGACAGACAGAAAAAAATATATATAACTTCTGATTCTATCTGCAAATTAATATATTTTTAAATTTTCAAAAAATATAATTTGAATTTATTTATTATATAATTTCTTAAAATATTATTATTTTGTTTTATATAATATTTTTAACCATACGATAGGCACGTTCTACACCTACGCCTACACCTGTCTACAGCTAATTCATATTTATTTAAATATAAATATTGTAATTCACTTAAATAACTACTTTGGCACCAGTTTTCAGGGTATATGCGAGTCACGCATGCCCTGCAACGCACTCTCACTCACACTTAGCATATACTATATATGACACACATGCGTGTAGAGCTAGTTAATGCGTGCATTTAAATAGCTATTAACTATTTTATTTAGTTGCTTCTCACTTACCCAGTAGAAATTGTTGAATTTCAATGTGTTTCGAGGCTTTTGAGTCGATATCCATGATTTATCATAAAACGCGTTAATTCGGAGCGTTCAGTGTTAATGTTTGTTTATATGGCTTTTTGTAGATCGTTTGATTTAGGATTTGTATATGTTTTTATTGTTGTTGTTTGTTGTTGTTGTTGTTGTTTTTTGTTAACAATTAACAGTTGACTGTGAAAATAAAGTAGTTCACAGTCTTTCTCAAATCACATGCAATGCGCAGCACTCTCTATAGAAATTGCAGTAAATATTAAAAAATAAATATTATTAACAATTTTCGCACAATAATTTCACTTGCGTAGCGCGTTTCTCGAGCGACAACAAAAAATCTCAAAAATAAATTAATGAAGTTACAAGAAATTCTGTCTCCCACAGAGCGAGAAGAGCAGAAATCAATCCATGCTATGGTCCGTTCAGTGTTTATAAATAGATCAGCTCAACAAGAGCTAGAATAAACAGATTCTCAATGCCAGCTTCAAATGATACCCTGCACAAAACTGACTGTCTGTCGACCTGCCTGCCTGCCTGTCTATATATACAATATATATTTTAGTCAATTGCCTGTAGGATTCATTTGCAAGACAATGCCAGCTGTTCGCCATATTTGGTGTCTGCTGTAGCTATGCCCATTGCTTTTTAAACAAAAACTTTTGTAATGGGTATCTGTAGAGGGTTCACTGACTTTAACCAAATTATGCTATGTAAATATGCTTCCGTTTAAACAAAGAATCAGATTGTGGAATTGTAGCTCAAATGATAAACAATCCATCTGATATGTAGTGGATTCATAATGTATATGTTTATAGCTATATATTTATATGGAACATATTCATTTAGATTTTTATTTTGCAGAGAAAAGTATTTATTATGTTTGAGATTTTTAAAAATATTTATTGATATATCAGCTTCAGAGCTGTTAAAAATTCCATTTGAATGGAAATTCAAAATGGGTTTTCAGAACAAAAACCTATTTTGAATTTCCATTCAAATGGAATTCTTAACAGCTCTGATCAGCTTAGAGTTCTTCAAAGATATTTTTTAAACATTTTTTGAATTATTTGATTGTTGCTTGCTTGCTTTGATTTGGTATCTTATGAATATATATAATTATGCCATCTATACTTTTATATAATTTTATATTTTTATGGGTTTTTTAACAGAAAATTATATATTTTTGTACACATATGATAATCGTGTCTTTAGATGCAAGGCAGTGTAGAGTTCTTCAAAAGATAATATTTCTAAATTTTTTATTTTTTGCTCTTTGTTTTGGATATCTTCTGAATTGATAGACCTCTTCTATATCTATAACTTAGAAATATCTGAATTTCTCTACATTTTTATTGAAAATATATTAATTTTCATTGACAAAATATTCATTTGCCTTAGGATGCGGTAATCTATATATATACAAGCAGAGAGTTCTGGAAGTGGAAGCCTAATAAATGGTCTTTGATAATTTTCAGCTTTATTCAAGCTGATATAGAAACTGTTCTATGCAGAGCTGTTAAAAATTCCATTTGAATGGAAATGCAAAATGGGTTTTTAATGGGTCTTAAATGCTTCCATTTCCATTCAAATGGAATTTTTAGCAGCTCTGGTTCTATGTATCAATATCTATGTATCTATATATATAGAATTTTTATAATATATTAAACTTGCCTTGCTACAGTTCTTACAAAATGTCATCTCTACATTTCTTAGGTTTTTGGTCATTTCTAGCTATCCTTAATCTGGCATTTGCTGAATAGATGGATTTGTTTTATAGCTATATAAACTATATATATATATCTATATATATATATACCTCAGTGCAATAAGTATATATGCAAATATGTTTTCCTTTCACTCTCTATATATATCTTCAATAATAATCTTGCCTTGCCTTAGAAGTGTTCAGAAGTTCAGTTCTTAGTTTTCTTAGCTCTTAGTTTTCTTAGCTCTTAGTTTTTTAATCTTTTCTAGTTAATGTCTTAGTCTGTTATCTGCTGAATAGATATACCTATATCTATATACATATTTCTTTCCATATCTATATCTTATTAACTATTGTAGTTTATCAATGATATAATAATCTAGCTTTGCAGTAAATGACTTCAGTGCTTGAATGATATTCATGCTCAGTTTTCTTTTATCATTTCTAGTAGCAAGTCTAATATCTATTGGATAGATCGACCCGCTTGCTGCATTCCAAAATATTATATATATTGTTTATATTTTCTTATTATCTTTTATTGTCTGTTTTGTTGTAGTTGTTGTTGTTTTGTTGCTTTTATTTGGTTGCACGCTTCGCTTGGCGCCTGTGGAAAATCAACGCGGCGCTGATGACGTTATGTTTTTTTTTTTGTTTTTGTTCATCATTAGCTGTATACGAATATATATACATATATATATATATTGGATATGTATAGGTATATATATGTCCATGTATATGTATATTTGGTACGCTCTGTAACTGCAGTCAGGCTATAACAGTGTGTGTTTATACATATGTGTCATTAAATGTTATTACGAAATGGCTTTGGGCCGATTTTCATAATGCGATACTTAGTTTATGCAGCGCCGCTTAGCACCTGGGCAAGGGTTGTGCGAGGTGGGGGGCATTGGGGGTGGGGTTATGTGTGTGTGACAGCCTCTAGCCTATACAGACATGTCTGTCGTCTGTGCGTCTGTTCTGCGGTTTATTTGTTTGTTTGCTTGTTTGTGTCGCCTTTTGTGGCTACAACTAGGAATGGATTGTATACACAGAGAGAGTGCGAGCGATAGAGAGTCTTGTGCGGGTCTAGTGACTGCTGCTACTTGGCAAATGTTTTATGTAGCTAAGCTGAAGCTGGTCTCTTGCCCTGCCTTTTTTAATTGTGACTCATCCGCAAAAAAAAAAAACAAAAAAAAGGCAACGCGTGTCGTTGGCCATAAAAGAAAGAGTCAGATATATGAGAAAGAAGTAAGGAATAACTAAACATTTCTCTTTTAGAACTTTTACTTTTCTCTCTCTCTCTCTCTCTCTCTTTATTAATGGCACATAAAAAATAAGTTTGGCAAATGTAATTCGCTTTGCTTTTTTTTATTTTATATATTTCCTTTTCTGCATTGAGCCATAAACAATTCCCATTGTTAATTAACACTTGTAGTTGAACATATCGAATTTCTGTTTACTGCATTTTCTATTCTGGTTCTGGTTCTGGTGCTGGTTCTGGTTCTGCTTAAGTTGTTTTTCAATATAAATATTTGATTTGAGGCATCGGCATTTCGAATTGTTTAGTTTATATGGCCACAGCGCAGGCGTGTCTGCTGCGTCGCAGTCGCTGCGCTGCTGTCTGCTGTCGGCTGTCGACTGTCGACTGTCTGCATTTCCGGTCATTTATCAAAATGCAAACTGCATTTCCTGCGCTGCAGTCTTCAAAATTCAATTGAAAATCAACTTTGGTATTCGATTTGTTATTTCTCTTTTTCTTGCTTTTTTTGTATTTTGTTTGATTTATGCTTTTAAATTTTGCATCCGGTTTTTCACTTGATTCTTTGTCACACTGCGCCTTTGTTTTTACCCATACACTTTGCTCTTGCTGTTTGCGTTGACGTTGACGCTGGCGTCGACGCCGGCGTTGACACCTTTTCTGCTTAAGCTTAACAACAACAGCTTTTCTGTAACAGCGCTCTCCGTGGAACCAATGCGAACGCAGACGCAGTCGCTTTTCATTGCGAATACGTTCGTGTGCGAGCGAGCGAGATAGCGCGACCGCAAGTAATCGAGCGCTTTGCGCGCACTATGCGAATTTTAAAGCGCGACTCTGTGTGCGCGGCCGTGAATCACACGAACGCAACTGACTGAAAAGCAACAGCAGCGCAGCCAAGTGACTAGAACGGCTGCCGGTCTGTTGGCTTCCCCGCCACATGTTCGTGGGGGAGCCGAAGCCGAAGATGCCGAAGCCGCACGCACGAACAGCCAAACAGGCACACACGAAGCTGCCTGCCTGGTGCTGCTGTTGTTGTTGTAGTTGTTGTAGCTGTAGCTGTTCTTGTTGTTGCTCACTTTCTTTGTAGAACGCAAAGTTTTTAATACTCAGTAGGGAAGTGAAAGGAGGATAGCCTTATGCGCAAGTGCAAGTGTATGTCAGAGGGGGAGGGAGGCAGCTGATAAGCATCGACAGCCGAAATACAGTATGCATATAAATGTATGTGTGTAGCTGTAGTTAAATTTTATATCAGATTAGAGTAGTTTACAGGGTATCGCCCGGTCGACTACTCGCACGTGCAGTAGTTTTGTTTTTATTTTTGGGGGAAACAACAAAAAGTCAGTTTTGTTGCATAAAACTGAAAATGTAAATTTAAATGCAAGCGTTTTTGGCCATTTGAGAATCGACGTTGCCGTCTTGACCAATTTCGGCCAAGCAAACAGGCTCGCCAACCTGCAAGAAATCGAAGAAAAAACAACAGAGCAGAAACCAGAAATCTTCTAAGAAAAAGAAAAAACCAAAAATAAATTAAAAGAAGAATGAGAAGTGGCAGATGTTGTTGTTAGAAATCGGAGCCTGGCTTAAAAGCCCAGTTCACAGGATGTGTGTGTGTGTGTGTGACAGACAGCTAAAGATAGAGAGATACAGCTAGCTGCTGCCCTGAAGGACGTGCTGCACAGGTAAACAACTCAATTTTTAATTAAATGTTGCTTGAAATAAATTAAAAGAATTGGATAACCTTGGACTGGGCCGCCACTTGATAGCCAAGTGCGTGACGACGTGTGTGCGTGCAGGGCCGAAGCGGACAGGTTCCCAGATATAGCAGACGCGAACTGCTCCAAGCTCCAAGCTCCAAGCCGGTTGCAACAATCAGTGCCACTGATTCATGCCACAATGCTCGCTCTTGTTCCGTACACGTATTTTTGCTAATGCTTAATTACAAGTCTCCTTTCATTCAAAAACAACCAGAATTTGTTGTACTTTAAGCGACGTTTTTACTGGGAGAAAAAAAAACTTGCGGGCGGTTTGGTAGCGTTTTGCTGGCGTTTTCAGACGCGAGCGCGTTTAGCTGCGCTGCCCGCTGCAGCAGCAGCACATTTTGCTTTTGTTTTTGTTCATTGTTCAGACTAATTATCAGCTCGACTTATACAAAGTAACTAGATGCTTGTACGTTAAGCGTAGTTTTTTGTTTGTTTGACAAACGATTGGTGGCGTTTTTGTAGCGTTTTTAAACGCGTAACGTTTTTTTTGCCCTAGTTAGTTAAACCTTTTTTAGCTAACAGCTAATTAACAGTTCTATTCATTTAAAAGAAACAAATTTTTGTACTTATATCAAAAGTTTTACTTAAGAAACGCTTGCAGGCGATTTTGTTGCGTTTTGCTGGCGTTTTGTAACGCGTGCGTTTTGAGCTGCGCTGCCAACTGCAGCAGCGCGTTTTGTTTTTGTGTCTTCGATTGCACTTTTTGCACGGGCGTTGGCGTTGCTTTCGTTTGCTGCTGCTTCTTCTTCTTCTGCTTCTTTTGTTTGTTGCTTTGAGAAGTCGATGTTGTTGCTGATTGCTTTGCTGCTGCTGTTGTTGTTGTTGTTGTTGGCGCTGTTTGTTTTTGCTGTATTGGCATTTTTAGCTTTAGCCCCGCATTGATGTCTTTATTTTTATGCTGTTTGCTCTTCACTGTTGTTGTTGTTGCTGTTGTTGTAGTTGCTGTTGTTGTAGTTGCTGTTGTTGTTGGTTCTGCTGCTTGCATTGTTTTAGCTTTGGCGCGTTTCTTTGGCTTTTCCAGCGGCAATATTGTTTTATGCTCGCACAACTCGCACTCCACCGCCTGCAAAAGTGATTTATGATAAGTTGACATTGGGATTGGGAATGTTGGGATTTTTGTTGGCTAACCACATTGCTGGCCATGCGCTTCTTTAGCCACTTGGCTCGTTTGCGGGCTCCAGTGCTGAGCACGCCACGCTGCAGTTTGGCCTTGACCGTCTCCAGCTGGGCAATCAACCGGCGTCGCTTGGCATTGCTGGCCAAGCGCTGCGGCTGCAGCTGCAACTTGTACTGGCCGTCGCTCCACTGGCTGCCACAGCGGACGCACATGCGCGCCGGTCCGACATGCTCCTCGGGCAATAGGACATTGTGACGCGCTAGCTTGCGACTTGTATTGCTAAAGAAATAGAAATTTACTAATCTAATCACTATTATTATTAAATCAGGCTTACATATAGTAGGATTTGAGCAATCGTTCGGCGTGTGTTTCCGCGCTCAGCTCTTTGGCACAGCTCCACAGGTGATTTACTCTGCTCTCCTCAACCATTTCTGCAAAGGAATTGATTTAGCTATTTTATAGCCAAAACTGGCAGCACTGACAGCAACTCACGTTGCACAAGCGATTGGACTACACTTGCACAACATACAAACCACAAGCAATTCGCAACTTACCTAAGTGTGTATCTGAGCTATATAATAAACTGCATATGTTTATTTATCTAATTGCTATACGCCATTCATTTGATTATCTTTATCAACATTTAAATGCTCCTCAGCTTCTCGCGTTTTGTTTTGATGCTGCCACTTAAAAACATCGCACGTAGTTGCCACTCAGAAGACTTATCGATAACAGCAGAGCAGCTGCTGTTAATAATTATCATACAGACAGCTGTTAATTTTAAAAGCGCCAATTTCGCATTCAAGGCTGCATCACTTTCGCAGCAGTTAAATTCAAAAGAGCAAATTGTTTAGTCACTTTGATCTATTTTGTAATTTGGACAGAGTGGTTACATATAACAATATTATACTTACTTTAAAATCAATTTAGCTGCTTAGTTATAAATGCCAGAAATTAAAAAATTGTACAGAAACATTGACTGCAAGCAGTTAACATTAAGCGAAATGTTAAGCTGCTGCACATTAACAGACGCCGATCGATAGAGGCTGGGCACTGTGGCAACTCTAACGATAACTCTGCCATACCGACGCTTGCCCATTTAAAATCTCAACGTCGCGAACGAGCGAAAAAACAGAAGCGACGCGCACAAATTTCGAATGACGTGCATCCATGAAGAGATACTAAATTAGTTAAAAAATAAAACAGTGTACGCGACTAACTAGCAATAAATAAATAGTTAATTACATACAAGTTTCAGTGCAAGAGAATAAATTAAAGATAAGTGATCGGAGTAATTAGCAACAGCAACAACAACAACAACAATGGATCCCTTTACCCAGGTACAGCGCAACAAAGCAAACAATGAAAAATGATTGTCTTCTAACATTTGCATTTTATGTGAATTTCATAATTGCAGCGCATGCTCGAAAAGGCCGAACAGCGCAGTCGCGCACTCGGCATAACAAATGCCAGCAAATTTCCATTAGCTGAATGCACTTTGGCAAGCGAAGCGACGCCAGCAGCGACAGCGATGACTACGACGACGACGACGACTGCAAGCAGTGCTGCTAGCAGCGCAGCTGGCAAAGTTGTTATCCTAGACAAGGCAACGCTAACGGCATCGCCCACCAAGCCGCTGCGTCACTATGCGGCCGTGAACAAGGAGAACTTGGAAATGGGCATCGAGATAAACATAACCAGCGCCCAGCCAATTGGGGTAAGTTTTTTTCTTATCTTTTTCCATTCCGTTTCGCTTTTATTTTATTTTTAATTTTTTTCACATGCAATTTGCTTGCGCTTTCGTACGGTGGATGTTTTTGCGCTTTGCCTTTGTCTTGGTATTTTGCTACAACTCACTCTCTCTCTCTCTCTCTCGCTCGCTCGCTCTCTCTGTCTGTCTGTGTGCGTGTTTGTTTGTATTTGTATTTGTATTTTTACGCGCGCTGTCGCCACGTTTAGGTGCAAGTTGAAATACAGGAGCAGGATATGAGCAGTGACGAGGATGAGGAGCATCAGCAGCAGCAGCAGACTGCAGCCCTAATCCCGAGTAAAGCCTCTGCTGGTGATGGGGAGGCGCCTGTTAATCAGCCATTGGCTCGTCTGCGTGACACCTCTCGCAGTCGACTGCAGCGCATGGGCGCCCTCTACTCGAACACGGATGATTTGTCCTCGCCCATACACCGCACCGAGGCGCAATTTCATGCCGACGACGATGACAATGTGGATCGAGTGTCGCGTAGTCCACGGCGTGGCAAGCAGCGTCTTGGCAAGCTAGCCGCTTTGGCGGATACGATTAATCAATGGGAGGATGATACGGCGCATCATGATGTGCATCGACCGCTGCTGGATGCAGTGCCGCCGCCCAAGCCTGACTTGCCCAGTCGTCCGGCCAAAGCGGATGCCGTGGATGCAAGCAGCAGCAAGACGAAACAATTGAAATGGGATCCCAAGGTATTGAGCTCATTGGAGGCGCAAGGTTTCCAGCGACGCGAATCTTCCTCGGTTAAACATACCTATGATTATACCAAACAGGAGGAACCAACAGTTGCCACAACGACGGCAACAGTTGCAGCCACAGCCACAGGCACAGCCAAGCCGCCTTTGCCAGAGAAATCAAGTGCTGTTAGTCAGGTGGCCAAAACCTTTAGCGCCGCTGCGAGTGCACCCGCTCCAGCACCCAAATCCTTGCCTGCGCCCGCTGCCCAAGTCAAAGCTGGCCTCGTGTCTGGTCGTGCAGCCATCTTCGAGAGCAAAGCAAACAATGGCCAAACGCAGGCAGCGCAGCGCAATCAAAAAGATCCGTGTGAGCTGTCGCTGAAGGAACGCATGAAACTCTTCGAAACGGGCAATGCTAAGGCCATGCTGCCCAAGGCGCCAATTGGCACAGCGCCCAGCATTAGCCAGATACGAGCGGCGGCGGCGGAGGAGCAGCCCAAGTGTAAGTGCAGCTTAAATGATGTCGGAGTAGCCATCTAACTTACCCGATTTGTCTTTGCAGCCCATCCCATAGGAGTGGCCAGCCAACAGAGAGAAGCAACCAAGACGCAGGCGAAGCCTGAGAGTAAGTTGCGCGACAAAGTGGCCGCCTTGGTGGCCTCTGCACAGAGCAGCGCCGAGAGTCGCATCAAAGACATTGATAGACAGCGACAGGAGGACATGCAAATCATAGCCAATCGCTTCAATAAGCAAAAGGAACTCGTAACAATAGCTGCACCAGTGGCACCACCGCCTGCACCACCTGTCAGCAGCAAAGTGGTGCGTCCCATGCCGCCGCCACCACCGCCGCCCATGTCCGTGGCCAGCAGCAAGCGGCGCTCACGTAAGCAGCTGACAAACCGCAACGGAATCCACAGAAATTCTCTAAAGCCAACGGCTCTCTCTCTCTCTTCCTCTCTCATTGCAGCTGGCGATGTTATTGATGAGGAGTCGAAGCGTGCCAGGAAATCGCATACGGGTGATCGTTTGTATCCGGCGCTATCCGATCTTGATTCCAGCGGCGACAATTGCTGTGCCACGGCCACTGCCTCCATCAATGATGACACCGAGGAGGAGCTTGAAAGGTGCGCTGATAAATGCTATTCCTGCCTGCTCTTTCTGCTCTGCATTGAGTAGAGGACGACTTGACGAGACTGACTATTACTTACTTAGTGTTAACAACTAGAGACAAGGCGCATAATAAATGTTTGTATAGCTGCTTAAACTAATCTCTTTTAATTTGTAGTTGCATGGATGAGTCGGATGTGGAGGAAAAGGCGGAGGAGGAGGAGGATCAGTCGCAGACTGAGGACAGCAGTGCGGGCATGTGCAACGGCAGCCTAGGCCGCGAGATCTTGCACACGGTGCAGCGCAACGAGCAACAACAACAAGGCAAAAAGGTGAGTCGCAGGTAGCACAAACAAAGCACAGCGGGTGGTGTTAACCTTTACCTTTCCCTTTCCCTATCCCTACAGGTACGCTATGCCGAACAGGATCATTATTATAGCCATGACGGCGACAGCTCATTGAATTCCTCTCAAGTCTCTGCGGGCATTGATGACTATTTGGATGAAGCCCTAGTGGGTGACTATGCCAGTACACAGGAGGATGATACCGAGGATGAGCATAATGCCAGTCAGCTATCGCTGGGCGTGAGTAGCCGCTGCTCCAATCAATTCTTAACTGGCTTATAATATGACTTTTACTATTACACAGAGCAAAGGCACCACAGCCTCCAATAGTTTCTCCTATCGCAAGACGCCTGGTGCTCTCTGTCAGACCATTGCGGAGCAGCAGGAGGCAATGGATGTGCAAACGCCACTGCTTAATGGCGCACAGCCTGTCAAATCGGAGCTGAGCGTCAATCAGGATAATGACAACTTGGTTACGCTCGTGCACACCGTCAGCTTCTATCGTCGTCAGCAGAATGCCAGTGTAGGCTACACATAACTTACTACCATAAATCTTATTTATATATCTCAATTATTTATAGAGCTCCAATTCGACGCCGGTGCGTAAGATTTGTCGTGAGCAACAGATTGTGCGCTCCGCTTTGAGCAACGATTGCCATGCCAAGCACAAGCTGGAGTATGACTCGCCACAGCATGTGGAGCCGGCTGCCAGCAGTGAGGACGATGAGGAGGTGCAGCATGCACGCGAATCAAATGATGCCGCCATGGCGCAGGACAAGATTAAGAAGCTGCTGGGCGAGGTGTGCAAGCAGCAGCAGGTGATTGGACAGGCCAGCCAGGCGCTCAATCTATGCGCCGCAACGGTCGAATTTTCGGGCTCCACCGAATCTGTGGAGGGTGAACGTTATCTACTGCTAGCAAGTAGGTGTTGCTTGATAAATGTGTGTGTTAGATTTTTATTAAGTATTAATAAAACATTGCTTGTAGCTCATCGTCGTCAGGCCTGCCTGGATGAGGTGCAGCGTCTGCGCGTGGAGAACAGCGTCCGGCCTGTGGGCGCGCCCAAGGAGAAGGGCCTGCTTACTGTCAAGGACATCACCATACCGTTGCGGCAGGAATATGTGCGTAAGATGGCAACGGGCAGCATCAATGGGCATCATCTGGTCTGCCTGCTCAAGTACAATGAGCACGTGCTGGCCACCAAGACGGTGCCCACGATGCCAGGTCTGCTCTCTGTCAAATTTCCCGATGTGCTGCAGCTGAACAATGTCTATGCGGACTTTAGAGTAAGCCAGCGATTAATTAGTTTCCATTGCGAAAAGTTACTTGAATGGTATTCCCTCGACAGATTACCCTAGAGATTTATGGCATGCTGGCGCAGCGGGATCAGCTGCCGCACGAACTCAAGTACCACATCAATGTGAATAAGAAGGGCGGCATCAAGACGCCCAAGAAGAAGGGCGGCGAAAATCGTTTAGTTATGCCCCCCGTCCAGAGTCCAGCCGGTCCCCATGTGGTGCGTACGCCACAGCTGGTGCAATATGGTTTTGCCATCTTCTCGCTGCGTGAGATTCAGCGCACCAGCTGGACGCTGACACAGGTTCTGGGCGTTAGCCCGCTCGACGGCACCGTGCACATGAAGGTCAATTGCGAACTGTCGGTGAGCGTGGAGTACAAGGGTTTCCTCACCATGTTCGAGGATATATCTGGCTTTGGGGCCTGGCATCGTCGCTGGTGCTATCTGAATGGCTCCCTGCTCAGCTACTGGAAGTATCCCGATGATGAGAAGAAGAAGGCGCCAATGGGCAGCATCGATTTGAATGCGTGCAGCTCCCAGAAGGTGAGCACAGCGCCGCGTGACATATGCGCACGCTTGAATACGATGCTGCTGGAGTGCGAACGTCCTGCTCTGGATACCGATCAGGAATCGTTGATTATAGTGCCCAATGGACGGACTACAACGGTGCGGCATTTGCTCTCGGCGGATACCAAGGAGGAGCGCGACGAATGGGCGGCATATCTGAACAAGGCGTTGACTTTGCTGCGCGCCTGGGGCACAACGCATTGAGCAGAAGGGGTGGGGGCGTTGGTAGCAGCAGCAGCAGCAGCAGTGGGTGAGCGTGGCTTTTGCTCAAACTGTTTTTTATTTAAGTTTTTATTTTTTACTAATTTAAGTTGATTTTTTGTCATTTTTTGATTTTGCTCTACTTGCGCTGTTTCCCATTTGTAAGAGACCCAAGCTAAGATATATATATATGTATGTTCATGTTCAATCAGCGTCAAAAGTATATGTTAATAATACTATAAATATATATATTTCTGTGTATGTACACCCTTAACAAACTGATTGTATTATATATGTATGTGCAGCTGTGGTCATCAAAATAGTAGTGCGAGTGAAAGGCTAAACAGCAAAATTTGATAAAAAACATATAATATTTTAAAAACAATCTGTATATATTTTAATACACTTCAAATTGTTTTCAAAATATGTTTGTCATTTCAGTCGCACTACTATTTTCATGACCAACGCTGTTTGTCAAAACGCAGCGAAGATTTGATTTTGATTTTGATTTTTTGATTAAGTTTTTGGTTTTATTGAATACTTTTTCCAACTATACACATATACATATACATTTATATATATTTTCATTTTGAATGTAATAACTTTTCGACTATGTGTGTGTGTGTGTGTGTGTATGTGTGTGTATATATCATATATTTGTTTAATAGGTGGTTGTTGTTGTTGTAGGTTGTATATAAGTAGTAACAGCTTTTGTTTAGGTTGTCAGGTAGTCTCTGGTGTTTGACAATTGACACTAGTTGAGTGAACTAATACGTTTAGATATATATATAATAGGTGTATATATATAGTATACTATATATATATAGATATATAATACTGGCAATTGGCCTAAAAGCTATCTACAAAATTGCTTTAAAAGTGCGCTAATTTATGTAGGTTTTAGTTAATTCAACTATGTCACAACAAGTATACGCATTATAGACGCATATATATTTATATATTAGGTATAGATCTTGTGTATATATAATTTAGATTTCCCTTTTCAAAGTGTAAAATACTTCAAAATTAACGTTAACACATTTTAGATATGATTGTTAGTGTTCAATTGCTTTGTGTGTTGTTGTTGTTGTTGTGTGTGTGTGTGTGTGCGTATATATTTGTATGTACATCATGTAACAGTTAAGGGTTTAACCTACAGTTGGTTAGTTCAGAAATTGTTTTAGAATTATGTACACAAAGTGAAATTTTTTGGAAATTTTTGGAGATTTTTGTAGATTTTGTAGGTTTTCTCTTTAAAGTTTCTTTCTGTACTAAATGAAGTTTATTGCTAGAAATATATACACAAAGTGTTATTATTCAGGTATTTCTGCTATTAGTTGCCTGTTTGTCTATTTTTGAGAATTTTCTAAAAGTTTGTTCTATTTAAAGTTTTAGAACTTCTCTGCTTAAAGCGTCCAACTGTTTTCCCCCCCTTTAGCTGACTGATCTGATCTGTAGCTGTTAAGCTACAGTCATGCTTCGCTAACAAGCCTTGTTTTTGTCTGTATTATGTGTTTTGGGTTATTCAATATTCTCTATATAAAGCTTTCTCACTGTACTAAAACAAACTTAAGTTCAGCAACTGAAATTGTAGTTTGAACCTAGATATTATTTTTTTGTTGTTTTCTAACTTTTTTCAACTCTTTTCTGATAACTTTATAACTCTTACCACAGTCACTCTGCGCTGTAACAAACTCCAACTGCTTCTTTGCTTTTAAGAGTGTTTCTTTATTATATTATTTTTAAGCTTTTTTTTTAAGATTTTCTCTTAGTTTCTCTTTCATATTCATCTGCGTTTGCAGTTCGAACTTCGAACCCGCATTTTGATTCTTTTTTATTCTACTATTCTAACTTTTTAGCCCATTCCATTTTCAAATTCAAAACTTTTGCATAACATTGATATTATAGGGTATTTTGAAGTCTATATATGGTATATTTATTGAGTGCATTTGTTCTATAGACACATTCTAAGGTATTGCCAGTATCTGCCGACTTTGGCTGAATATATATGTATGGTTTCATATAGGCAAGTTTGACTGTAAAGCTTACTATATGCATTAGACAATTATATTAGACACTGAGCCAATTCAACTAGACATAAAACCAGATTAGTTAACAAAGATTTGGCTATATAAACAGATATATATAGAGATATATATGATTTGGCTATATAATATTGTAGGATTTATGGATAATGCCTGCTATATAGGGGCTTAAACAATCTTCTATATATATATATTTTTAATAACAATTGTGTTAAATTTGTTTTTTGTTTTTGTCGCAAACAAGTGTTAATTTAAAGCTGTTTTTAAATTTTTCTGAATTTCTTTTCAAGTCTTTTCAAATTTTCAACTTACTTTCTAAAATGCTAAATCAAAACAATTTCATTTGGCCAATATATAAAATTAAAAAAATAAATGCCTATATATACATATATATATATAAATATGTGTATGTGTGTGTGTGTGTGTGTGTGTTTAATATTTTAATAAACAATTCAACACTTTGATAGACTTAAAGCTACAACAGAAATCGATAAGTTAACAACAAATTAAAATACTATAAAACAAATGCTTAAAGAGCGACTCGAATGTAAAGATGTGTAGGTGTATAGGTGTGTATAGGTGTGTATATGTGTGTGTGTGTGCGTGTTTTAGTTTACGGATTAGTTGCTGCTGCTGCGGGCAACACCACCTGGGCATTCTGGCGCCGCAAATCGGATTTGGTGGCCGCCGTTATAAGAGTGCCCACAATTAGCATAACAGCCATGGCCACATTGGCCGGCACATCGCCGTACGAGTAGAAGAGCTCCGAGTAGAAGAGCGTGAAGCAAATGCCAAAGGTTTGAGCCGAGGCATTCAGCAGGCCAGACGATGTGCCCTCCGGCTCGGGAAACGTTAGCTCAGCGCCAAATTCAAAGCCCACGGGCAGGTAGCCAGTCATGAAAAAGCTGCACGTTCAATCAATCATCAGCTATAAAGTTAATTAAAGTCTAAGTTGCCAACAACACTTACCCCAGCAGCGAGGCCGTCAAATAGACCACAGCAATGTGTCCCGTATCCAGCGTGAATGTGAATATCCACATGCCCACCATGGAGAGAGCATACACGGCCAGCGTTGTCTCCCTGAAAGCAGCAAGAGTGGCTCAATAAAGTGCTCTCTTCGAAAGCAAACAATCATACAAAATATAAATTTCCTTAAAGAGCATTGGCTTAGGTCAGCCATAAGCGCACTGCGATCGAGCGAAATGGTCGCTCTCGCTCTTGAGTCGTGCCACCCACTTAACTCCTTTGTTTACTTTCAATTGCTTATATAGACACTCGAATTGTTATATATACACTCAGCTGAGTGCTTTACATATTTTGCTTTTGAGTGAGGAGCGGCTCGCGCGCCTTTGCTCACGCTAAATCTATCACACTAGCTAACTGCTTAAGCTTACTCTAAATTGCGCTCTCTCAAATGCATTAAAATGGAAATTTACTCTAATTGATATGTACTCAAAAAGGGAAGAAATGCAATCGAAAATCTATTTCTTCTCTTTTAGAGTGTCGCTTAAATCGCTCTTTCCTAATTGGTCCCACACTTAGCTTTGTTGCTAAGTTGCTAAGTATTGAAATGTGCTCAAAGGGATATTTACACATTTTCTGTCTCATTCTTTCCCTTTTGAGTGAAAATATTTTGTGAATTGCTGCTTACGCTAAATATATCCCACTAGCTAACTGCTTTAGCTAACTCTCAATTGCACTCTCTCAAATGCACCTAGATTTAAATTTCCACATTTTCAATCACATTTCTTCCTCTTTTGAGTTGCCGCTCTTTTCAAATTGGTCCCACACCGAACTTTTTTTGCTTACTCATCTATTAAACTACCTAATCGCTCTCTCTCTCTCTCTCTCTCTGCATTGCATGTATGCACTCAAATTGAAATGTACTTAAAGGGATAGTTATACATTATCTGTCTCCTTTCTTTCCTTTTGAGTGAGCTATCATTACTCTGCGTACAATTACTCACTCTAATTGAAATATACTCATTTCGATCGATTTAGTTCCCTTCTTGAGTAGCTGCGCTCTCCCAATTAGTCCCACACCTAACTCTGCCTTGCGCTCTCTCAAACTAAAATTGCAATATACTCAAAGGTAAATTTATGCAATTACTTGCGCATTTTTTCCCTTTTGCGTGAGTTATTATTAAAACTCTGCCTAAAATTTCACTCTAATTGAAATCTACTCACTTTCCGATCGGAGTAGTTGCTCTTTCGCAAATTTCCCACATTCAAATTGCAATGTACTCAAAGAGAAAATTTGCACGATTCCTCCCTTTCTTCCCTCTTGAGTGACTTTACATTATTACTCCGCCTACAACTCTTCTATTTTATTGATTTAACTTTACTTACTTGAATTTGTGCGTCTTGTCCAGCACAATGCCAGAGACTACGGAGCCCAGCATGCCGGCCAGCACAATGCTGAGGCCAATGCGTCCCGTGTCGACCTCATGACCTGGATAATACTTGAGCACCACCTGCAGAATAAACCACATTTCAATTATGCACCACTTGGTGAGCAGTTGCTACTGTACCGGGTTGAGCAGCGTGGAGATGGCATAGAAGACGCCCACATTGATGCCATAGGAGAGCAGCAGAAATATGAAATTCCGATTGGTCAGCAGATTCTTCAGCGACTGACCGAAGCTGACCTGCTGCTCGGCCAGTCCTTCCAGACGATTCGCTGCCTCCTGCGCGGCCGACGGCGGCGTTGGCGGCTTATCCTGAAAGACTGCAAGGGGAGGGGGGAGAGGATACTTAATTCGAGCTCGACTTTATATAGACTCCACTCACATATGGCCATCAGGATGAGCAGTATGCTAGTTAGTCCGGCCACTAGGTAAAACATCAGCTGCAAGTCGGAGCCCACCTGGTTAATGTCCTCGGAGTTCGGCACCAGCATCGGCGGCAGCACAAAGCCAATTGCCACGCCCAGCTAAAGCATTGAGTAAATATAAATTTATGAGTTTTTGTTTGGTATATATTTTTATTTTATTACATTGCAAAATAAGGCTTAATAAAAGGGGTTTGCGTATTTCACATATGAAATTGCGATGAGATGAGCGGATGAGTTCAATCTGCAATCTGCAATCTTCTTTAATCTTCAGACTCTTTTTCAATTTATAGTCGTCAATCAATCTGTCATCTTTAATCATTGATTTCCAATCTTCAATCTTTAATCTTCAATCTTTTTAAATTTTTAATCTTCAATCATTTTCTATCTCTAATCTTCAATCTTCAATTTTCAATCTTCTTTATTCTTCAATTTTCTTCAATCCTTTTCAATCTTCACTATTCCATCTTGAATCTTCAATCTTCACTCTTCCATCTTTAATCTTCTTCAATCTGCAATCTTCAGAATCTCCTTCAATCAATCTGTGTTCTTCAATAATTGATTTCCAATCTTCAATCTTTAATCTTTTTCAATCTTTAATCTTCAATCTTCAATCTGCAATTTTTGATTTACAATCTTCAATATTAAATCTTCTTCAATCTTTTTTAATCTTTTATCTTCCATCATCAATATTCAAGCTTCTTCAATCTTTAATCTTCAATCTTCTTCAATCTACAATCTTCTTCAGTCTTCAATGTTCCTCATTCTTCAATCTTCAATCTTCCAACTTCCACCTTCCACCCTCCATCTTCTGTCTTAAATTTTCAAAAAGATTTCATCATTATCCCCATAACTAGCTTCAACTTATTTCAAGCTCTAAGCGAGCATTGTGCAGTTGCTTAAGCCCGGTTTATTTGTTTATTTTATTGTTTCCAAACAAAGAGCATCCGTTTCCATTTGCTTCAGTTTCAGAGAGTCTCGTTTTATTTATGTTCGCGTTAGTCCTGTAAAATTGATTTATATGTCCTGCCTGGCAGTTGCTGTGGCAGTTGCGGCAGTTGTTGCCGCTGCTGCTGCAGTTGTTGCTGCGGCGGAATTTTTGTTTTCGTCAAAGTTTTTGCGCCGCAATTTCATGGCAAACAACATTGGAAAAAAGAGGGGAAATGAAATGTGGCAATAGTTGTCCGGCCAGCTGCTGTGGCACAAACTTGTCTCATGCATTTTTCGTCAGTTTTTTCAGTTGTTTGCAAAATGTTGTGTATACCCTGTAAAATGCAGCAAGTATCAATAATGGGCTAAAGAAAGGTTTGTGTTCAGTGAACATTTCAAACCAAAAGAATTTGGCCTGATTGAAGGTGCAACTGCAGCTTATAGAGTTTTTCTAGGGTATATTCAAGTCGTATACTTGATATTTTGTATCTTGCTGTAGCTAATTTTGTATACATTTATAGAAATTAAAGCGAGTTCTGAATATAAACTATTGAGAATAGTTTTTTACAGGGTATCAGCCAGTCGTGCATTGCTGCCTTCGCTTGTTTATATCAAAGGCAGAGACTAGGATGCCTAGAAATGTAAGTTGGCGTATATAGGGTATTAGCAAGTCGAGCATATGCACTTAAATATGTTGTACAGGGTATCAATTAGTCGTTCATTGCTAGCTTCATTTGTCTGTTGTGTAAGCAAATACTAAGAAACATAAAAAAGCCAAATTTTAATATAATTTAGCATATATAGGGTATTAGCAAGTCGAGCATGTGCACATTAATGTATTGTAATCAATAGCTAATCATAGGGTATCACTTAGTCGAGCATATGTAGCAAGAAAGTTTCTAACTTGCCATTTCTTGTTTCTACAGGGTATTCTATAGTCCATCACACGCATCTTTGACCTTTTTTGTTTTTGTTTATTTGCAATTTTGTTTGTCCCATAAATCGGTTTTAGCCCAGGCTGAAAAATAGCTTCTGACGTCCCACGTAAAGTCCATTAAAATTGAGGGCGATATCAATTGGCATTTTTTCATAGGTTTTTTTCCCCAGCTGTTTGAAGTACGTGAATTTATGAATTTCCCACTTTTGTTCATAATAATTGCATTGCGACTATAGTAAAAGTCAATTTGAATAAATTGCAATTTTTAATTGAAGAACAAAGGACTTTCAAGGAGGCTTCAAATTGGTTTTTATTCCTTGCGATTTCACTGCAATTGAATACAAACTTTAAAGCTTGCTGCAGAGCTCATCAATTTGCGTGACAATGAAAGCTGCATTTTAAGGTCAACTTCTAGTTAGAGAAATTTCAATAAAATTGTTTTTAGATATTTGAAGAAGAATATGAAAAAAATATTGACGTCGCTGAAAGTATTTCAGATTTCTTTGAAATGAGAAAAGTTGTAGAAAAGTTGATCAATGCTAGTTTTAAGTCGCTTGAAAGCTTAAAGCCCATTTTCAAGTTTAAAACAATAAAGTTTTTACAGCAGCATTTAAAGCTCTGGAAACTTAATGTAGAATTAAGTGTTTCATTAAATACATGCAGTTAAAGCTCTTGAAAAAGCGTAATAAATGTTAAACTGTTTTTATGCAGCTGATTTCTGAGAAATTTCTAAATACAACAGCTTTTGTATAAGCTTTAATGAAGTAGCTTTTAAAGCTCCTCATAATTTTATATCAGCTTGAAGAATAATGCAAATGCAATCAATTACAATCAATACAATACAGTTTTAAATTAATTTCTTTTTTCGTTCACAGAAATCTCGAAGCTACAATAGAAGCTTAAAGCTTACCCAAATCAAACTGTTTTTTTTATATATTTCTTATTATTTTATTTGCTTATATTAAATCTTCTTATATTCTTATTCCAAGCAGCTTGAGCTAGCTAGCAGCACTTAAAGCTCTTAGACTGCGGCAAAAGCTCTTGCAATTGTCATATTCAAATTTCAAATATTCTTATAAGAAAACTGTCATTATTTGCCAATTGGCATAAATATTATGCTCGAGCTGCGTTGACCCTGTTTTTATGCTCTCTATTTTGCAATTTAGTTATTTCTGCGATTGCATAATCGGTTCGTTTTGCATAAATTAAATTTGAATAAGTTGCGCGAGAGGAGATTGCCTGCGGCAGCAGAGGGGCGTGGCACTGGGCGCATATTAAAAGAATACATATTTGAGCCTGGCCGCGAGCCTGACAATAATGCAAGCAAATTGAAAGAGCAGACGCCGCAGCTAGCGAGAAATCCTCTCACATTTATAGTATATAGTAATGCCCACTAGAGCCATAGACAGTATAAACAGCTCAGGGGGCTTCCGATAAAAGGCAAACAAGGCAAGGAGTGGGGAGGGAATAGGTTAACTTGGCAGCAAGGCGCGCGGTATTCATTTCCTGGCGTGTTTACATATGCGAAACAGAGCACTTTGTTGTAATACCAAAAAAATAAAAATAAGAAAATAAAAGAACTTGTAGCTGCTTAAAGGAAGAGTGTGTGCGCCAGCTAGATACCCTGTATATATGACTAAAATATATATAAAAAAAAATAATAATAAAAATGCATAAAAATAATAATAATATTTAGAATAATATGCCTAACTAGATCTTACAGAAGTTGAGTTAAGTTTAAGCCTTGCTTAAAATCATTAATTATCGTCTATATCAAAAAGGTAAACATATAAAACCTTCATCTCTTATATTTGCTTCAATTTCTTCTTATACTCCAAACTACATATTTGCCTGCCTCTGTTTGCTAAACACTCATGCTTAAGCTCTTATATTTCTGTAACACTATTTTTGCTACTCAAAATTTCTTAGCTGTCTGCTTATTTCTTTAACTCTTATACTTGCCATGCATTTTTATTTATACTCAAAATTTTCCAGCTACCTGCCTACTTGCTTAACTCTTATACTTGTCATGCATATTTACTTATAATTTCCCAGCTGCCTGCCTACTTCTTTAACTCTTATACATACTTGTCAAACCTTTTTACTTATACTCAAAATTTCTTAGCTGTCTGACTATTTCTTTAACTCTTATACTTGTCATAAATTTTTACTTATACTCAAAATTTCCCAGCTGCCTGTCTACTTCCTTAATTCTCATACTTGCTATACATTTTTACTTATATTTATAATTTCCCAGCTGCCTGCCTACTTCTTTAACTCTTATACTTGTCATACATTTTTACTTATACTCCAAATTTCCCAGCTGCTTGTCTACATATTTAACTCTTATACTTGTCAAACATTTTACTTATATTTAAAATTTCCCAGCTGCCTGCTTACTTCTTTAACTCTTATATTACTTTTTGCCCACTTCTTTAACTCTTGTTATATTTTAGATATTAACTTATACTTGTAATTATAATTTCCCAGCTTTTTGACTTTTACACTCAATTAAACACTCATATTCAAACTCTTGTAGCTCTTATATTATACTAACTTTCCTACTTATAATTGTAGCCTTCACTCACACAATTGAGTAAACATATTCGATTACGTTAGCTCTTATATTATACCAAAATTTCTACACACACTTGAACAACGGCAACATACCCTGTTTGAAACAATTCTCAACGAGCGTGTAAAAAGTAAAAGCAAAAGAAACTATGTTTGTTCAGCACTTTGGCAACGCGCACAGTCAAAGCCAAAGCCAAAACCAAAGCCAAAACCCATGCTTGAATCTTGTTTCCCTAGCAAATCCGCTTGTCGGGGATTCTATGGAAATGGGGCGTCTGCGCCTGTGGCGTTGGCTGCTTCGGCTGCTGCTGCTGCCGCTGCTTGGTGCGTGTTGTCCTTGCCAGATAAGGCGGCAAACGCTGACAACCCCTAGTCGAAGCTGAGGCTGGGCGTGGTGGGAGCGCGTTCAATGTCAAGCGCTGCGAACGTCGCCCGCTGCTTGGTTTTCGCTTTAGATACACTTCTAATACCATAAGTATAAGAGTTTTTTCAATTTGCCACGAAATGTGTAACGCTCAATTAAAGAGAGGCAAATGCTTGATCGAAGCTTTGCTATTGGTCAGCGTAGGCATAAAGAGACAGGCAGAGAGAGAGAGAGAGAGTGAGGCTATTTATATATGCACGGCAGGCTGCAGCAACAGCATTGGTCGCCATGCCTATGATTCCGTTATCAGCTGCAAGCAGTGCTCTTACACTCAAGCAGTTGCGTGAGCGCACAGGAGTTATTAAAGTTGCGCGCTCTTCTTGGCTGTGCATGTATTAGTGCGTGAGCGCTGACTTAGCAAAGGTTCGAGTCTAGCGACGCAGTTTAGTCTCTCAGCAGCTGTCCTGCTGATCTGTTGCTTGTAGTGGTAGTGTGGAGTTTTCTGTTGTTGTTATTCTTGAAATTAAATGCAATAAGTGTGTGCTTTGTATATTTATAAAATATATTTTTATTTATCTACTACTTCATCTGCACATAGTCAATAATTGATAAGAAAAAGTGTTGTATTCTTTGTGCCGCAGCTATATTTTTTCACTCAAGAATTGGCGCGCAAGTGAACATAATCCACATGGCGTGAGAGTGAGAGTGCGAGCGTGAGTGAGTGAGCGGAGCTTGAAGAGAGAGGTAAGTGTGCTCTTGTGTAAAAACTCTTATACGTTTAGTATTTATTTACTTAAGCTTGTTTGCTTGGCTTGTAAGGGTATTTAAGCTTCGGCGTGAATTTTTTAGCTGTTCTTTCTTCATTTTTTTTTTCTTCTACTGCCACTCAGCGTTCTATTTTTTTTTATTTTTTTGGGCCGCAAGTTCGACTTGTTCTTGACTGTTGCCAAGCGGCGCTTTAAAGCCAACATTTGCATTTGGCTTTCTCCATTGAGCAGGCACTTGACCTCAGCCAATGCTGAGCATGGGCATGGTGCTGCAGGTGGCACATTTACATTGACGTTGACAACACACACACACACACACACACATACACACACACATACACATACACAATGAGAGGCATGCCTCATACACATCCCATTGAGACTTCCTGCCATGGCGACCCAGGCGAACAACAAGCGGAAATTATAAGCCTTTTCAGCGCCACTCGAGCGTATGGCAAATATGACAGCACACGCACACACACTCACACACACACACACACAGACACACACACACACACACTCACACACACTCAGACATGTGTCAGTCGGATGACTATTTGAATGTTTATCCTGCATATTTGCACGTTCAACCGAGCAGGTGAGTTGCCCTCAATTTGGTTTAGCTGCAACACGTTGCACGTTCCATACATTATTCGCTCGTCAGTCAGCTAGCATTAAGGGCACTCCCTCTCGCCATACACCATACGTGTTGTCTGCTCTAATCAGTTCGCTGGCAAACTAATTGTTTAGCTTTGTTTGGCGTCCATAAACTGCCAGCGTATTGTTAATTAACAAAATGTCAAAGGTCATATGTGTGGAAACGCGAGTCCATTATCTAATGACGCTAACACACACAGACACACACACACACACACACACACACACACACACACACACATGAAGTGTTGACAAACAATGCCAAACCAAAATGCCATAAAACCAAGTTTCTTAGTTGGCCAAATTGTTGTTGCTAAGAAAGTTGCTAAATTTTCATTTCATTTTATTTTGAAATGTGCAAAGTTGTTAAGTGAGCTATTTAAGCAGAGTTTTACTAAACTTTTCTTTAGGGGTAGCTTCATATGCTAATTAATATTTATGGAGCTTGTGAAAATTCTATAAATTCTGGCCCTTAATATTAAATATACTTTATATTATATATTTAAATTTGTAAGTGAATTAATATTTCTTATAAATTTTACAGCTGCGCGAATGTTTTATTGAAGCTAATTCTGCATTTAGTTTCATATACAAAACGCGCTATATTTTCTGTATTATATTTTTGATTAGATACTGAATTGCATTGATAAAGTTGCTTCTGGTAAATAATAATATATAAAATATAAGTTTAATATTTATAAAAAAAATATATATATATGTACTCTCTGCTAGGAAATACTAAAATAAATCATAATATAATTTACAGACAATAAAAAAATTAAAATAAAATGAATATTGAATATATAATTAATAAATATATAAAAATAACAATAAATAAGACAAAATAATACAAAAATTAAAAAAAAGAAAATAAATAAATAAAATAATAAAAAAAATTAGAAAATTTAATAATATTTTTTTAAAAACAAAAAAAAAATGAAATATGAAAACGAAAATACTAGAACAAATAATATATTTATATAGAAATATGATCATATATATATTTTTTTATAATAATTTTATAATTAATATTATATTATATTATTAATATTTTGTACAAAAAAAAACAAAAAATTATTAATTTTATAAATAAATATATATATGATATTGATTTATAATATTAATATTTTTTGTTTTTTTTTTACTATATTATTTTATTTAAATTCTTATTTTTGTTATATACAATATATATTTTTTTATGTATTAGTAAAAAATAGTTGATATTTCTTGTCATATTTGAATCATCTTAAAAAAAAAGTTTTATACTTTAATTTTTTATTTTAATTCTTATTTTTGTTATATTGTATATATTATTATTTATTTATTTGTATATTATTTCTGTCATATTTAAATCATCTTCAAAAAAACTTCTTTAATTTTTGCTTTTCTTTTTAAATAAATACCAGAAAAATATAGTATTATTCAGCATATGCCACTGCTCAAACTATGTACTTTAACTTATTACATTTTTAAGTTCTTCTCTCTCTCTCTCTCTCTCTCTCTCTCTCTCTCTCTCTCTCTCTCTCTCTCTCTCTCTCTCTCTCTCTCTCTCTCTCTCTCTCTCTCTCTCTCTCTCTCTCTCGCTCTCTCTCTCTCTCTCTGCCCTCCTTTAAAATCTCTGGAAAATGTTGCTTGCAGTCGCAAAGTTTCGCAAGACGAAGTAAATACTTTAGTTTTATGCCTTCGCACATTATCGGGACAAAAGTTTGGCTTTAGTCAGCAAAGTTCTTAATGTTGCCACAGAGTGTTGCATTAATTAGTTGCAACTTTGTGGCGTTAGTTATTGATGCAATTATGCAATATGTGGCCAGCACTTTCCACTCTCTCCCTCTCTCTCTCTCTGTCCCTAGCTGTCTCTTTCTCTCTCTGTGGTTAGCTGTAAATGGGTTTTTGGTATTTTGGCATTTGGGATATTTTTGGCCACATGCTAATTGCATTATGGCCTTAAAGTGGGCGTGGCAGTGTGGCAAGTACCTTAAGTCAGCCACAACTTGCGGTCAGCTGCGTAGGCAGGTGTTGCAACTGCAAGCGGAACTCATATAACTCAACCTCAATGTGACAGAGATGCCACACACTTGTCACACACTTGCCACACACTTGCCACACAGTTGCCACCTTTGCCACTTAAGGCAGGTCAATTCGTTTGTTTTCACAGTCGAATAAATTGAAAATGTGCTCAAAGAGTTTTTCTTCTCTTTTCTTTTTCGTTTTGCTCGTCTCGATTTCCATTTGCATTAGTGTCCGATGCAGTGGGAAGTGCATTCAGTTTGCTTAGCTTCCATTTCAGCTAGTTTCTTGTTATTTAATATACCCTGTAGCAATTTTAAAAGTGCTGTAAGATGTTTAGCAACATAGTTTCTACTTATGATTGTATTTTTTTGTTGTTAATATACCCTGTATATATACTGTTTAATGATTATAAGACATCTATGTTTATTGTATAGTGACTATTTGAAGTCATCTCTTTGCCTCTCTTTTTGGAGTTTGAATAAAAAGAAAAATTATTTTAAAAAATCTGTTTTAATCATGATAAATAAATCTGTAATATTCGATAAATTTGTTTAGCAGGGTATTTAATAGTTAGTCATTCTTTCATTTTATATATAATGTTTGTATTTGAAATACAGGGTATTTTCTAGTCAGTCTCTTACTATGCAGTGCATTCTTTAAACTTTTGCATGCCTTGGTAATAAGTCAGCCAATCAATGTTAAGTGTATTTTCTAGTCAATCAGGCAATTAATTTTAATTACAGGGTATTTTTTTTAATTTTCCAAAAGTACATGGCATTTGCTAGTCAGTCACTTTCTTTCCATTTCACATTTATATCTATTTGTATATTTGCTTTGTCAATTAAATATAGACAGGGTATTCTCTAGTCAGTCACTCTCCACACAATGCTCCCTTAAGCATTTTTTTGATGCTTTTGGCAATTTGATGATTGCACGCGTCGTGTAGCACAAACTACCCAAAAAGGGGCTGAGCTGAGGGTGGGGCGCACTTCCGTTGGCCGGAAATGTGCATGGACCCGAAAAAAAGAGGAAGAGATAGTCAAGCAAAGAGTCACGAATGTCATTCTCGCATGTCAGCTAAGCATTGCGGCATCAATCTGACCGAAAATACGACTGCAGCTCAGCTCAGCTCAGCCCTTTTCTTGTTCATGCAAATGCAGCGCCTGCCCGAGGGCAATATTTTAGTAGAGATAATATTTTCAGCTCTAAGCCAGCGCATGGGGCGTATGCGTGATATAAGCTTTAAGTTCGTCTTTCGAGCTTACCTGATTGCCAAAGACGCCAACGCTGGTGGCCGATGAAACTTGATCGGGCCCAAACCAAACGGCGGCCAAGCGCGCGGGCAGCGACAAAATGCAAACCTGCAATGGAATACAATTATATATGTATGTATATATCTTATGATTAAAGTTTTACCTGTGCAAGCGCCACAATTGCCTGGCCTATGAAGCTGACATAGAAGAGCGACGGATCCACCGAGAAGACTTTGATCCAAGCGCCTATGCAGGTGCCCACAATGCCAACGAGTGCCGTTATGCGCAGACCCTAATTAGATTTAATGAAAGTTAGTTAAAGTCTTAGGCCAATGTGCACCACTTGCACCACTTGCACCACCCACCACTTTGTCCAGAAACCAGCTGCCTGGAAATATGAGCGGTATGTATAATATCATATAGATCATGGACGTCCAATCCACCCATTTATCACTGATGCCATAGTAGCTGCAATTGCAAATATATAGTTGACTGTTAGGCACCACTCTGCACCAGCTTGCACCACACACTGTGCGGCATAAACTTTGGCAAGTTTTAATGAAATATGCAAAGCTCGAAACTAAAGTTATCCAAAATTGTGCGCAAAATCATATTTGTGGCTCAGCCAGCAGCATCAACTGCACCACCTGCACCACCTGCACCACCTGCACCACTTGCGCTAAGCCACTTACCGTGTTATTATATTGTTGATAATGGTATATTGTATCCACTGCATGGCATTCGAGGCTGAATAGAATACAAAGAGTATAAGCACCGCCCAGCGTCTGGCATAGACTTTGTAACCTGCAAAAGTAGACAAAATAAATAATATAATATAATATAATAGATATATGTATGTGTATGTGTGTGTGTGTGTGTGTGTGTGTGTGTGTGTGTGTGTGTGTGTGTGTGTGTGTGTGTGTGTGTGTGTGTGTGTGTGTGTGTGTGTTTATATAAAGTGTATGTATTTGCATGTGTAGCTGCCACTTGAGCTGTGTGCTCACAGAACTTTGTTATCGTGCACAAGGCTAAAGCAAATGGCACACAGCACGCAGTCGAGCTTTAAGATTTACAGGATTAGTTTCAACTGAGTTGCTTAGAGATATGAATATATACATATATATATATATACTATAGCCTTAAATGCATAGCTAAAGCTTGAGCTAGTCTAGGCTAATAATTGGTTTGGGTTTCTTTATTAGCAAAATTTTTTTAATTTCTTCATATTTTTGTTGCCATATATTATTTGTTGTATTAGAATTAGTTTTGAGCGACTTTTCTATATATTTTGTATATTTTTCAGTTCTTTTTTTTTAATTATTCCCCATCAATAATTTATTAGGATTCAACACACAAAAGGTGTGCAAATCTCTTGCATGCTTATCAGCTTAGCCATACATAAAGTAATATAAGCCATGCTGTCCAAGCATTGTACAAAGTCGCATAATCTAATTTTGTTTTGTAGTAATTAACAAAGAATTTATATTTTAATGCTGGCATCAAAATAGATAAACACGTTTTTTTAGGTTCATTACTTTAAAAATGAAATTTAATATATTTTGTTTATTTTGAATAATTTTTGTATATGCTGTTGGGTTTTTACCTTCCATATTAAATATTTCTTTTATATATTCTATATTTTTAAGTCACATTTAATCAATCTATTGAAGACAAATAAACAAATGAAAGCATATTTTTGGAATAATTATTTAATTCTATATTATTATAATATTATTTTGGCTTGAACTTTGTATATTTCATAAAGAGCTTGCAGACAACACTGCGATTACTGCGCTTAAAATAAATAAAAAATATAAAAATAAAAAATATAAAAATAAAAAATATAAAAATACTTAAATAAAATAATAGTAAAATAAAATATAAGTAAATAAAATATATATTATATATTAAATATAAAAATATATATATAAAAAGAATATATATAAAGTTTTTTTAACTTTCTTTATATATATATTTTTTTTATATTTATTTTTTATTATTTTTATTATTTTATTATATTTTTTACTATTTTATATTTATATTTTTTTATATTTTAATTTAATTATTTGTAGATTTAGCTATCTAAGAAAAACAGAGTAACTGTTAGTCGTTCACATTCTAATTGTTAACTTTTTGGGCACGTGCTTAAACATTTTTAGTTGTTTGGCATTGAAAATGCCAACTGAAAGAAAAGCTTTTGATGTTTGTTATTTTTAGTTGACAACACACACACATACAATTTGTCTCCCTCCCTCTCCCTCTCTCTCTCACACACATATGTATATACTATAAGCGCTGCACGCAAATCAGTGAATGCAAACAAAACGATTGCATACCTTGAGGTGCAGTTAAATCAAAATGGCCGCTTTGTGTGTGCGTGCGTGCGTGTGTGTGTGTGTGTGTGCCTGCCTCTGTGTGTGCTTAAAGTGTTTTGCATGCAAATGCTTAGTTACTAAACGCAGACACACAATCAAATACACACACACACACACACACACACACATATGTGTATATGTTAGCTATTGAGTGTAGTTAATGCTACAAAAGATTTGTGTGGCAGTCGTGACTTGAATCGTATTGCATTGCATGCTAATCAAACAGATAAAATCTTTAAACGGTTTGCTTGACTTTAAGTGAGTATTCAAAATTGATCGTGAAATATATAATACAAGAGACCATGAAAATATTATTATGTTTATCTATATATATTTCCCCTTTGCCTCCTGCTCTTACTCGCAATCTCTTTCTTTTCCTATGTAAATTCTTTGCAGTTGTGGAACTTGTTTTTGTGGACGATAAGTTGAAAGTCCTCTCTTGATCCTATTGAGTGTTTTAATAGCAGCCACATATCGCGAGCATTGTGGATTGCATAATGAGGGGAGAGTGCTGGGAACATTGATCTATTCACTGCGCTCACGCCATTGGCTGCAATGCTTTTGATCCCGTTATCTGAGATTTACACATATTCAGCCTAGAAATACTAATTGAGTGAACGGAGCAGTTATAAGAGTTGGGAGTTTACTCTGCGCAAAGCTCTTCTCTGATCTGTTGTGCACTCTGCACCAGAGACATTGAGTGAGCATTAGAGGCAATGAAAATAGTTGTTTAAGAAAGTAATAAGAATAATAATAGAATTTAAGAATGATTTTTCCCTTAACTGTGGCATATAGAATATATATTCTCCATCGCTTTACGTTTTCTACTCTTAAATCTCTTACAAATTACTCAAATGGAGTGTAAAGGCTTTGAGTCTAAGTAGGTACTCAAATATTCATGCTCAGAGGGCTCAGCAATCGAGCCGCTCTTTGAGTGAACGTTTTTCAGCTATAAAAGGCGAGTCTGCAGTCGGTGCTCAGCTCAGTCGCCTTTCTAGACCCGCGCAGGTCAGTCGCAGTGTAGTGCAGTGTCGTGTTGTGTTGTGTAGTCAAGTGTAATGTTTAAGTTAAATATTTAAGTATTTTGTTAATAATATTGTTTAATATATATCATATATATACATATATATATGTGTTAAAATAATAGTTGTAATAATGATCAATATGTTAATGATCTTTAGATGTACATAGTTTTAGTTTTTTTATTGTTCAATGTTTTATTAATTTTAAGTTAATAACAATAGTTATATAATGATATTGTTAATTTGCTAATGATCATTATGATAATTATCATTTCGAAAGCGAAAATTGATGAAAAATATTGATTTTTGTTGTGAATGATCATTCCGATAATCATCTTTATCTCTATCATTATCAATGATCATTAGAATAAATTATCTTGTTGCTGATTATGTTTATGTTAAATTGTTTATGCTAAATTGTTTATGTTAAATGATAAGTTAAATGAAAATGTTAAATGAAAATGTTACATGACAATTTACAATGTTAATGTCAAACTGTTAATGTTAAATTGCTAATGTTAAATAATTTATGTTAAATGATAATGTTAAATAAAAATGTTAAATGACAATTTATAATGCTAATGTGAAATTGTTAATGTTAAATGTAAAATTCTTAATATTAAACATTAAATTGTTAATGTTAAATAATAATGTTAACTCACCTTCAGCTGGTGCAGCTGGCGCTTTGTTATTGGCTTTGTTCTCCTTCTCCTTGGGCGTGATCATGTCTGTGGATTTGCTGCTGGCTATATATGAGTCGGCGTTCTCAGCTGCGCCGCTGGCGCTATGTTTTAGATCCATCTAGGATATATATATATAAACCTTTATATATCTATATATATATGTATATATATTTATATGTTTATATAAATTTAGCTTTTGGGCGGTTGTTTTTGTTGTTTTTGTTTGTGGCTTTGGCTCGCTGATATTTTTTCGGTGGTGTCGTTGAATATGTACTGTACTCGTTAGTTGGGCAGTTTAAATAGTTGATCAAGTTCTTGAAAAATCACTGCAAAGTAGACAAATGAAGATTGTTAAGATAATTGAAAAAGAAGAGAACTTGCTTTGTATGCAGCAAATATTTGATAGAATTTTAATATGCCGCAGCTGCAGCGGCTTTGTGGTTGCAAATTGTTCAAACTTTTCAGCACGTACATCGTACAGACACACACACACACTCTCAGACGTGAGCTACACGTGTGCAACGAGCTTAACAACTGGCATAAACATTTCTTGTGGTCCCCGCAAAGCCAACATAATACGAGCACATATTATGGCCGTCTCCATCTCCATCTCTCACCTCTGCCTGCTGCCTCTTTTGGAGGGTTTTCCAGCCATGGCTGCCAGCTGGTTTTTACCAGCCAAATACATTAATATTATTGTTGGTTTTGTATCTGCTCTGAGTGCCTGAAGTGCTTGCAGGGTATGCTTCAGCAGTCAGATATTTCTTTCTCTATAAAAATCTGTTTACAGGGCATCTCGTAGTCCTGCCAGCCTTTTCATATATATAATAGATATATAATATATAATTTGATAAGCGATCACAGTTTGCTCTTTTAGCCATTAGACAAATTGCCTTTGCATACGAAATTTGTATTTAAAAACTGATTAAAATTGATATGGCATTTGGCAGACATTCATTAAGCTATTAAAGCGCGACTCATTTGCATTTGTTTATTTAGTTTTTTTAAATTGCATTTATTCAAACAGCATTCATTGTTACACTCATTATTGTTGTAGTTGTTGTTGTTGTTGTTGCTGTTGTTGCTGTTGTTGCTGTACTTTGACATTGAATTCGCGCACGGAACCTAAATGAACCCATTGAAACGAATCAACGCTTGGGATTTTGGGCTGCGGAATTTGTTGAGATGGCTTTGATGGAATGGAATTTGGAATTGAAATTGGAACCAAGGGGTTACTTAATGCTCGTTCATGTGGCGTAAAAGTGTGTATTGGCTTTGGGTAGTATATTTTAGATATGCAATTTATCTGTTAGTGTGAAGTATGGAGTTGATATAAATTTATATAAATACAAATATAGGTGTAATGATATATGATTTGTGGATGTATCTAGTTTGGAGCATGGTCAATTGGCTAATATTTGCTATTTTTTAGGCCTTTTTGTAGCTAAAGACTTGAAATTGGAAATGCATACTTAAATATGATTGTTAGTTGTACAAATTAAGCTATTGTCCTTTGTAAGACAGGCAAAAATTTAACATCCACATTTTTAGAGTTTGGAACTTTCTTCTTCTTCTGTAAAGATCCAACTTAAATTCACATGATGCGCCTAAAGAGACCCATTGCAGTAAACGCAAAATTTCTACATTTGACCCATATTTAACTATTTTTTTTATGCTGAGCGCGTATTCTGCAGTCAGCTGCTGGCATTTGCTCTTCCTCTTTTGGGCTACATTGCCACTTGTTGCTGCTCAAAAAGCCAATCAACTGCCTGAATTTACGAGCTGCACAAATTTCTGCATGACCAGCTCAGCGCGAATTGCATTTGCCAAAGTTGATTTGAGCTCTTTCATTTTGATTTTCACTGCATTATTTCGCACACTCACACACACACGCACACACACACACACGCACACATAGCTAAAGCCTGCAAGGCTGCATTTGGCCAAAGTTTTTCCCATCCATAATTAAATTGCGCGTGCCAAAACTGAGAAAAAAAAACAAATAAAACCTCGTTGCAGTCCCTAATTGATTTAACTTCGTTAACGATGGCACTTAAATCAATTTGTGACTGAACAACAATTACAGCAACAGCAACAACAGTAACAACAACATTGACTAAAACAATTGCTGTTGCATGTTTTTGCAATTCGAATACCCTGTACTCATTCAGCCCTATCAGATTTGACTAGTTTGAACAATTTTAACCCTAAACTGTAAACTGATGGGTAATATTCAGAGCTGTGAAAAATTCCATTTGAATGGAAATTCTTAACAGCTCTGGTAATATTAGATACTGGCTAGATTTATGTTAGTAAAGCCTTCAATTTAAAACGCTTTAATATTCATTTTGGTAAATGATTTTAATTAATTATAAACTACAAAATGTGTGAAAATAATTAAAAATTCAGATTGAATTCAATTTGACTCGATTTGATCAGCTTTTGCCTTGTCTATGGCTTTGCTTTGTAATGGTATAAATAATAGTAGAATTAGCATGTAATTTATACTATTAAAATAGTAGAATTAGCATGCAATTTATACTAATACTATATTCTAATTAACTACACATTTTATTATTTTTAATATCAGTGTTATTATTATTATATTATTATTTTATATATAAAAAGTCTTGCGGTATTTACGCAAGCTTGTCTTTGCAAGCGCGTAGTTCTAGTTGTATTCGTCGCATCGGTTCACGCTAGAGCTTTTTGGAAAGCTCTTTTCACGTGCTAACACGTGTTTGATCAATTGTTGTTTGTTTTTAGACGTTCGTGAGTTATAGCTCCGAGTTTTTTGACAATAGGGAAGCGAGCTTCTATAGGAGGGGCATTATGAAGTTGGCATCTCGTTGGGAACTCGTCAACGAACAAAACGACGCATATTTGACTTAAATCGCATTATTACAACCAATTTGATGAACAATTGAAAATTCATTAAAAATACCGCAAGACTTTTTTGACAGCCTATCATATATAATAATTCGTAACTCGTAGCATATTGATTTGTTTAATTAAGAATTTGTCATTAGCTGACTTATTTCATTTTCATTTTTTGTTGCTTTTTTGTTTTTAAATTTTCTATATATTTGTCTTCGCCCAGTCTTTAATGTAATTTTTCTCTAGTTATTTTTTTTGGGAATTTTGCTTAACTTTATTTTAGCTGAGTCACTTTTAGTTGCTGCTGTTTTGCTATGCCCACTTTTTGCTTTACCTTTACCTTAGTCACTTTACTAAGTCACTGTTTGACCGTAACCCAGGACTTTTTTTTTAAATTTGGCTGTTTTCTGTTTACATATGCTCACGTTGCTTTCTAAAGAACTTCTTTTGCATGCTGCACTTTTTTTACATACTACACTTTCGTGTGTTTTTTTAGTAGTTCTCTTCGTTTACATTTTTACAGAGTTTTTGCCTTAGTTATCTATACAAGTCTTGTTTTACTTGTTTATCTATTTTCACTTTTTTAAAAAGTATTTTTCACTTATTTCCTTGCTCCACTTAAACTGAAATTAATTTGTATAAATTTGCCTTGCTTCAACATTACTTAAGAAATATTTGTTCAAGCTAAAAAATAACTTGACATATTTTTAAATATTTTCCTTGCTCAGTTGTTTTTGCTATGATTTTTTATATATTTTTTTCTTACTAATTTTTTTATAAAAAGTTTTTAAAACATAATTTTTACTGGTTTTCCTACATCCAGTCTTTAACTAAGACTTTTTATTTGTTTCCATTCTTCACTTTGCACAAACAATTTGATTCTGTTCACAAGCTGCCTTGCCTCAGTATTACTTTAAGAAATTGTTTTCGTAGTTGGCTTTCCAGACATATTTTTTTTATTATTAATTTTTTTACAACAATTTATTGCCTCTCTTTACATTATGATATTGATATTGATATTGAGAAAATTGATTTTTTTTGTGTGTAGCTGAAGTAGTTAAAAATGCTTTATGCAGTCAGTCAGGTCGTCACTCTGGCTGGTGTGTCGGACTGCAATACTGCTTACCGACTAAAAAACACCCTCTTCTCGGGCTGCCTCCCACCTTGGAACCAGGAGCTATCCCGCATTAACCTTCAAGGTGGAGCCCTTGTATATGCTCTAGCTGAGCACTGCCATCTGTGTTCCTGCGTCCAGGTTCCGCGTTTTCCGCCGGAGAACCTTTTCGGCGAAGTCACAGACTCTTTTCCACTTTTTGCACATTTGCTGTGCTATAGTCTCTACTTTAACTTCACCGACAGTTTCTGCCAATGCGGTTCTTTCTTCTGACCACTTTTCGCAGTTAAAGAAAGTGTGTTCTGCGTCGTCCATTGCATTGTCGCAGTAAATGCAGCTGGACTCGGCAGTTTTCTCCATCTTATTTAGGTACTTTCGAAAGTAGCCATGACCAGAGAGCATTTGTGTCAGATAAAAGGACGTTTCGCCGAGCTTTCTATTTATCCACTGTTTTAGATCGGGGATGATTTTTGCAGTTCATCTCCCGTATCTTTCGCATAACCATTTTGCCTTCCAGGAGGCTATAGTCTGCTGATAGAATTGATTGATTATATAGATATTGATATTATGATAAACACATAAATACTTTATCTCACTCGTATAACCCATCCAAAATCAATCAAAATCTATATGCAGTAAAGCACAATGAGTATGAAGGCTATTCTGTTTTATAGTAAATAATATGGGAAATGAATGTTGTTTATATATAAAAGACAGTATAGAAAATGCATAACAATTTAAGCAATGTAAATTTGTATAGGGTATCTATTCGTCACACGCATTCCATATTCCATATTCCCAAATTCAATGCCTATAAATATAATCCATATATAATGCACATTAATAATGATTTAATCATTTTAGAACTGAGTTAGAAAGTTGCCTACAGGGTATCTAAAAGCCTCATACTTCCGCTTAACATGCCCTTTAGTTATATTGCATTTGGGAGGCCCGCGTAAATTGCCCCTAATGAGGTTTGGACGATTGCAACATTTTTGTTATGCATGTCATTTGGGGCTTTGGGGGACAATTGTGATTTGCTAATGCGCTTGTCAGACATATATACAGACTAGATTTATCGGCAACTAAACTACACTATATAGAAACTATGTATTACTATATGGGAACCCAGCGAAATTCCGATTGAGCAAGTCAAACAGCTGTTGGCGGCATTTTGGCGTGAGAAATGAAAACAATAAAAATAAAAATTGATAAAATACATAAAAATAAACAGAGCCAGATACAGAAACAGCTAAAGCAGAGCAACAAAAACAGATGAAGAAGAAGAAGAAGAAGTAGAAGAAGAAGAGCAACAAGCATGTGGCTGAGTGAAAGGCGTCTGATAAGAGCAAAAGAATAAAAATAATACCTCATAAAGAACATGTTGAACTTACAACGGCAAGAAATAAATATATATAAATATATATATATGTATATGAACAGTTGAATCGGCAGCTGAAGAGTCTCTGGCTATGTGGGGGAGTTTTTGTTTTTTTTATTTTATAAATAAAACATAAAAAAAGAACACAAAACAAAGTTGATTGAGCAAACCGCGCACGAATTTGACATGAGTCAAGATTTCATTGAATTATATAGAAACATATATTGTTGATAAGCAAATACTGTGTACAACTTAAGGTAGGTTCAAAAAACACGCGTTTAACTATATATGCATATATAAATATATATATATTAATATCAGTCCCAATCCGGTTGAGACGAACAGCGTTTTGAGAGCGCCAACGGGCGAATCGAAACTGAAACTAAATCCGACACAAAAAAAAAACGCGCTCGTCGCTGTTCATAAAGTTGATTTTGCAAAATGTTGTTGTTGTTGTTGTTGTTATTACTGTAACAGCTGATTCTTTGAGCAGACATACTAACTACACACAAGCAACACAACACACACACACTCGCTTGAGTTCACAGTGACTTCGGCAAGGTAAACAACTAATTACAAATTAAATTTTGTATAGCCATAAATATATACATTTATTTTAACTTGTCAATTGTTAATGCATTGTTAAAAGTTCTTTGTTGATTTTTTATGGCGTTTTGCGTGTTTACAGCGTTTATCAGGCAAATACAATGTGAAGCTTATCTCAAATATTACAGAAAGTGAAACAAATTCGATTTGACTTGTCGAATAAACATTGAAAACGAGTTAAAAATTGTTAAGGAATTTTGCTTTTGTTTTTAAAATAAAATAAATAAAAAAGTTATAAAATAATTAAATTTAAAAATCTGTATATAATCTGTATATATAATGTATATATAATAAACAAAGAAATCAATCTCAATTAAAAATGAGTAAATTAGTAAATAAATTATTAAATAATAGAAGACAAAAATATATGAATAAAAAATAAATAACAAAAAATAAATAATAAAAAATAAATAATAAAAAATAAATAGTAACAAATAAATAATAAAAAATAAATAATAAAAAATAAATAATAAAAAATAAATAATAAAAAATAAATAATAAAAAATAAATAATAAAAAATAAATAATAAAAAATAAATAATAAAAAATAAGTAATAAAAAATAAATAATAAAAAATAAGTAATAAAAAATAAATAATAAAAAATAAATAATAAAAAATAAATAATAAAAAATAAATAATAAAACATAAATAATAAAAAATAAATAATAAAAAATAAATAATAAAACATAAATAATAAAAAATAAATAATAAAAAATAAATAATAAAAAATAAATAATAAAAAATAATTAATAAAAAATAAATAATAAAAAATAAATAATAAAAAATAAATAATAAAAAATAATTAATAAAAAATAAATAATAAAAAATGAATAATAAAAAATAAATAATAAAAAATAAATAATAAAAAATAAATAGTAAAAAATAAATAATAAAAAATAAATAATAAAAAATAAATAATAAAAAATAAATAATAAAAAATAAATAATAAAAAATAAATAATAAAAAATAAATAATAAAAAATAAATAATAAAAAATAAATAATAAAAAATAAATAATAAAAGATAAATAATAAAAAATAAATAAATACAAAATTAAATAAACAATAAATAAAAATATTTTAAAAAAAATTGAATATAAAAAGAGAAACTAAAAAAAAATTAAATAAAATAAATCAGTAAATAAATTTAAAGAAAAACTAAAAAATAAATAAAAGTACATTTTAAAATATAAAAATTAAAAATTAAATTAAATAAATACAAATTCCTTTAAACATAACTTGAAATTTTTTTAAAATTGTATGAAAATTCAAATAAAAAATATATATTAAAATTAAAAATAAATATTAAATATACATTAAACATTTTACATACATACATATCTTGAAAAACTAATGAAAAGTACTAATAACAACAACAATTTATACATATATATATTAAAACCCATTTCTTAAGCACTACGTTAGCCTTAGCCTTAGCTTAACCTCTGTTGATATCGACAAATAGTTTGAGCTTTGACTGAACTTTAAGATAAACTAAATGAACTTTATGACAATTTATTTCACGCAAAGCTTAAAGCTCTCCCATGTAAAATATATTCAAGCTACAATTTGTTACCTTAATACCTTAAGCTGCATATCCCTTGCCTTGAACTGTAAGTTTTAATTTAAAAGAAAACAAACACAATTAATTGTAAACAAAGCTTTAAGCTCGCAATTAATTGCATTGACTGCTTAACGGGTTGTAAAGCTGTCAAACTTTCAGCGCAATTAATTGCATGAGCTCGATGCAATTTATCTTTATACGGAATATTTATTTAAGCTTCAAGCGTTGTTGGCATACTCTTTGCATGCACTGTTTGCAGCATACTTTGCATTATGCCTTTAATATGTTTACTGTATGTCTGTATGTTTGTACTATGTCCACATGTAACTGTGCCAAAGATGCTCCCATTATTGCCTGCTTCTACAGTGGGGTCTGGCATAAGGCGATTTCACTTAAAACTTAAATAATAACCCAATTTATTTGAGAACACTTAGTCAGTGCGCACTGTAGCACAAATATGTTGATTCATGCCACCATCGAATTGCAGCTGTAAACCCGTTTCGTCTTCTTCTTCTTCTTCGCCCGTTCTTCATATCGCATATTCCACTTTATCGCGCACTTTCTTTAGCAACAACTTTGTCACACTTAAAACACGTGTAATTCCCGCTCTTCTTGCCCTCGCTTCCTCTGTCTCTCCCACTCTCTCTCTCTCCACCTTTCAATTGTCACGTCTCTTCCCCAAAGCTTTTTTTTGTCATTTTTTTGTTTTTTGTTGTTTTTATTGAATAATTTGATGGAATTTCCGTGAAATACTCGAATCAAAACAGTCGCAGACAAAGTCCGAATCTTTTTTTCTGTTTGACGTTTTGCTTTGCCCCAAGTGGGGGTCATTATTCGATTAAGTCAAATTGTCATACATTATTATTTATAATGCAAATCATCGTCATCATCATCGTCATGTGTGTCTGAGTGTGCCTCTAAACCTTCCACGCCCGCCCCCTTTGGTGGCACGCCCCTGCCCTGCTTATCTGTCCATAACTCAAGAGCTAAACTAATCAACGTGTACTTTGTATGAATATGGGCTGAGCCCCATGCCAAATTTCTCGCAGCCAAAAAAAGATAATGAAATCGGCTGATAAAGTCTTTAGAGATTGTTTTCATTATAAGTAAATATATATATATATTTGTGTTTATAGTAAATCATTATTGCTTAATTATAGATATTAGTTTGTATTACCCGACGCGGTTTAGCAGCCAGGCAAGCGTAAAGTTTCCCTAGTCTGCCTCTCCCTCTCACTCTTTCTCTGTCTGTCTCTTTTATTTAAATCAGTCACGTTTTTCTGCCATAAAACACACGTATGTGCTTCAATTAACTGGTTTTAACGAAGCCCTCTCTCATTAACTTGGCCAATAATAAGATTGATAGTGACCTAACTAACCTGTCTGGGCAAAAACCCCGTTCGAACTATCTGTCTAACTATTTGGCATGCAAATCACTTGCAGCTCGCTTATTATAGAAACTAACCTTTTCTAGTGCTAGGGAGTTATTATCTATGGTGTGTGTGTGTAATAGGGGAAGTCTTTTTCTAATTGTATAATTAGCTATTAGTTAATCTTCTATTAGTTAGTTTTATCTAGCTACAAACAGAAAATTCTACTTAAAGTTGCCATTTAGCAGTATTTGCTGTAAAAACTCTTGAGGACTTATTATAAATACAATAATTATAAATAGATAATAATAAATTGAGACTATCAAAATAAATAATAATAATGTAATATTTAATAAACTTGATTTATTTTGCTAGCAGTTGAATCTAATTAAAAATTTAATATAATAATAATAATAAAAAAAGAAAACATTTTACATATAAATTTCCATAAATTCTAATTAACGTCCCTCAATTAGAACTTATGGAAATTTATATGTAAAATGTTTTCTTTTTTTATTATTATTATTATAAAAGTAAAAAGTTTTCTTTGTTTCCCTTTTCCAATAATCCAAATTAGAAATTTGATAAATATCGTTTATTTCAATGCATTGACTTCACACCCAACTTATGCACCTGGTTAAGCACACCTATGTTTCAGTTTTTGTTCCAGAACTAAATTTCTCATATTTAGTAAAAATTTTGTCATTTCAAAATCACATTTTTGCTTTAAAACTGCGCGAAAACCCAAATGAAAATATTGCATTTATAAACATCAATATTTTCATATGCAAAACGCGCTAGATTTGACCATCAAATATGGTTATAGAAATAGATGATGTAAAGTTCAAGATTTGTAGCTGAAAACTGTTACTTAAAAGATTTTTATTTTTTAATTTAATATTTTTAAAATTTAGTGAAAATAGTTTAGTCGAAAATAATTTATCTGTCGGTATTAACGCAAACCATTTCGCTGCTATTGAAGCAAGGGACTTGGAATTTTGAAAATATTTAGTTGTTGCTATCCTCGTTTTATAAAGTGTTAAGATTTGCAGCTAGAGCTGCAAAATTTGATTGTTAAGCTACTGCAGACATCTGCTTGATATTTATAAAAAAGAATTCAAATGTTTTTGAACCATGAACTAGTATTATGAAGTCGTTGACGGAGCGTTCTATAACACCTTCAATTGTTCTTTATATTTATAATTATTATTAATACATAAATATGTTGTACAGGTGCTACCCAGTGTATATTACAGGTGTTATACATAGCTGTTATCATATTATTTATTTATTGTTTTTCTTAAACCTGCGTTTTTATCTTATCGGAGTAAAATGTGTGTTAACAGCTACTTGAGAGCTACATCTATATGAACTCATCAATCGATATGTATTGTTCTTAATACAAAGTAACTTTAATATTGATAAGCTAAAGGGCAAATATATATACTATATATAAATATATACATATATAAATGTATATTAAAAGGGTATTTCCCTTATCTATTATGCCAGTTAAGAGCTGGTTAATAGATATAGCTACATATTGAATTAACCAGCTTGCTATATGTGCTTATGTCTATATATCTATGTATCTGTCTTCCTATATCTGTGTGTGTAGCATCAGTTGGTAATCATTTTAATGCTTACTAAAACACAAGCGAAACCCAAGCGCTGAAGAGCTGAGCTCATTAAGCTTGCAGAGCGCTGCCAAAGCGAACGTCCCGCCCTGATTGCCACATTTCCCATGCACTTTCCATTTTCGCACTTTGCCACTCATGCTGCATGCCACTTGGCCGCTTGGCCGCTTGGCCGCTGGTCGAGCTGGGTGTGTGTGGCGCTTTGTTCTCGATTTCAATCTCACATGAATTCCAAATGCAATTTGTCGTCGCTGTGCAGCGCCTCTCGGGCAATTGGCAGAGAATGAGGCAAAGCTAGCGACCAATTAGTTAGGACCTTGGCCAAAGGGAACAACAGCAGTAAGAGAAGAAGCAGTAGAAGTAGAAGTAGAAGCTGCAGCAACAGCAACAGTTCTCGCCTTAAACTGTTGCTCAATTATTAATGCCAACAATTTGTTTAAATTGCTGTTGGCATAAATATTTTGTTTTCTCTTTTGCAGCTCATTCGTATCATTAACTTAAGCCAGGATATTTCATCAAAATGGCTAACGGACGTTGCTTCAGTACAATTTTAAGTGATTTCCATTCCCAATCAGCTGAAATTACTTTTGTATTTATATCCTTTATATTGTATATATGTATAATTTGCATATAAATATGAAATATTTATAGCTCTGTTTGATAGCTGTGAGTTTGGTTACTTTATTTAGCCTGCACACAAAGCATAGGCAGAGCATAGACTGCTCGACTGACAGATACTCTAACTGAGTTATTGAAATTTCTAGCATGAAAAGGCGCTAATATGTGTATATCTATATAGACTTACTACAGTTTTTGATTAACTCTATATAGAGACATGCATACAGCAGTGTTCATAAAAATAGTAGTGTTCATAAAAATAGTAGTGTTCATAAAAATAGTAGTGCGACTGAAATGTTGGGCAGCAAAAAGGATCTAAAAAGAAATGCAGGATTTCCAAAGATCTTGCTTGATATATGATGGCTTATCATCAGCTCTATCTCTTAAAACGGCAATGCAGGGTATACTTCAGCTCATCATCGTCTTCACTCTCATTAGAGTCGTCCCATTAATGACGCTCGCTGTGAAATCTGCGGGATTGGCGAAGGCTGTGGAGTAGCTGCTTTGGCTGCTGCGTAATTTCAACTGCGATTACCGCAACACGCATTTGTCAAGCGCCTCTTAAGCCCCAGTAAATCGCATAATTATGGAGGCTGTGCCGAGCTGAGCTGAGCTTCGCTAGGCGTGGCGCCGCCCACTTGAATGTGACATAATTTCCGCAACATTTATTTATTAATTAAAAAAGGAAGAAGAAAAAAGTGGAAATGAGTCGTGAGAATTGTGCGCCTTAAATGGTGTGCGGCAGGCACTTTATCTGCGCCTGGCCAGGCTTCACTGTGGGCAGTTAAGCTAGATTAATTACCAAATAAATTTTATTTCATTTGTTCAAAACAAAAAGAACAAACTTTTCAAAAGATTCTCAAAATTTGCGGCAATTATCATTCATGTTGGAGCACAGCAGGCAGGCAGGCAGCAGGATGTTGCAACATTAATGTTTGCTTTGTTGTAATTGTAATGGAGACTATATGCCTGGTATTATAAAAAATGATATATGATTGGAAAATGTCAAATTTGTAGAACTTTATGGTTAATTTTATACATTTTTCTATATATAACGCTGACTAACTCTGTAAGCAAATGATTTATTCCAGTCAGCTCTTCTCAGAATTGTTATCTAGTATTAATATTAGTATGCAGCTAGTTCATATATCTTCTCTATATATAATCTATATATATGTATACCCAAATCTAATCTCAGCAAACAAAGCCACGCGACATACAATGTCTGCTTATCAACTTATCTAAGTCATATAATTTGAATTGAATTAGCTTTGACTAAATTGTGTTTGCTAAATAATATTTTCAGACAAGTTTCGTTATCTTTGGAAATACTAGACAAGTTGGTTTCACTCTAGAGATCAAAGTTTTGCCAAACTTTAACAGAAAGACAGACTAAATTGACGCTGCTAACTAAGACAAAGAATGGACCAAGTTGATGGCTTCCTCTCTAAAATTAACTAACTTTTACAGTTTGGGTTATCCGGAAGAAGATTTTGCATCTTTACTGTTAACTTAATACAGACAAAACAAGGCATGTTCGACTAGCATGTTTAGGTTGTGCCAACGCACACAATCATGAGGTTCTAGGTGGAATGTAGAAACCTATCTAAAACGTGGCTAACGAGATAATAAGTAAATCACAATTTAGATCAATTTCAATAATGCGCCTAGAATCTAAAGATTTTGGCGGAAATTTGAGCTTTTGCATAACTAAACATTACAGAGGACGGGTATCTCCTAGTCGAACAATCTCGACTAATTATTTTGTATATATAAAACTGGCTGTAAAGAAATCAGAAATCTGCTTTATATTTAGAGCTGTGTTCATAAAAATAGTAGTGCGACTGAAATGTTGGGCAGCAACAGCAACACATATACGAAATTACAAGTTAAAGCTAAGCTTTTACAGGATATCTTGTAGCTGATCAATACATTGTTCACATTTGGTTCTGGTGACTGCTCAGACCATTCACAGAAAGTCTTATTATGCAATTTCTGCTGCTGCCGCATGCTGCATGCTGCATGCTGCATGAGTGTGCCGCATTCATTTCATATGCGAGCATCTCGATTAGTTAGCAGTTTTTCTCATCTATTTTTTGCCCATTCTTTCTGGCTTTTTAGTTTTTTGGTTTTCGGTTTTTGGTGGCTTTGCCATTTGTGTTGGCCTGGTCAGATGGATTTTTAATTGCGCTGCTTTTGCATTTGATGGCCGCCATTTTGCTGGCGTTGTCAGTTTCCTAATTGGACATTTTGTAATTAACTTCAATGGCAGTTCACTTGAGCTGCAGTCCGACTTCTGCCCCTCCTCCCCCTCCTCCCTCAACTGTTGTTTTTCTTGCTCTTATCGCACACATTTTTCACATTTTCTGCTGTGAACTTTTATTGTGGCTTTTGGCTGCAGCGTCGCCTTTGCCATTGTTATTTATGTGCAGCTCGTTAGTTTTTCTTTCCTTATTTCCTTTTTAGCGGTTGCTTATTTATTGTTGTTGTTGTTGCTGCTGTTGTTGTTCGCATTTAGCTGCAGAGCTTTTGCTGTAATCGCTGAATTGATTGCACGCTGCACTCGAGCGTATCCTAATTGATAACATTGTAAGGTAGTTTATTTATCTCTTTCTAAAAGTTAAGCAACCTGCTTGCTGTCAGGGGATTTGCGGGATTTGTAGTGGGTTTTTTGGGGGGCGTGGCAAGGCGGTTTTAAGCTTGGTTCTCAGCAGGAAGTGCCCTAGTTGCAAAGTTCAATCAATAAGTTAGCAATGCATTTGTACCTTATTATAGCAAGTGCTGTTTAAGTGCACTGCGAGAAATCAATGAAGACAACTAAGGTTTTTATGTTTAAAGTAACAAATGTAATAGTAGAGTATATTTTAAAATATTCTTTAGAGCAAAGTATATTAAATGTAAACTTTAAAAGATGTTAATCAAAATTCCCGTTTTTGTAATAAAGGAATTATATAAATCTATATATAAATAAAGTTAATAAATATATAAAAATCTATATATATTTTTTTTATGAATATATATCATATGCAAACTTGAAGTCCTTTTGAAACCATATTTGAAAACATTTTGAAATGTTTATAACTATTTATTGTAATTTTATTATGAATATTTAATGTTTAAAGTTCTTAAAAAATATGGATTTATTTTGTTTTTGACTTCAGCTCAAAGATAATTTTCTTTTCTTAAATATATAAATTTTAAAAAATGAAAAACGACAGATATTATTGGTTTTTTTTTCTTTCTTACTATTTATTTTATAATTTTTGTTTTAAAATTATTTTGTATTACTTTTTTTTTTTCTATATTTATTATTATTAATTTTTTTGTTTCAAATTATTTTTTGAAATATTTATTTATTTTTTTATATTATATTTATTATTAATTTATTTTTAAAATTATATTTTAAATTAAAAGCCTGCTTTTTATTATAATTATTTATTAAATTTTCATATAACATAAATGCCTTTTTATTATCTTTATTTGTTTCAAATAATTTTTAAAAATACTTAAAGCCTGTTTTTTATTTTATATTAAGCTTTCATATAACATAAATGCCTTAAGCCAAGTTAAACTGATCAAAACTTTACCAACTCCACTTCACGTTTGCAGCATAAAATCATATAAACTTCAACTGGCTCAACCGCAACATTTATAACTTCATATTTCTTGAAGTGTACGTGTCAAAAAAGGCAAAACTTTTACTTTTACAGTTAGTTGTTCGCATGCAATTTCGTGAACGCTTCCCATTTGTTTCCTTCCTGTTGATTGAAGCTTATTTAAAGCGCTTTAAAGGGTTTACCAAGAAGAGAGCGCAAAAAGAAGCGAAGAGAGAATGGGAACGGGAACGGGAACGGGAGCGGGAGCGGGAGCGTGAGCGAGAGAGCGAGGCAGAGGCAAAGAGTGCCAGTGCGCTTGAAAGTACTTCAGTTCAAAAACCTCCGAGCATTGCGTCACAAAATTCACGCCATAGACAAAACACACACACACACAGACATACCTACAGCAATGCTGCGAGCGCTAGCGCACACACACACACAGGGACAACAGACTTTGTGTGAAGCTTTTCATACTAGCAGCGACTCGTCAACAATCAGCCGTAAGTTTGCCTGAATGTGTGGAAAAGGGAGAACAGGCAAACACACACAGACACATACACGTAGTCAGCAACCGGTCTGGTCTCTGTGTGTGTGTGTGTGCTTTTACCAATTGTCTAGCGTCGCCTTTTGAGTGGGCTTTTGGGCGCTGCTTAGCAAGACGACACCTGGAGAACTGCAATGGCTTGTGCTGCTTCTTAATCTCGTTCTAAATATAAACGCCAAACTAAGCGAAACATATGAAATGATGCATGCAGAAAAAAATCAATTTATGGATTTTAGTTTTCCTTTCTTTTTTTTTATTTTGTTTGACTTGAGTCAACAACAACAACAATAACAACAAGAAAATGCACGTGTTTATTTTTCGTGCTCTGCTTCGCTTTTTGTTATGCTTTAGTTGAGATTCAAATTTGTCTGCTGTTTGAACAGCTGGCTGCAGTGTAGTATAAGAGCGCGTGTGCAATTAATGCAATTGAGCTTAATTGCAAGCAAATGAAATGCAAAGCACTCAAAGCCAGAGAGAGCGAGAGAGAGGGGGAGAGAGGCTGGGAGCACACTTAACTTACCCCGTTAGTTGAAGCTGTCGCAGCAGCACACAAAAGCGCGCTAAAATGCCAGCACATGTATTTGACTGTGTGTGTGTGAATGTGTGTGTGAGTGAGTTTCTATGTGTGCGTGCGTATGCGTGCGTGCGTAAGTTTTACGGGCTGTCGCGCCACTTTTTTTAAATGTGAATGAAATTTGTTGTTTTTTTTGGTTTTTTTTTGTATAAATAGCGAATTGAAATGCGCTGCGCTGCAGCAGCGCACACACTCACACTCACAATTCAAATGTAATTCACAATTACGCGCCGCCTTTGCTTGTCTTTGTTTGGCGTTTTGCACAGGAACTGCAGAAACTCTTTAATTGTCCTTTAAATTTGTCTATATTATCTTTTGCTGCTGCTGCTGCTGTTGCTGCTGTTGCAAACAGTTTGTGGCACACGCTGAAGCAGGACTACTGCGAATCGCGTTGCCTTTGGCCATTTTATAGGACCTGCTTAGGTTCCACACAACAGCTGTTGTTGGATGCTGTGGATGCTGTCTCTCTCTCTCTCTCTCACTCTCGCCAATGCGCAGTTACAAACAACAACCGTTGAGCGCCTAACTGTTAAACTATATTTAATTAGGCAATGAGGATGCTCGAATATATTTTCATATTTATTATTTTTACCTTAAAATCAAAGCCCGTTTCCGCGCTGCCAATAAAAAAGCTCTTTAAATGCGTCGCCTGAAAGTATGCTGTAAATTGCCTACAATCACAGGGTGTGCCATGTTGGGCAGCTGCTTTGCTCGCACTTGTTGCTGCCTTCGCTTTGGGCTAATTTATCGCTGCCTCAATATGATGCCATAAATTATATCTCAGATAATCTGCTGAAATACCCAGCTAACTCATGGAGTAATCTTTTGTTGTTCAAGTTGTTATTATTAAACTTGTTTTTAAATGTTAAATTGATAATTTTGTATGAGTTTTTACAAGTTTTATAAATTACTGTACTTAGACTTATACTTATACTTATACTTATACTTATACTTATACTTATACTTATACTTATACTTATACTTATACTTATACTTATACTTATACTTATACTTATACTTATACTTATACTTATACTTATACTTATACTTATACTTATACTTATACTTATACTTATACTTATACTTATACTTATACTTATACTTATACTTATACTTATACTTATACTTATACTTATACTTATACTTATACTTATACTTATACTTATACTTATACTTATACTTATACTTATACTTATACTTATACTTATACTTATACTTATACTTATACTTATACTTATACTTATACTTATACTTATACTTATACTTATACTTATACTTATACTTATACTTATACTTATACTTATACTTATACTTATACTTATACTTATACTTATACTTATACTTATAATTATACTTATACTTATACTTATACTTATACTTATACCTATACTTATGCTTTGACTCTTATAATAATGTAAAATTTTGATTAAGATATTGTTAATATGATTAGCCACACCTTTTTGGCCAAATTCTCACGCTTGAGAAACTGAGAAAATTCGCTATGGCCATCAAATGATACCACCCAAAAATAAACATAAAGATGAAGAAGAAGAAGCAGCATCGAAAGTGGTTGTTAAATGACTTTCACCCATCAAAATTTTGTTATTGGCTAAACAAATTCTGCCGATCGATGTAAAGATCTAGCACAACTTTTTGGCATTGCATTGTTTTGTTTTCTTTATTTTTATTTTTTCTTGGCTTTTTTCTTTATAAGTCAAAATCGCGTGTCAACAGCTGCTAGAAGAATTCACAAGATTCATTTGATAAGAATGCCAACTGTTTATGATTGTTGTTGTTGTTGTTGTTGCTTTTTACATCTCTTGTACCTTTCTAGCTTAACTGTCAATCGAGTGCTTTTGCATTCCACGATGACTTGGCCAGGGGGATGATAATGCGTTAGTTTGTGCGCCATTAGTCAGGCTTTAAGCAACGGCAAAACTAGCAGAAAGCAAATTCCATATCAATACGAATGAGATAAAGAAAAAAGTGAGCGGAAAATATGCTCGAAAATATGACCAAATACTGAGATGCCGCTGAGTGGGTCTCTGTCGGCGTCGCAGTTGGCGTCGCAGTCGGCGAGTGTGTCAGGTGCAATGCGCCGAAGCTGCTGACCAGCAGCACAGGCAGCGGAAGGAGCAGTGGAGAGAGAGATAGTGAGAGAGAGAGAGAGATAGAGAGAGAGTCGAAAGACAGACGTTAAAAGTACATAAAAACACACGAAATAGAAGAAAAATTAAAAAAAACGGAGAAAAAATAAACGCAGGCAGAGCTCATATGTATGTGTGTGTGTGTGTGTGTGTGTGTGACGGACTGTGAATATCACCATGGCAGTCGTTGCTGTTGTTGTTGTTGCTGCTGCTGCTGTCGCTATTGTTGGTCCGGCTGACAGACGTATCAAATGTCTTTCATAGGTAGTTAAACGCTTCCTATTCCGTGCATGTCGCTGCACTTGGCCATTTGCATGGCTTACAGCTTGGACTCGGCCTTTGGCGTAGGGCATTTCCCGATTCATTTGACCGACCCATAAACAACGCCCAGTTCGAAGCGAAGCTTCTTCGACTAACTGAACTTGTGTAACCGAATACGAATGCGAATGTGTTTGTGTTTGTGTGTTTATGGTTCTCTGTTATTTTTTGCACTTCCCTTTTATGTCGCTTCCTTATGGCATACAAAATAAAGTTTGGTCGTGTGACCAAATGCGCTGAGCCGTCTGCAATTTAGAAGCGAGTAACCGAGAGAGAGAGAGGAGTATAAGAAGTTTGCAGTGCTAAGTGGTTCATGTGTTGCCCTTGAAAACTGGTTAAAGCTACCCCTGGGCCTGAAAAATTCCTTTTAGCCTCTAATCAAAAAACCAGAACAAAAATTTGCCGCTAATTTGGTTATTTTTTTTGCCAGCTGTTGAGCAGCAAAGCGAAAGACAGTGAGAGAGAGAGGCAGAGAGAGCGAGCGCGCGCGCAACAAGCAGCGACTGCGCAGCAGCAGCGACAACGACGCCGACGACACAAAGCTCGACTTGACAGCGTCGACGTTGACGGCTCTCATTCGCGTTCGAACGTTTGCGCGGCGCTCACGCAACGGCAGAGCAGAGCAGAGCTGCATAGAAACAACAAATCAATGTGCGTTTTGTTATTATTATTATTATTATTAATAATAATATTATTATATTTAACTCAATTTGTTGTTGCTGGTGTAAAACAATAGCTTCAAACGTGTCGTGCAATAAGCAATGATAAGTGAACCTTAGCTGAAAATAAAATCGTTCAAGCGCAACAACAAAAACAACAACAGCAGCAGCAGCAGCAGCGGCAGCAGCAGCCGTCGAAGCTGGTGATAAAAATAAAAAAGGGCTCAGGGACAAGCGAGGGAGCAAGCCCTAGACCTTAAAGCCTGTGTGCAGCTGTCTATACATATTTGAGTGTGTGCGTGTGTGTGTGTGTGTGTGTGAGTGTTTGTTTAGTGCATTCTCCTAGTGGGTCACTGGAGCGTGCGATATGTCAGTGTTAAACTAAAACAAGCGACTCATGCGCAAAGCAGACACAAAAAAAAAACAAATGAGCGCATAAAATAAAATGACGAAAAGTGTCAACGGGAGGCACACATGCAAGTGCAAAAGGGACAGGGACAGTCACACAGGGCGAGAGGCAGAAGGAGACGGCCTGTGTCAATGTCATGAGCATTTTGCATTTAGCATTTAGCATTGCCATGAAATGCAACCCTGCGTTTTGGGTGTGGGAAAATAAAAACAAAAACAAAAACTTTAAAGCGGAAAAGAGAGTTGAAATTGCTTCCGCTGATCGATTGATTTTTTCTACTTGCTTTTTTTTTTTGAAGAAAACAACTTTTACGTACAGCAAAAATAAAAATTACTTAAGTAACAGCAGCAAAGCAGAAAGCAAAACCAATTGGCCAGCATCAGTTAACAATATTTAAGAGCCAAGTGGCCAAGTGGCAACTGAGACGCGGCAAAAGACGTTACCAACTTCCGTTAGTTGGTTTTTGGGCGCCTAAGCGGCTGCCAGCTGCAATTGTTGTTGTTGTTCCATTAGCCATTTTTACCATAGAAGCAACAGCTCAGCTGTGCAGAGAGAGAGAGAGAGAGAGAGCAGCGGGCATATGTGTGAAGCTGTTAGTAAAAGTTTTATTGATACATCTGCGTGTAATTAATACCAAAGATTTCCCTTTCACACACACACACACACACACACACACAGATCAATCTCAAGCCACAGCATCTATCAGTTGTCTGTGCAAAATATTTGTCCAAATATTAATTAACCGATTGCCCGCTGCGTTGACTAACAAATACATTTACATAAACATTTAACATATATATGCACCGACATACAAACTGTGTACTTAGCCGGCCTGTTAACTAATTGCGCATACAGTGAAAGCTCTATTAACGAACCACAACCAATAAGAACTCAATCTAAGGCAGTATAATTAACACTTGCTCGTTGGACTAAAACTGTTTTATACAATAAATCAGAATTTTGTATAAATTTATCCATAGAGCGCACAAAAAACATGTTTTTTTTTATATAAATAAATAAAAATATATTCAATTTATATTTAATATATGGCTAACATAAGCCATTGGCAAATTAAATATTAAATTCATAGTTCAAATCATAACGATTTGCTTTTATTTTTAGAAAACAATTTAAAAAACAATTTTTTTTTACAAATTTTACAAAAATGTTGACAAATTTTTAAAAACAATTTTTTACAGATTTAAAACAAATTTTGATAAATTAAAAAAAAATTTTTTTTATTTAAAAAAAATGTTGACAAATTTAAAAAAAATTTTGACAAATTTAAAAAAAATTTTGGCAAATTAAAAAAAAATTTTGACAAATTTTTAAAAACAATTTTTTTCAGTAAAATAAAGTTTGGACAAATTTTTAATAAATAAATATTATAAATAAATGTTAACATATTTTCAAAAACAATTATTTTAAATTAAAAAATTAATTTTGACAAATTTTCAAAAACAAATTTATTAAAATAAAAAATAAATTCAAAATTAAAATTTTTATATATTTTAAAAAATGTATGAATAAATGAGATTTATATATTTATATATCATCACCAGTCAATGTTAAAAGATCAGGGTTCAAGTCCAAACAAGCTGAATTTACTGTTTTTTAAAAAGTTTGTTAGAAAATGTTTTAGATATAAAACTAAATCTTAATTTAAGCTGAATTTCTGTCACTTGAAGCATGCCAAAGTCGCATGCTTTAGCCCCAACCACAAACTAGTTTGATAACAATTATTTATCAAACATTTTGAACATCTTCATGGAATTTAGCTACACATCACTTAAGTTTTTGTTCGCGATACAAATCACACTTAGTGAGTCTTCACTCTCCTAATCACCTAATCTCGCAGAGTTTTAATGAATGTAAATCTTATCTAAATTTGTGTTTTCATTGTCTTGCAATTTGGTTCGTTGTGGCGTGTTTTCACTGTACTGCGCGCTGCAAGCGTTTGCCGGCTTGATTAACTAATTGTTGTTGTCTGTGTATGCAAATGTTTACTGTAGTTGTTCGTATATAACTAATACATATGTAGGTATGTCAGAGTAGCTCTTGATATCCGTCTGGCCCCTTTTTTCTTTGCTGTTGACCCAATTGCATTTGGAATCGCTGTCATTGTTTAATTAATTATCAAATTAGTTACTGTAACCGCTTAAAGCGACATGCAATGCGAAACAATTGTGTGAATGTTGCACAAATCTCTCAAGTCTAGATATAGTCAACACGTAACCAGCAGCAGCAACAGCAGCAACAGTTGCCATTGAGCAATGTGCAGCAGATCTGATTTTTTTAATCAATTTATAGTACAAAAGGCAGCCTTGCTTTATATAACTAATCCTCTTTGGATAAATCAAAAAGGCAGGAAGCCACTTAAGCTGTGTGTAGTCGACGCTTGAATACCCTTACTCTACAAAGCTTTTAATCAATAGAGAGATTAATGTTGACAAAAAGTAATAACTCAATGGATCTAAAAGCCGCAAATTTGCATACAAATTAGATTCCATAAGGCGCTCTTTATTAGAGTTGAAGTTGAGTTAAGCTTTGTGCTGCCCGACGTTCACATACCCTAACCAGCATACTTTTTACATAAGTTAGCAAGCTGCTGACTTTTAGATCAAATGATGTATGCAAACAAGACTGTTAGACTAAATATTCTCATTTAGTCGACTATTGAATACCCTTAACTACAATTTTTATCTACGTCTATATAAATATATATATATTTTTCAACAGATCTGCCATATCTTTGCTCTAAATTTACATAATATATCCATTAAAAATCTATAATACATAGAAAACAAGCTGAAGCCGAAGTTTGAATACTCTTACCTAGACACTCTTACTAGATATATATAACTCAGCAGATCTAACATATCTGTACTTTAGCTGCAGCAAATTTGCATACATATGGCCTTACATAACCACAATACTCCCTCTCTCTCTCTTTAACTTTCTTAGGGTATTCCAAAACTGGGTAAATGCATTTTTAATCATGCACACAAAATTGCATATCATGTTTTCTTCTTCTTTTATTTCTTTTTGTTGCATTTCTATAACGAAAATCCGCCCAAAAAGCCCATTCACAAGCAAAGCTGTTGTTTTCACCTGACCAACAGGTATACAGACTCATGGAATTTTGTATAGTTGTTGTTGTTGTTGTTGCTTTTGCCCAGCGGCCAGTGTGCAAGCCCAAAAAGACAAGTGAACTTAAGCATTAGAAATGCTGGAGACAACAACAATCAACAAGTGCGTCTGTCTGTCTCTTTGTCTTCCTGTCTCTCCGTCTATTCGTCTCTCTGTCTCTTAGTGAGTCTTGTGTCCCGTTGTCTGGAAATGCGATACAAAAATCTTCGTCTTGTTTTGTTCGCATCTCGCGCTCGTTTAATGCTTCGTCAGTCACAGATACAGCTACAAAATGTATCTGCAACTGGCCAACTTCATCATCATCATCATCATCATCATTATCATTATCATTATCATTGTCATCATCAACTGAGAGTTGAGTTGGAGTCTCTGGCATTTCATGTCATCCATTTAACTGCCTCAACTATTCTACACCAGCAGCGAGGCGAGCTCTAGAAATTGCTGCCCCGTGGCAACAGCAAACAAAATTGTTTTAAAGACATATTTAAATAATTAAAGTTTAATTAGTGAAAATATGTTTAAACCATTATGCCCTGAATTTCTATGCTCAATGTGTTTGGGGCATAAAAATAGTTTTCATTATTTGAATATTTTCATAGCGGCTTTGTTTGGAGAGATTTTTTTAGACTTTTGCTAAAGTTTCGTATACGAATTTAGACGTCAATTATAATTTGTTTGGGATTATTATTATTATTAAGTGATTTAAAAATATACAAAATAATTAAATATTTAATTTTGGAATAACGAAAACTTAAGAGTTCGCTTTAAAAGAGTTTCTCGGCTCTTGGCTGAAATATTTAAATTTTTAAATACATTTTTATACCCTGAACCCATTGAAAATGGGAAATCAGGGTATAATGGTTTTGTTAAATGTATGTAACAGGCAGAAGGAGGCGTGGCAGACCCCATAAAGTATATATATTCTTGATCAGGGTGACGAACTGAGTCGATTTAGCCCTGTCCGTCTGTCTGTCTGTCCGTCCGTCCGTCCGTCCGTCCGTCCGTCCGTCCGTCCGTCCGTCTGTCCGTATGTATGAACGCGTCGATCTCAGAACCTATAAGAGCTAGAGACTTGAATTTTTTTTTGGAAGTCCCTGTATAGCAGGCGCAGATCAAGTTTGTTTCAAACAATCGATAACTTATACCGTTTTAATGTTATCGATTAAAAACCTTATCGAAATACGGTTTTTTAATTTTTTCTCGTACATATTTGGAGCTAGAGTCTCCAAATTTTACATTTAGTTTCATTTATATTTTATACAATTTCGGTTTTTGTTATATTTTGGATATTGGTTCAAAATTTTTCAAAAATTTTTAATTTGAAGGTTAGTTGCAAATATAGCCAATATGTGAATGTGTTTGCGATATTATGCAACTGAAAAATATTCAATATAATATGTAGATCATATGCTGAAAATTTCATTGAAATCCATTAAGTATCAGAGAAGTAATTAAACAAAACGTTTTGTCAATTGCAACATGTGACCAGAAACCCACCCCTGTTTTCATTTTTTCTATACATGTGCACACATACATTGAGACATTCGAATGCGAGCATTCTTGTCTGTTCTAAGAATCACAACAATAACAGCTGACTGCTTGAATTTTGTTATAATTCTTAGCTGCCTTTACTGTCAAATTTGCTACTGCTTGTCTAAGCAGTGCAGTGGCGGTGTTGATAGCAGCGGGGCACGTCGTGCCTTGTTGGTCTGTTGTTTTTATTGTTGTTTTTCACACACACAATGGCGGTGGAGGTCAGGTGATGTTGGTTCAACTCCAGCTGCGGAAATATCGTATTTTCTTAATTTTTTATTTTTTTCTTTTATTAAATTATTATTACTATTATTTAAAAAAAAAAAACTAGTCTTTTGACAAACATGCTATTTGATTTTGAAAGTGCAAGATTGGCAATTTAATTAAATTTTGTATAAGATACAAGATACGGAATATATTAAAAAACGCAGATCGGACGGGGTTCAGGGGATCTCCTAGTCGGGTACCCCCGACTAGAGTTTTCTTACTTGTTTATATTTATATTGATATTGTTTTTATATAATTAAATATTATTTTTTTAAGTAACTCAATTTCTAAAGTGCTGCAATGTTTTTTATATATTTAAATTTCATCTATGTATATTAAATTTTTTGAAATTTTCTTGCAATTCTCTCATTTCTAATTGCCTTAGCAACTTCTTTGCTTAGAACTTGGCAAACAGCCCTCGCTGCTTTTGTCTTAGAATTTCTCTTTGCATTTTTTTTTGTCTTCAACTTTTCTGTGTTTGTTTCTTTTTTTTAATTTTTTGATTTGCAAATCTTTTCTTGACTGGGTTGCTTGGCCGCCCCAGGGGTTGTCTTTCAATATGGTCATGGACAGGTACTGTCTCTCTCTCTCTCTTCCCACTCTCTCTCTTTCGCTCTCTCCCTCTAACTCAATATCTCTCTACATTTCTGATTGACTGTCTCTGTGTTTGTTTGTCTTGATGAGCAAGCGGCGCTTGAGGAGATTAGTTGGGCAGCTTTCTTTCGATGCTTAGGGCCCGTTTGTCGAGCTGTTGTTGTTGTTGTTGTTATCGTTAAGGCAACCCCTCTCTCCCCCTCACCCATATAGCCCCTCACTTTTTTGGAGTCCCCACTATGCAAATCGATGTCAGTGCATTAAATGAAATTACCAAATGCGGCTACGTGCCTTTCTAGGTCTTGGCAATTTACATATTTAGGCGTGCAGCCAAAAGACTCAGCTCGCATATCATTCGGAAATTATATAGTACATATATATCTAAATATATATATATATGTAGCGTTGTCTTCTGTGCTCTTTAGTTTCCGATTCGCTGTAGAATCGTTTGCTGTCTGAGCGAAGCAGCTGCTGTTGCTGCTGCAGTTGCAGATAGACGCGGGCGAGGTCTTCGAAAATCTTATCTCCAAGCACAATAAACGCGGCTTGTTTATTGTGGCCATAAAGTAAACCCAAAATAAAGATTTCATATACACAACATACAGTGTTGAGCAGCTGAAAATGGGTATGTTGGCTTGTAGTTCAAGTTCGATTCGTTAAATTTAAGATAAGTTTAAAGTTGATTACTTGATGAAATACGTCAAATATATATTGTATACATATGCACTGTTCGCCATGTGAAAGGGGTATATTAGCTTGGGCTGAAGTGCTGTTTAGCTGTTTGTTAGATTTAAGTCAGGTTTAAAATTGATTATTTGATATCTGTGAAGTGCCTGTTGTACTTTACATCTTTATAGACTGCTCCGCTTGTAATAAGGGTGTATTAGCTTGGGTTATACTTCTGTGTGTGAATGTTAAAGCTAAATACCTTTCGCTAAAATAAATGTTATATATTTAGAATTTGTTATGATCGTGTGTAAATATATATATTTTTATATAATATATATGATAAATAGCATATATAGTATATTTTGCCGACTATAAATATGCATTAATCAAATATAACACACATACAAACTTACTCTAATGAGCTCTATTTAAGTCTTATCTTCTTATAAACAAATGTTAGTCATTGTTTAAAATCAGCAAATTTGTTATTGAGATTGTTTTGCTTGTTTTAAAGTTAAATATATATAAATATATACCTATATAGCTATAATCAATAACAGCTATCAGAAATTGCAATTTTTTTTATCAAAATTTGCACCAAGTACTAAAAGCATAACTAATTTTTACAGTTAAATACAAATCAATATATCTATATCTATCAATATATAAAATTTATTTACTATATATTTATATACTATGCATTTCGTTTGATTTAAGTTTGTGTAATGCAGCACTACTATTTTCATGAACGCTATTGTAATGCAGCACTACTATTTTCATGAACGCTATTGTATATACTATATATATATACTGTTTACTTGATTTGGTATCTAAAAACATTTTGATTAGAGCTCAAATTAATGTATTTCAATAATATTATATATATATTATAAATATCTTTATATTTATATATTTATATTTATAAATCTATCTAGATATTTAAGGCCTGGCTTTAAGACTTGACACAATTATAGATCAAGATTCAACATTCTCCACCTAGAATAGAGCATTGCTTAGTCGTTCTCATCCATCTAAATTTCTCTCGCTTTTGCTTGCAGCACCAAAAAACGAAGAACGCACGAGCTGTTTATGGAGCAAACGCCCCTCCGCACAAACAAAACTGAAAAATTTGTATATCGCTGCGGCTGATAAGGCAAATGGGCGCTGGTAAAAGGCCAAGACAATGGCCAAAATGCGAGCGTAATTAACAAAATGTGCGCCGAGCGACAAGTGAATGAAAATAGCTGAAAAATATACGAAAAAAATAGACAGAAAACAAGCTAAACAAAAAGAAAACCAACAAAAAAAAGTGTTGAAAACAAAACCAGTGTTGAGAAGTGGCGCGAGGAGAATTGCATTGAGCGCTGAACTTGACAGCGCAACGGAGGCGCCTACGGCCGGTTCCCAGGCAACCGAATTGCAACTGTCTGTGTGTGTGTGTCTGTGTTTGTGTTTGTGCATGTTAGTTTGTGTTCACTGTAGCTGAGTACAGTGTGTAACGCTATGTGTGTGTGCGTGCGGAAATGGCTTAGCGCAAAAATGTTGTGATTAAAAGTGAACGTTTGTGTGTCAAGCGGGTTCAAGTGAAGCGAAAGCGTCAAATACCAAAACAAAGTGAACTAACTGCAACAACAAGCAAAGAAACAACAACAACAGCGACAGCAACAACAACTCATTAAGCTGCAACAACAGCACAAGCTACAGCTACAACAATGGCAGCCGACGCAATTGCAGGCAGCAACACAGCAGCAAACACCACAACAACACCTACAACAACACCTACAACAACACCAACAACATCACCTATAACACCTACAGCAACAACAACACCTGTGGACAGTCCCGCTCAACAGCTGAACAACAGCGTAGACAGCGGCATCGCCGTTCTTGACGTGGATCATCAAGCATTGAAGCGACGTCAGCGTCTGCAGCAATGCCAACGAATTCTGCAACTGTTGCAGCGCGACCAGCCCACATATCAAGAGCTGCGCGATAGATTAAGGTGAGTTCCATGCTTAATCTATTCAAAATAACACAATAATTGGCCTGATTGATTGGTTGAGGCTGCAAATAACTTGAATTGCAATTGATTTAAGTGAAGTTTTTAGTTTAAGCTGATTACGAAAGTCGAGAAATGACTCGCTCTTTGTTTATCTCTCTCTCTCTCTCTCTCTCTCTCTCTCTGTGTGTGTTTCTCTGGCTCTGTCACTCGATCTCTCGATGTTCCACTCTCTCTCTCTCTCTCTCTCTCTTATTGTCCCACTGTCTGTCTCTCTCGTTGTTCTTTTCACACTCACTGTTTCTCTCTCTTTATCTTTTTCCCTCGCACTGCCTGTCTCCATGTTTGTCTGCCTGTCGCTATCGCTATCTTTCCCTCTCTGTCTCTCTCTGTCTGTTTATACTGCTACCATATCTCTCCAGATAGATATCTACCTCTCTCTTTTCTGTTTTCCTTCTCTCTTTCTATCTCTTTTTTCTCTGGAAATCTTCTTTTGACACTTTTATTCGGAGTACTTTAAAAAGCTTTTCAATCAACTTTAATATGGGCCTGCAGATACCCAAAAAAATGCTAAATTCGATAGAATATAACTCTATAATCTATATATTCTAGGATAACCATCTAAAGAATTAATCACACTAAATTATATTTTAAAATACAAAACTTACAAATAATAAATAATTCTCTAAAATAAGTTCCGGGTTTATCTTGATTTCATTTATGCTCAAGCTCTTACATAAGTTGGTTATTTTTTTGTGGTTTTTTGATTTATTGAAATGAATAATGAATCTCTATTTTTTTTAATGTAAATTTCGCAATTATTTTGTCAAATATTTGACACATGCGAACGAAGCTAATTAACAAATTTATGATGGCCCACGGCAGCAGAAAAGTTGAAGAGGCTGTCGGACGGATGTGGCTGATGATGGGCTTGGCAGACATACGGCATGTGGATGGATGCTCTCAACTGCAGCTGCTGTTTGTCAATTGCTGATTTGATTAGCATTTTGTTTGGGTGCGTTGCGAAGCTGACAAAAGTGCGACAAACTTCAGACTTGCAATTTGCAAAATTTGTCGACCTCAATGACAACAGTAAATTATTCGCAGGTGCAGTCAGTGCAATAAAATAACGCCAGTCGCATCTGGGAAGGGAATATACAATATATAGAGAGAGACAAATGTTCCCACTCGACACACAATACACTTAAAAAATCACAAAAACAAAAACAAACAAAAAAAGAGATAAAACTCTTTTCATTACTCATCTTCAAAATGTGTTTTATTGCCAAGTCAGGCGCACTGAGAGATGAGCAACATCGTTAAGCTTGTATATATATATAAATATATATATGTATATACTATATATACTATATACTATATATATGTATATGTTTGTATTTGTGCCTAACAGTTCGTGTAATATCTTCATCATTATGATGTTCTTCTTACTCAAAGAATAACTTAGAGTATTATGAATAGTTGTTATTCTTCTGTGTGCTTGCGTTTGCAAAATTAGCTGAATTTCTATGGGGTATATCAATTGGGAATTGTTTTTTGATATTTACGTTCAATTTTTGTTCAACTTTTTGTTTTGTTTTACTGAATTTGAGCTATGCAGCTGCAGCAATTAGTTGCGTATTTTAAAGAAAATTATCAATAAACAGTCTCAAATACCTGTTAAACGTTTTATAATTTTATGGATATAAATCATAGCATTGAGCGGAATTTATAAATTTACATAAATTTCCTTCAAATTTACTTAATTCAAACAAAGTTTTAATTTAAATTCAGACAGTACTTTTAAAAGTTATCGAAAGTTTTTCAAACTATCGATATTTATCGATATATGCATTTATAGATTTGCAAGCATTTGCCACACAGTCTTTCTGTACTGCACAGTTTTTCGATAATTCTCCCTCTTTAGGCTCTAATCGCACATAGTATTCATTCATGCTCATTGCGGACTATTAACACAAACTTTCAGACTTTAATTCACATTGAATCTTATCAGCTCTATGAGCGAACGCAATTCGAATTTATCTTATCGCTGAATTCATAATTAATTTGATGAATGCCAATTAATTGGGTCCGCCAAAGAGAAAAACAAACAGGCAGACAGCAAAGCACGTGAAACGGGCTCTGGTCGTAATCCATTTTCATTTTGCCATTGGCAAACTGTTTTTCCAAGTTTTGCCATCGATTTTCTTTGATTTGAGCCGTTTGCTTTGCTGTCCACGCGATTTGCATAAATGACAAAGAGCTAATTGGTCAAATGACAAAAGTTATTCAGCTGTCTTTCACAGCTCAGTCCTCTTTAACCCTATTTGTCTCTATCTCTCTCGCTGTCTCTGTTTGTCTCTGCTTTCATTCTTTGTTATCGCCTTTTATTATTTTTGCCTGTGACTAAACTAAATAAAGTCCAGTTCCACTTTGGATACTCGCCACAACGCACACAAAACAAAAACCCCTAAACAAAATTCAAACAAAATTTATATAAAACTAAACTAAAAATCCGGCCTAAATTTCTCATAAATATATATCTAAAATTGTTGCTCTTGAACGACTCGGCCCAATTATAAGGCGCTTGTGATATAACCTTAAAATCTTGACACTTATCTGTGAAATTTTTCATTGCGTTGCCTCTTTCTCATTTCTGTTTTTTCTCAACTTTTTTTTGTTTGTTTTTCTCTCTATTATTATTATTTTTTACGATTATTTATTTATCGCGCGCTGTTATCAAATCAAAAACGAATGCCAGGCTTTTTTTTTTAAACAAAAAAACAAATATGACTATATAATACCCCTCTCTCCACATTATATATATAAAACGCCAAACTGCAAAAAAAGTGTAGGAAAAGTAAACCCAACGACGCAGTCGCAAACTTAAGTTAAGTCAGTTAAGATCGTCGCGAAGTGTGTGAGAGACTTCCTAAGTCAGCTGGCGGGAAAATTAGGTAAATTTCTGATAAGTATATAGACGAGCGCCGACAGCCGACAGCTGACAGCAGATAGCTGCAGGCTCAATTTGCGTGCTCAGGCAATCAATTAACAAGTTCTTTTATACATACATATTTATATCTAAAATAAATGCCAAAAACAAAACAAGTTTTGATTGATAAACGTTGTAAAAAATGCTTAATTGCGAAATAAAGTTCTTGGCTCGTTCAATTATTTATTCAAACTTGAAGTCGTGAAGTGTAAAAAAGTGTTAAAAAAAGCGACGAGAGAAAAACTATTAAAAATGACTTTGATGTCTGTTCGAATGTATAAAAACAATTTGCAATTCGTAATTCGCATTTGTCATGTTTAATCACATGTTTTTTTCCTCAAGCACACACAGTTCGAGACAATTGCTGATGACCAGTGTTAGATAACGTGCCAAAAAACAATAAGAAGAAGAAAATAAATTGCAAATTCTCTCAAGCAAAAGCAGAAAATTTCTTTGCATTAATCAGTTGTGTTTAATCTGCAAGCAAACAAAATACAAAATCGTGATTGATAGTGTTTAAAAATAACTCTAGCAAGAGCACATACCAGGCGATAAGCACAGGTAAACAGCTAAGCAGCTAAGCAGCCAAAACAGGTAAAAAGTCTAGTCGAAGTTGTAGTAGAAATTGCATTTTCAAGTGTAGCCTTTCGACATAATTGAACTTAAGTGCTCAAATGACATTGGCTTAAATTAACAATGGAGTTAGCTTAAATGACTAAATGACCAAATGACACTGGCTTAAAATAAATCATGCATATCAAATTGATTAATGTTGAGGCAGCTTTAAGTTCATTGCTTTGTATGCAAATTTAACAAATTTATCAAACTAAAATTTTTATAGAAATTAATTTTAAAAAACATTTGATTAAGTTTATAAATTGACTGATATTTATTATATATTTATAAATAAATAAATATAAATAAACAAAAAAATATTATATATAAATAAACATTTTTGTCATATATTTTGTTATATTTATATGTAAAAAAGCTTAAAATGCGCTTTAATTCAACTGAAAATATTTCTAAATATTTATTTTCATATACACAAAGCGCTAAATTTTAATATCCAACCAACATTTGAATATATTTTTCATTAAACATATTAATAATTATGGTTAGATAAATGCAGAGTGTAGAGAGCCAAGCTATGTCTATAACATAAAGTTTTCTACTCAAAAGCATTTGTTTTAATTAAGTTAAATTTCACAAACAAAATGTTTTTTTTCTAGCAGCTGCTGTTTGTATTTAAGTTCAGTAGAAATAAGTGCAAATTCCAAGTTCAATTTGATTTGGTTTTAAAAATCTGTTTGTAGCCAGCAGTTGAAATAAGATTGCCTTTGCTTAAGGTCATGACTCATGAGTAATAAGCACTCATATTTGTGCCATAAGTTAGTCAAACATTTAAAAGATATTTAATAAATGTTTGGCAACTAAATATATATATATATATAATATATATATAATATATTATATGTAATATTTTAAGCCAGTGTCATTAAGAAGTAAATGAGAAATTTTATAAAATTCTTTAGTGTCAACAAACAATACTTAAAAGTCAACTAAATTACTTTGGTGCCCACTTAAAAGTCAACTAAATTACTTTGGTGCCCAACAAGTGTCATTTAGACATAAATTTAATCAAGTGCTATTCAAGCTACATAATGTCATTTGGTCATTTATTAAAAGTTCTACTCAGAACTCGAAAAATCTAAAATCAAACAAAATGTTTAAGGAAGTGTCATTGCAGCATAAATTTCAACTCTGAAGTAATTTATATTATCACATATTGATATTTAGATAACTTTCTGCGTTACCTGCCTACTTTGAGCAAGTGTCATTCAATCACAATTTTAAAATTCTGTAAAGTTCATTGCTGTCACATGTTCAAGAACTTAGAGCTTTACAACTTCTGATTCAGTTTGTATTTTAATCAAATCTCTTTCAATCATAAATTTAAAATTCTCCTAAATGCCTAACTCTTACCAAACGACACTGCAAACCTAAATACCTTACGTAGGGCATTACATTGAAAGCATTTATTTAACTATGAGCTAACTTACATGCGTATATGAATACAAACATCTATATATATATATACATATATACTACATGTACAACATGTTATATATATTATCTGAATGATAAGATATGTTCGAGCAACAATGTCAAAGACAGCGATAGTTAGTTATTTTTTCTACTTCCCACATTTTAGACTGATAATCCCCTCGCGTAGAACTATTTTCAGATTGAGTTTGAGTTTGTTTTTAGCTTGCGAGTAGAGCTGCTGTGTTCTGTGTGTCTGTGCTTTGTGCTTTGAGTTGTTGCATTGCTTCAAATGACAAATGACAAATGAGAAATTTTCACAGTGTTGCAAGCGTCTGTTGCGGCCCTACAACTGGCTAATGGAGCTGCCCATGCATCGGGGCAACAATAATTTATTCCTGGGTCTGACCAGCGTCGTTGGCCTGATCGGTGGCGCCTATCTGCTCCAATGTGGCGCTAAGCATTTGCTCAGGTGAGTCGAGTTGAGTTGTTGGACCACCAACAGGTTGCACCTGCTCTAAGTTCAATTGCTGCACGTGCAGCGAATCGCACATTCAGTTAGCTAAAAACTTGGCTAGTTTTATTTTTTTTTACATTTTTAGTTACCTTTTTAGCTTGATTTTCGTTTTCAGTTACGTGTTGATTACGTTTGCGTGTTAGCCAAAAAGACATGGGAAAAAAACAGCTGAATAAAAATGTGTAAAACTATCTTGGGAGCATTTAAAAAATTGCACATAAAAACTGATTTGGCATAATTGATGTCCACTAGAGTTTCGTTTTGTATACCCTGTAAGCAGAGCCAAAGGGGAATATAAGGCTTTTTGACAGAGCAAAAACAGTTGTTGTTTGCCATTAAGATATGTTGTTTCCTTATGTATGTCCTGTTAGCATTCTAGGCTGTCTTGATCAAGGATTATTACCCCTTAGATTCAAGTCGATAAATATCGATTTACAACTTTGGCTTTAAGCACATAATATGACAGACGATTTGCTTAAGTATCGCCAATCTTCTGGTCATAACCTCAAGATGTTTCGAATAGTTTTAGACACATTTGCAGCTTAGGCTCTTAAATCATATTTGTAAGCTTAAACCATCAAATTTGTCAGGCATCTACTTTAATTTGAATATAAATTTAGTATGGGAAGATAATATATAGAAAAATATGCTAAAATATGAATTTAAAGGTATTAGAAAGAGATTTATGTCATTTACAGGGTATCATCTGCACAATCAATCTTTTGTTTCATTTTCTGATGACTTTTGTGTTTGTCTTATTTGGCAGTTGGTAGCTGAGCTCAATTTTTGATTTCCTTGATCGAGCCACAAATCAAGTCGCTTGTGTAATAACTTAATTCGCCAATGTCTTTAATTGGTCAACAACAATTGGTTTTGGCAGCTGTTGCCAATTTCGATTGTCTAGCGATTATCGTTTACCGTTGGCAAACATTTCATAACAATGTGACACAAATTTGACATAGCGGAAATCGTTAAGAACCCCTTGAGTTAACGGTCCCTATAGACCTCTCTGTCTCTCAAGTACAATAACAATTAGCAAAGAATAATATTTTTCTTTGTCTATTGAAGCTAATGAGGCATTTGTTTATTATGTATTAACAATGTCTTCGTATAGTTGCAATTGTTTAAACAATCATCAGCTGGCTTTTATACACTTTATACACTCTACAATGTTCGCTTTCTTAGCTGAAAACTGAAAACGAGAGACGCTTCATGCATAAATGGAAAGTCAGTCAGTCAGTCAGTTTATATGGCATTATAATTATAATTAACGCCTGTCAACGTCACTTGGCTAAAAGTATTTTAATGCATAAGTGCGCTACACTGACAGAAAAAAGTGGCAGCTAACGAAACTATTCCATTTTGAGTAAAATTTGTGTTGGTTGCTCTGAAAGCAGGCAAATTACATAAGAAATAATTGAAAATGTTTAAAGCTTTAAATGCGATTTACCATTTGAGCTTAGCATTAATTAGTATTTATTTACTTATACTATTTTGCTAAGGAAGCTTAAATAACAAGAAACTTATATCACAATTAAACATTGTTAATTAAAAACATTTAAAATGCGTTTAAATCTGATTGAAGTTTGAAATGAATGAATATTCATTATTCATTCAGTTATATTATAACTTATTATATTATATACTAACCTTAATTTAAAGACTTTGTCTCTTATAAACACCTGTCCTCTTAAATCTAATCAAAAATAATATTTCAAGTTATTTAAGTTATTTTCACTTCATAGAAATTTGTCTAACCTGCTTCTGCAGCGCTTAAATTCTTTTAATGTGTCTCGAAAATGAGAATCAAAACGGGTTCAATTAAGATGCCACTCGCATAGCAAGTGAAAAGTAACACAAACAAAAACCAAAACCAAAATCAAGAAAAAAGTGTTACAAATGTGACAGAATTTTTATGTTTACGAAAGTGGCTAAAAAGCAGTCAAGCCAACTTTGAGGAAATGTACAAAAATTGACTACGAATATTAAAAGTGTTGTCGAACGATTAACAAATGAAATTAAGTGTTGCATATCAGCAAAGTTCGTTACAACAATTCGTTGCATACTTTGGGGCGTTTGCTAATTGAGCTGGAATTTCGTACTGAATAAGAAATATTTATATGTGCGCCGCAAATTGCTAAGCAACATATTTGCAATTAATGTTAGCACAGCAAAAAAAAAAGATTACAATGAATATCTGTAAATTGTTGTTACTTTTTTTTGCGCTACGACAAATTAGCAACTCAGGCATTGACACTGGCATTGAGATTGAAAGTCAAGTATAAAAAAAAAACAAGCATGAAAATGTTCTACACAGCAAAATCTTGTTAAAAAAAAAATATCTGTTCATATTTATGTTATTTATAGATTTATTTATAATATTTAAATTTGTATTTTTTCTTTAATTTTGATAAAGACTTAAAACCCGTTTCATTTTGGGCGCCATTTATTAATCAGCAATCATTAGACAGACTAATAAATTAATAAATTCCAAGAGCTACAATTTATAAAAATAAAAATAAAAAATAGAAATACAAATCACACAAATTAATATGCATAACAAAATCTTAGTGAAATCAAAACTCGTTTGCGGAATTTTCGACAATATTCTACAACAAAATCAAATTTCGCAATGAATAATGAAGTCAGACATTGAGAAAAGCAAACGCTAGACGAACAATTAATCAACATTAAAATCAAATTCAAATTCCAGTTCGAATTTGAATTTGAATTTGAATTTGAATTCGAATTAGACTGCAGCATCAGCTGTCCAACACTGTCAGAACTGTCAAGCTTTCTACATACATATTTGCCAGCAGCTGTAAGATTTGCTGTTTTTCTTCTAGGCAAAACGCGTGAATTACTCAAAATCCCAAAGCCAAAAAAAAGTAGACAGCAACAACAACAACAACGCGCTAAAGCTCTTACGTCATCAACACGCTCGTCTGTGCCTGTCTATCCGCATGTGTTTAGCATTTATGTTTGTTTGTGTTTGCTTCACTCTCACTCTCTCAATACTCCACACTGTAGCGCTAAGCGTTCTCGCGCGCTTCTTGCTGTGCGCCTCTCTCTCTCTCTCTGTGTGTCTCTCTTGCTTTCTATGCAAAAACCGGCATAAGCTGTGTGCGTCGACGCGTCGCTGTCGTCGCAAGCTCAGCTGTTAGCTACACAGGCGCGCTCAAAGCGAACTGCGCATAATAAAACCAAAGCTGGTGCGAGAAAGTTGTCGGCGCGCTACGACGAACCAGACATAGATAAAACAAAACTCGCAGTTAATTCGAATTCGAAAAAATAGTAAAAACAGAAACAAATCAATTTACGGCCATGCAACAAAGCAAAAGCCAGCTCAGTGCCAAAATAAGCAAACTGAAAAAACAATACCAGAGTTCAATAGCAAATTAAATCGAAGTTAAAGGAAATCAACAACAACAACAACACCAAGAGCAATAAGCAAACGTGAAGAGTATAGAAGTTGCGTTGTTAGCCAGCCAGCCAGCGAGTCAGCCAGCCAGCGAGTCAGCATGTTGTTTACGTCCAGTGTAATCTGCCAAGTGGAGAAATTGCTCTGTGCACCGATCAGTTTCGCCGTCTTCGCCTTCCTCTTCATGGCCTGCACCATGGAGGTGGTGCTGCTGAAGCTGACCACCAGTGCGCATATCTTTGGCCGACCGCCCAACCACGATGACTATGATGAGGGCGGCCAATTCGAGGAGGAGGATATCTACTATGAGAATCTCGAAAATAACTATGAACATTGGGCGCGCAGGCGTCTACGCTATCATCAGCGTCAGCAGCAGTTGCTACAGCAGCAACAGCAACAGCAACAACAGCAACAGCAGCAATTTCTATAGACAATTGTCTCTTATACGACTGAAATTTCTCCAATTAGACTTTAGTTTTTTTTATTATTTCGATTTCATTTGCGTCTGTATGTAAACAATTGCAAAATTTTCTGCCATTTCATTTGAAACACACTCGAAAAGAAATAAGTGAAGAAAAACAAAAATTTGTGTTAATATTTTGTGCACGTTGTTAACATTATATATATGTATAAAGATAGATATAAAGGTATATAGATTTATATATACTCAATCATTTTCGAGTATTCGGTTTCAATTACGTGCATTTGTTTTTTTTTTTTTTTTGTATAGAAATTTGCATAAATTGTAAATGACTGACATAATAATCATAATATCTACATATTACATAACCTAATCTATCAAATATCCAATACTATATATACTATACATAGACCCTATTCAGCTAGCAATAGATGTAATTTAAGTTCTCTTCTATCTGTATATGTGATTGTTATAAACAAACTTTATCTATACTGTTATACTGTTATACAACTTGTTCAGTGTTGTAAGCTATCCTAAGTTATAATTCCAAATAAACAACATGATATATACCAGTAGCTTAGAGATAAATTGCAAAATCACTTTTCACTGGTCAAAACGGGTTTAACGATGGTTTTTCTTCCGCATTTTTCCTTATGCAATAGTCACTGAAGGAGGCGGAGAAAGAGATAGACAGAGAGAGATAGAGAGATAGAGATGGAGTATCTTAATTACAGTTTCGATTTGGTTACGGAACTTGTTTTAGAAATATTAAAAACATTTAAATATTGTTTTTTTCTTAACTAATTAAACAGATGCTAGCAAAACACAAAATTATAAATTAAACAAAAATTAGCAAAGCTCAACCTTCATGGAGTTGTTTAACCTTTTGCAAAATAATTTGTATATTATCTAGAATTCTGCGTCACAAGCTTAGGCAAATTCAATACGAAATACTGCAAAAAGGAAAGTAAGAAACAAAATATAAAAAAAGAAACAAAAACTTGGAATTGTGTCAAGAATGGAAGCTATACTAAATACAATATCCAGAGTTTCAGACTAGACAAAGCAGTTAACAAAGATTTTTTTTGCATAAATTGATGAACTAAAGAACAGCATCGAAGAGAGTAGAGAATGTATGTAAAAATTGAATAGGCATTTCATTTAATTATGGCATGAAAAGAGTTGAATCTTGGAACTGTGTCAAGAATGGCAGCTGCTTGAACATATTCACGCCTTAAGCCCAAGTCTAAATGTTTAATAATCGTTATGCATAAAATGTTGAAGTAGAGAAATGGTTGGGAGAGTCTTTCGTATGAGTATAAACTTAGTTTAACTACAGTCGAGTCGCGATAATTCGAAATGGCAAGGGGATCAGTTTTTTTTCGATTTACACAGAAATTCAAATTATCGAGATTTCTATCATATAGATATCCCCATCAAGGGGATAGAATTTTTTTCGATTTATCGCCATTTTCGATTTAGCGGGGTACAAATTACCGAGACTCGACTGTATATGATTTTATTTCATTTAATTTGTTGCCAATTTCTTACTTTATTAAATGAAAAAATCAACAATTTTTTAAAATATAAATTAAAAATATATTCAAAAAAAAAAAATTTTAATTTATAAATTTATATTTAAATTTTCAATTTATAATTTAAAAGTCTAATTATTTTTAATTCATTATTTTAAACGGCTTTTTCTATTATAAAAAAATAAAATAATAATAATAAGAATTTTTATATAATTAAAATATAAGCTAAATAATAATATTTTATATTTGAGTTTTTCTATATAAAATAAATTAATAGAAAATTATAAAAGAAACAAAATTTTATTTTATTTCTACATTAAATTAATAAATAGAAAATTATAAAATATATATAAAATAAAATAAAAAAAATGTTTATTAAATTACAGTCGAGTCCCGATAATTCGAAATGGCAAGGGGATCAGTTTTTTTTCGATTTACACAGAAATTCAAATTATCGAGACTCGACTGTAACGAATTTTTTTCAAGGGGATAGATTTTTTTTCGATTTATCGCGATTTTTGATTTAGCGGGGTACAAATTATCGAGACTCTACTGTATATTAAAAAGTTATACATAATAAAAATATATAACAATTACATATTATTGTATTCAATGTCTTTTAATTTTTCTATTTCATTGATTTTTATGAATAAAACTTAAAAGACAGCTCTAAATAGATTCCAATTATTAGTTTAAATACATTTTTTTTATTCTTTCTTCATAACAGATTTTGGAATAAAATTTCTTTTTATGTAAAAAAGTTATAAAAATAATTAAACTTATACATTTTAATGCATAAATAAACTAAAATATATTTTTTTAAATTTATTCGTATATCTATTTTATTTTATTTTTATTTTTTTTTAGCAAAATAGTCGCTAAGAAGCCGAAGAAATCGACTGCCAGCGAGGAGCAGTCCAACTGCAATGTCTGCTGTGCGGAATTGGATTTAAGCAGTGCCAAAAAGTGAGTAAAATATGCGCTCTACTTAGAGCTAGTCTAATGACTCCCCCTCTCTCTCTCTCTCTCTCTCTTTTATTCTACCCCGCAGCTACGTCACATGTTGCACGTGTGGCAAGCAGGTGTGTCGCGGCATCAAGTGCGCCAATTGGCTGCCAAAGGCAGCGCAATGGGTGTGCGAATTGTGCCACAGTTCGAAGCAGTCGCTGGAGCAAACTTCGTCCTGGGTGGCCGAGCAGATGTCCTTCAACCAGCAAAAGTTAATCTATCCACTGCGTGCACGCAGCGAAATCTATATACCCATAAGCGCAGAACTCGCCGACAGCTCGATGCGTAAGCCCAAAATAAAGCCAAAAAAAAGCTAGAACTTATAGCTAAATCCCATCTTTCTTTACAGAGTTCGAGAGCGTCAGCCAAATCGGCATGAATACGAATATGAACTCGGATGAGCGCAGCAGAATAAGGGAATATGTTGAGGAAATCGTAGCGGAAATGCTCGGCAGTAATCTCGATCACATCAAAGTCAGCCAATTGTCCAAGAGCGAGAACTGTAAGTAGACACAGCTGAAAGACACAGCATATGAAATGGGCTTCGCAGATTCGCTTAGATTTGATTAGTGCAAATGCAATCTGTGGCGAGTGCAAATTTCCCTCAATTGTTGCGAATTTAAAATGAGCAGCTCGCTGTGTATATACAGATGATTCTTTATATATTATATATATATACATATATCATTTATCTTGTTTGTGTTGGAAATGTACTGAACAGTTCAGAGACCAAGCACAGCTTTTGCTAGCGCGCACTTAAAGTGAAGTCAGATTCAGGGCAATGAACCATGTTTTTATTTTTTCTCATTCAATTATACAACACAATTCCAGTGCAATTTCGCTGTTAAAGCTGAGGCAACAGCGTTTACAGCTCTTTAGTAAAACGGCACACCTAAAAGTATGCAGCGAAATTTTCAAAATAATAAAGCTGAATTTTAGATAGATATTATTGTATAATTTAGCGCATTTTGGACTTCTGGACTTAAATAGATATATATAAAGCCTATAAGAATCCGTAGCAGCATCTTTTAATATTTTATAAGAATTAAGGCAAAAGCTTTCAGACTATAGAAAATCTAGACTATGCAAAATAAAATGAAATTTTGTTGCTTTTTTCTATAGAACTTAGAAAATATCAAGATCTTTAAAATATCAACATTTTTGAAATAAAATGTTTGAAAATCTTTAAATATTTTGATAATAATTCGTACTTAAGTGTGTGAGCTTTAAAATTGAATCAATAACCAATGAAAACTTGATTCTGTTTAACAATTGACATATAATTTTAAACTCAATGAGGCATTAACATTTACATCTAGTTTCTGAGATTGCCTTTAGGCAAAAAGACTGCATACTTAAATAATTAATAGAACTTGTAGGGAAATCTTTAATCTTTGGTATTATAAAGTGTGACTGGGCCTTATAAAAATCTAGAATCTTAAAGCAAAATGTTGTAATAAGAGCAAATTATAGATATTCAGACTTAAGTATGTCTTTTAAAAAAGCTTTTTGCTTTTGCCTTTGCAACTTTTCTAACCACCCACCAAATGGCATTGCATACTTAACTGCCTAGCGGGCAGCGAAAGCTTTTAACCAACTTCATTGCATACTTAATGTGAAATTTAATTATACTTTATACACACACAACAACTACACACAACACACGCACAACACACACACACCCATTCACACATACAAACTCAATGCACTGCATACAGACCTGCAGCTGTTTGATAAATTTCATGCGAAATTGAGCAATCTGTTTATCAATGTGGAGAACGCGCTGTGCGCACGTGCCTACAAAGGAGGTAAGTCCTTGCGTGTAGCTCTGTTCTGCCACTACCCCAAACAAAATTTTAAAATACTACCAATACTACTTCTCTAATCTGCTGTGTAGTGCCTGTTTAACCTGTTCGTATCCAGCATGAGTCATGGCTATAATAATAATAATAAAAAATCGTATCTCTGTATTTAACGCACGTTGTTATCTTTATGCATTTATCTATGTGTGTATCCATACAGCTCGTATGCGTAATACTTGAAGAATTCTGCAGAGATACACATATCTATACACCTGTACACCTAGCGTATACGTAATATTGCTAGAATGTCATAGAAATCAATGAATATACAAAGTTGAATTATGCCTATCAGTAAATAATAAATACGAACTAAACTAAAATGAAAACAAAAAGAAAAAAGCAACGAAAATCGCGGTCAACACTAATTGATAACAGCAACACAGACACACACACACACACATGTGATAAGGCAAAAGCATATGAAACTGATAAGCAGAAATCGCTTCTCTCTCTCTCTCCTTCTCTCGCGCTTTCTCCTTCTCTCTCGCTCAATTTGAAATACCGACAAGTACACAACACTTTATAAGCATTTAAGAATTGTAGCGACAGTTGGCCTTAACCAGATGACAAGCCGAGATACTCACACATAAATCATACGCAACGTGCGCCGCCATTGCTCACCAACTGGTTTAAGCCAATAGCCACAGCCACAGCCAACAACAGCTGCAAATTGACAATTTACACGGCTGGTCGAGTCGAATATTCAACATATTTGCTTAGTGTTTAGTTTTTTTTGTTTTTTGTTTTTTTTTTAAGTTTTTCGACTGTCCCATCCTTCAAATTACTAAATCAAATATGTTCGTTGAGTGTAATAACTTAGAGGCACGCTAACACACAATGATTGCATGAAATAAACATGTCAATCACTTGAAAGCTTGAATTGCACAAACACAAAACTTATTTAGACCTATTACGACTACAGGAAACAAACAAGTTTTTCAAAATTGTGCTAGAATTATTATAGAGCGCTGATTTCTGATTTCATTTGAATTGTCTTTCAAGTTTGAACTTTGCTTGGAAGAATTCCAGTTATTTCTACAATTGAATTCAGTTAGTTTGTCAGGCAGTCAATCAATCAATCAAACTGACTGCCTTTCTATATGTATAATAACTTGAACGATTAGAGCAGAGTTTTTCTAGATCATTAATTTGTTAGTCAATCAGTTAGTCAGTTGGCTAGTAAAATGATCTTGGTGCGTGCTCAATCACTAAAACATTTAGTCAATCAGTCATCAAAAATAACTTTGAATACAAGTAGATTGATCAACTAATTGATTAACAATAACGAATTTCACTGGTTATACAGCACTGATCAGCTGTACATTCAGTCCATCTTTGTTAGTGTTTCAATCAATCATTAAGTCACTCACTTGATCTTAGGGAGTTGAGTGATGAATAACACCTTTAAATACAAGCTTAAATATAATGCAGTAACTAAGGTGCATTTTCTAAAGGTCATCCATTAGTTAGCTATTCAATCAATCAATCATGCAGTCAGCTAGAAAATTTAGATATACATATACATATCTATATATATTTAAACAATTTCTTCTATATCGGTTGGTTATCAACCTATCCATCAATCAGTAAGTCAAACATTGAATCACCTAAGAAAAAGAGCCTTATATACAGAGTTTCTTGAGGCCACAGCTTCACAAAGGCATAGATTAGACTTTATAGAATTCAATTAAATATAATTAAATAAAGTAAATTTTAAAAATGTTTTTTAAATTCCACAAAGCTGTATATTCTTATGAATCTGCTGTAATAAAAGCTACAATATCCTATAATTTTGTTGCAGGAATTTGGCATAGTTTTGAGCTGTATGAAAACCGTTCTCAATTCTTACATGTTAAGAACTTGTGAAGCACAAAGCGCGCGAATATCGAAATGCCTCAAATAAACAAAAGCAAACTGTTTGTATGCCATTGCAAAGCTATCGATGAGTGTGTGTCTGAGTGTGTGAGTGTGCAGGTGATTGTGTGTGTGTGTGTGTGTGTGCGTTGCGCTGTTAGCTGCGATTGTCGACTGCTCGCAGCAGTTGCCAGACGCAAAGCGCGCCGATCGCAACGTTTTTTTTGGCCGCGCGCCGAACAGCCAAAAGCCGGGTGAAAAATAAAGTAAAAGAAAGAAGAAAGAAAGACAGACAACAAAGTAAAAGCAGTAAAAATTTATAAAACTAAAGTGTTAATGATAACAAGAAACTAAAATAAAAACAAATATTTAAAAAATAAAACAACACTAAATTGTGAGCTGTGCAGATAACAGATAACAAACACACACACATAGACGCAGTGAAGAAAGCTGCACAGCCAACCTTGACCCTCTATAATAATAATAATAATATTTTTTATATATATGAGCAAAAATCAAAGCTAAATTTCAAACGTGGCCTAAGCAAAAAGCAGGAAAAATATTTTTTTAAATGCTAATCAATCTTAATGATGGTTTAAAGCGAAATAAAGATTATGCGCCAATAATTTATGCCACGACATAAAATATATAATTTATATAAATATATATAAGCAGATGAATATGAGCTAAGACTTGTTAGCCAAGTGCAAAAAACAAAAACTAGGCTTAAACATGTTAAGCATTTATTTTATATAGTAAGCCGAACTCTGAACTGAACTTGACTTGTGCACCTTGTACAGCGCACTTATACACTAGACACCATATATTATATATATATATATATAAAGTATATATATATATATGTATAGGGTACGATCTGTGCCGGTTAAGGTTCAGTTTCGGCTTTGCTTCATTAATGACAGTCGCATATGCAAAGCGAGTCAGATACATTTCAATCTTTGACATTTTGTGCGCACAACTCAATGACTAACGGCATTCAAGCGATAAACACACGCAGACACACACACGCACACACACACACACACACACACACACACACACACACACATACATACACTCATACACACACCACTTACACACAATAGACATGTCAGCGAGGCGTCGAAACGAAGCGATAAAGAAATTTAGTGGCTTTTGTTAAGGCAAAAATAGATAACTGCGTGATTATTAATTATGTTAAAAACATTAGCACAAAATGTGAAAGAAGCAGCAGAAGAAAAGGCGAATATCTGTTATGATGTGTATTTCTGTGCATATATATATATATATATATATATATATATTTAGCTATATTTATTATCTTTATGCTGTCTGTTCAAGCGTTTAGCTCAGCTTTATATATATATACTTTTTTGGCTAATGCGGCGTATGCGTAATTTCATTGTTTAAAGAGAAATGTGCGCGTGTGTGTGTGTTTGTGTTTGTGTGTGTGTTTGTGTTTGTTTGTTTATTTGTTGTATTTGCGTTAATTAAAATCGAAACATAAATATTTAAACAGCACAAAAGACAAATAAATACAAATAGGAGTGCTAAAGAAATAACAATAATAAACAAATATGACAGTCTATTCATAAATGTGAATACACTCAACTTATATAAATATATATATCTAAATATATAGGTATATATATATATAACTGTCTAGCATGGACTTCACATTGGGCCTAATAACTGGCATGTATGCTGTGATAGCTGTCATTGTCTTTTACGTTGTTTACGTCATTGAGGTGAAATTAGGTATGCCTTCTACTACATACTATCAATCAACAATAGCAACAACAACAACAACAACAGTAGCAACAACTACAACTCACTCACTTTCTACACTCACTTTTCCATTCATTTCATGTGTGTTTAATTGATATTTTTAACTTAGATTCTTTTGTGCTAACTACATTTTGCGCATATTCTTGAACTCACTGAGCCATCTTTGTTAACCATTTCGACTGCATTTTACAGATTTGCCCGCCATTGTCAATGGCCATAACAATAACAACAACAACAACAACAACAATAGCAATAGCAACAACAATAACAATGACCAACTGGCTGATATATCACAGACACGTCTGCGCACTCTCATCGAGAGCATCATTGCGGAAACTCTGCGCAGCGGCAGCAACTCGCTCATGACTCCAACTGGCGCCGTCTCTGAGATCAGTTTGGATACGCGCTCCAATGGGCAGCTATCGGGCTTCCACAATAATAACAACAAGAGACGCCATCGCACCGAGCACTATTTCGAGCCGAAAATCTATCAGGATCTGTTGGCCACAGCGGTGCTGAATAAGGTAAGCCAATGATATAAGAATTTGATATGATATGATGAGAATGGAAGAGAGTTGCCCTATATATCGTATATCGTATAGAAATATAGTGAACAACATATGCTATCAGAGTATATATCTTTAATAAATCAGTATTTATTGTAGTTAAAATTTCAAATTTATTCTTAGAAATTAATAGATTTATATAAAAGAAATATTTGAAAAATGTATAAATAAATATATTTTTATATTATATCACATTTACCTAAGCCCACACGCAATTAAAAATGCTGAGCTTAAATAATATGTATATTTAAGCTCTATTTGCTTGTGGGTATAAGAATATGCCTAGGGTAGTCTGTAAAATTTGTGATAAAAGATAAAGTAAAGTGAAAGAGATAATATTATTTTTTAAAGTTCATATTACTTAAAAATAAATAATACAAATTTTAAAATTATAAAATAATAAAACTACTAATAAACAAAAATATATAAAAATTAATAAAACAAATAATTAATAATAACAAATTAATAAAATAAAAAATAATTAAAAAATAAAACAAAAATAAAATAATAGAAAAGTTAAGAAAATAAAACAGTCGCAATAATTTCCGACTAAGAAAAATACTAATTTAACGCAATTTCTTCATATATTTTGTTAAAGCTTGCAAATTTTATAGACTACCCTCGTAGTTTGCCATAGCTTGCAGATAATTGAGTAATTAAATTATTGTGTTTTTATTCAAAGTATTTAAATGCCAAATTGCGTATCTCCCGACTTATAGTCTTAGAGCAATGTATAAAAAGATTAACTGAAATCGAATTTGAGAAAATTGAAAAATATATCAAAGAAGTTAAAAGTAAATAATGAATGCGTTTACCTTTCGTGTGATAAGGAAACATAAGCAAAGGTGGTCTCAATAATTTATAAGACCTTAAACATACAAAAAGAATAAGCAATAAATTAATTTATACATTTGTGTTAGGTCGGAAATTTATCAAACTATCCTTGATATGCTTTGTTGAACCTTGAAACTATCGACGCATAATGTTTGTACGTATATGAAGTACATAAATGATTAACTCGGGTTTTCTAGCTATATTGCATTAGAGATAGGTAAAAGTTAGATATGCTAACAGTTTATAGAAAATATTAGTTTATAGATAATTTATAAGAATATCGAAAATTTGAAAGAAAAAACAATTATGATTGATAGAGATTTGGCTATGATAAAGAAGCATATACAAATGCTCTATATCAAAGGTCTTTTGCTATTAATATTATTGTTACTAGAAACCCTTGACCAGATGCGTGGACCTGCCTAAAATTTAAATTGTAATTACCTTAATCAACTTCCCCACTTAGAAATCTAGGAAATAGAAGGAAAGTGAGACCTGTCAGAATTCCGTAATTTCTACTTACCATTTAGTTAACTAGCTATGACCTGCTGCAACAACTGTTGCATCTGTGGCAGCAACTATCTATATTTGACCTCGTCCATTTATAATTCCCATTTCCAATTTGGTATGTTCGCTATTTCCGCTAACTCGAACCTCGTTTTTGGTTTTCACTTTCGTTATGGGCCACACTTTGGTGGCTTCTCGGTAGCCAATTGGAAGGCAAAAGCTACCACAGTTGCATGCCCCACTAATTAGTTGCTGTCCATTGTTGCTAGCGTGCGGACGCCTGAATAGAACTCTTAAACGGTTAAACGGTTAAAGCCAACTCAGTGGCTAATTGGATCATTGACTTTTCCTGCTAGTGAAAAAAACTCGATTTGCCATTGCCAAAAAATTGCCATAACTTGGTTCTTTTATTGTGGAATTGACCATGGCAGAGCCAGCACAAAATGTAAATATTACAACAGGAAAAAAAAAGAACCGAAATTATCTTTTGATATAAGTCGGACTGACTCACATTTATATATATATATATCTATATATATACCATATCTTATCAGGCACTCATATTTTAAACAGCCTTAGCATAAATTTCATAAGTTTTTGATTAGGCAATTTTTTTACAGTTTTTTTTTATTGCTAAAATCTCTGCAACAATTTTTCTTTTGTGCTGCGTAACGCTTAAATCGATCTAGTTTTTAGGTACACTCGAGACGTCACAGCTTTTGTCTATTCAACACGACGTTTCTCAACACAGTCTCAAGTGTTGCCGGCTGTCTAAGGCTTCCCTTATCTTAGTCAACTCATTCTAGTTTAATAATATGTAAACCTTTTCTTTTCTAGATTGCGGACAAGGAGGGCAATACCAGGCTTATATCGGAGAGTACGCCGGATTTGAGTGCTCGCAACATTGATGAGAATTACAATGCAGAAGCGTTGAGCACTACGTCTGACAGTTCCATAGAGCCGCGCAGCGATTGCAGCCTAACGGATCATGAATTGGGACTCAATGTTGGTTACATGCATCTACAGTTGTCTATATATATCTATAGCTATATCTATATCTTTATCTTCCTCGACTTAGACTGGCAAATCCGAGAAACTTGCTGGCCTGCAGCTGGATTTGGAACGTGAGTCAAGTTTGAGTGACTATATAGCTGCTCATATGGTGCCATTGCCTGATTTTTCAGCGTCCGTTACCGAATCAGAAGATGGTAAGCAGCCATATATCCCATACCATATCACATATCCACTCTTTGTCTCTCTTTTCCCATCCCATTTCAGATATTATCTCAATGTCATCGAGCATGGTCGGCGATGGCAACTGGGAGGATAATTGGCTGTTCAAGAAGAAGCGCAGCACCCTGCAAAGTTCGGCTACACCGAGCAGCATTGGGATGCTGGTGCCCGCTCCTAAAGAGAATATTCGTGCTCAGATTGGTGATCGCACGGCCGATGAGGTTAGCGATCTGTCCGAAATGGGTTCCGATGCAGAGGAAACATCATTGGATTTGTTGCGTTGCGACAATGAGCTGAATGATCGGCTCTTGAGCAAACATCTAATCGGTGGACAGAATACAAAACTAGTGCTGGATGAGCTAGTGGATCGCACAAGTTTGACCTCAAATACTTTGCCAGCGGAACATGAGCCAGCTTTTACCGAGACCACAAATACGCTCGTTCAACAGCCCACAAAGACATCGAAGCTTTTGGCACCGCCACCTCCCATGAGTTTTCAAGACGATGACGATGAAGAGCAAATAGAAGATTCTGCCCAAAAACTCATAGCAGGTCAGTGCCCAATTTTTTGCTACTCGTACAAATCCACAATTACTGATCCTTTATGCTAACCTATACACTTAACATACATACATATATATAGACTGTATATCCAACTTTACATTTGATTAGCTTAGGAGTCTGAAAACCTTTAGATATTGTACCCATCCACGTAATGTACCTCAGCGTATTTGTGCATAGTTTTCGAGCAGCGGCATTCAGCAGTCGTTTGTGTTCCAGCAGATGATCTCGGCGATCTCAGCGAGGGCATCACGGGCTTCGGGGATATTGAATATCTAGATGACAGCCAGACCCATGAAAGTACACCTTCAGTTATTGAAATACTAGCAGCCATGGCACTGGGGCCCATGCTCGCGGTGCCAGCATCTGATCAGCCTCCTGTTATGACAGCCACAGAAATTCATACACTCAAGGAGCTGAGTGATTTGGCTCTAGCCGAAATAAACGCCCGCACAATGGAGCTAGTTCAGCACTCTCTGGACATTATTGACGAGGAGGAAGTCACAGAAACACAATCTACATCTGAAGTCGAAAACTCTCAAGCTGCTGATACTGCAACTGACCCATCGATTCCACAAGATCAAATTCCCCAAGGAATGGCTAACATCGAGGACTCTTCATTTACAGGAATAATATCTCAAGTAAACATTTCTCCATTTGAATGCTCAGAGGAAGTGAAAGTCAAATCTGAACAAACCCCAATATCTGCTCAAGCAATGAAAGAAATTCCTAGTACGGACAGTAGATTAGAACCACAAAATCACTCCAACTCAGCTCCAGCACAAAAGGTTAGCGCTTTAATTGGAGTATTTGAAATGCATGCCGCTCCACGGAGAGCTTCAATAACTGAAATGCATGCCGCTCCACGGAGAGCTTCAATAACTGAAATTCATGCCGCTCCACGGAGAGCTTCAATAACTTCAATTGAGAGAGTAACTGCTAAGGCTGAGGAAGCTCCAGTGCCAGCAAGACAGGATATAGCTTCAGCAAAACTAACTGCTGCCCCTGAAAAGGTTACTCCAGCAGAAGTAAATGCTACTACTACAGAGAAAGTCCCAGCACCAGCATCTGCTGCTACTCCGGCTACAGCTACAAAAGAAGTTGAAGTCCCTGTTACTGAACCTAAATTTGCGGCACCAGCAGAGTATGCTACTCCAGCTGAAGTAAATGCTATTGAAGATAAATCTACAGCACCAGTAGAAGTTCCTACATTTTCAGAGGATATTTGTTCAGCGGTTCCTATAGAAGAAGAATCTCCAACGCCAACGACACAGGAAACAACTACAGCTCCAGATGCAGTTTCTTCAGCAGAAGTAACTGCAGTTCCAGAGAATGTTACTCCAGCAGACCTAACTGCTTCTGCAGAGGAAGCTTCACCTCCCACAATAGAAAAAGTTACTGCCATTACAGAAGTAACCGCTGCTTCACAGTCAGTTACTTCAGTAGAAGTAACTGACACTCCTGAGGCAGTTCCAGCTCCTGTTGAGGATGTTATTTCAGCAGAAACAATTGCACTTACAGTGGAAGGAACTCCAGCAGAGGTAACTCCACTAGAAGTAACTACATCACCAGAGGAAGCTAAACTGTCTGAAACAGTGGAAGCTACTTCCGTAACAGTCACTGATACTCTAGAGGAAGTTCCAGCTCCTGTAGAGAATGATACTTCAGCGGAAGTAACTGAAATAAATGCCACTGTAGAGGAAGCCTCATTGCCAACAGAAGAGGAAATGAATTCTGCAGATGCTACTGCAGATGACAATCCAGCCTCTACAGTGGAGCAAATGACTCAAACTGGAGTAACTACAGTTCCAGAGGAACCTCCATCGCCTGAAATAATGGAAGTTACTCCTACAGAAGTAACTCCTACTATAGAACAAGTTCCAGCACCAGTAGAGGATGTTACTCACGCAGAAGTAACTACAGTTCCAGAGGAAGTTGCTCCAGTTGAAGTAACTCCTACAGAACCAGATTCAACACAAGTAGAGGATGTTACTCCGTCAGAAGTTACACAGGAAGTAACTCTAGCGGAAGGTACTCCAGTAGAAATAACGCCTGCCCCAGAGGAAGTTCCAGCACCAGTAGAAGATGTTACTTCAGCAAAAGTCGCTGCAGTCCCAGAGGAAGTTACTCCAGTTGGATTCACTACCACCCCAGAGGAAGTTCCAGTACCAGTAGAAAGTGTTACTTTAGTAGAAGAAACAGTTATTCCAGAGAATCTTGCCCCATCAGAAGTCACTACTGTTCCAGAGAATGTTAGTCCAGCTGAAATACCTGTTACTGCAGTCGAAATTACTCCATTAAAGGCAACGGCTACTCTGGAGGAAGATTCAGCACAAACGGAGCACGTTACTCAAGCAGCGGTAACTGCCACTGAAGAAGCACCAGCGCCGAAAACAGAGGCAGTTGTTCCAGTAGACATAACGGTGTTTGCAGAGGAAGTAACTACAGCAGAAGCAACTGCTACTGAAGTAGAAGGTCCAGCGGAAACAACAGAGGAAATTACGCCAGCAGAAGTATCTTCAGATCCAGAGGAAGTTACCCCAGCAGAAGTAAATACAGTTCCAGAGGAAGTTACTCCAGTAGAAGTAACTGCTACTGCAGTAGAAGGTCCAACGGAAACAACAGCGGCAGTTGTTCCTGAAGAAGTAACTAAAGTCACAGAAAAAGATACTCCAGCAGCAGTAACTACAGTTCCAGAGGAAGTTACTCCAGCAGAAGTAACTGCAGTTCCTGAGAAAGTTACTCCAGCAGAAGTAACTACAGATCTAGAGGAAGTTACTCCAGCAGAAGTAACTACAGATCTAGAGGAAGTTACTTCAGTAGAAGTAACTGCAGTTCCCGAGGAAGTTACTCCAGTAGAAGTAACTGCTACTGAAATAGAAGAAATAGTTCCAGAGGAAGTAACTCCAGCAGAAATAACTGCAGTTCCCGAGGAAGTTACTCCAGCAGAAGTAACTGCAGTTCCAGAGGAAGTTACTCCAGCAGAAGTAATTGCAGTTCCAGAGGAAGTTACTCCAGCAGAAGTAACTACCGTTCCTGAGGAAGTTACTCCAGCAGAAATAACTACAGATCTAGAGGAAGTTACTCCAGCAGAAGTAACTACAGATCTAGAGGAAGTTACTCCAGCAGAAGTAACTACAGATCTAGAGAAAGTTACTCCAGTAGAAATAACTGCAGTTCCCGAGGAAGTTACTCCAGTAGAAGTAACTGCTACTGAAATAGAAGAAACAGTTCCAGAGGAAGTTACTCCAGCAGAAGTAACTGCAGTTCCCGAGGAAGTTACTCCAGCAGAAGTAACTGCAGTTCCCGAGGAAGTTACTCCAGCAGAAGTAACTGCAGTTCCCGAGGAAGTTACTCCAGCAGAAGTAATTGCAGTTCCAGAGGAAGTTACTACAGCAGAAGTAACTGCAGTTCCTGAGGAAGTTACTCCAGCAGATATAACTACAGATCTAGAGGAAGTTACTCCAGCAGAAGTAACTACAGATCTAGAGGAAGTTACTCCAGCGGAAGTAACTACAGATCTAGAGCAAATTACTCCAGTAGAAATAACTGCAGTTCCCGAGGAAGTTACTCCAGTAGAAGTAACTGCTACTGAAATAGAAGGAACAGTTCCAGAGGAAGTAACTCCAGCAAAAGTAACTACAGATCTAGAGGAAGTTACTCCAGCTGAAGTAACTGCAGTTCCTGAGGAAGTTACTCCAGTAGAAGTAACTGCTACCGAAATAGAAGAAACAGATCCAGAGGAATTTACTCCAGCAGAAGAAACTGCAGTTCCCGAGGAAGTTACTCCAGCAGAAGTAACTACAGTTCCAGAGGAAGTTACTCCAGCAGAAGTAACTACAGATCTAGAGGAAGTTACTCCAGCGGAAGTAACTACAGATCTAGAGGAAGTTGCTCCAGCAGAAATAACTGCAGTTCCTGAGGAAGTTACTCCAGCAGAAAAACCTACAGATCTAGAGGAAGTTACTCCAGCAGAAATAACTACAAATCTAGAGGAAGGTACTCCAGCAGAAGTAAGTACAGATCTAGAGGAAGTTACTCCAGCGGAAGTAACTACAGATCTAGAGGAAGTTACTCCAGTAGAAATAACTGCAGTTCCCGAGGAAGTTACTCCAGTAGAAGTAACTGCTACTGAAATAGAAGAAACAGTTCCAGAGGAAGTAACTCCAGCAGAAGTAACTACAGTTCCAGAGGAAGTTACTCCAGCAGAAGTAACTGCAGTTCCTGAGGAAGTTACTCCAGTAGAAGCATCTGCTACCGAAATAGAAGAAACAGATCCAGAGGAATTTACTCCAGCAGAAGAAACTGCAGTTCCCGAGGAAGTTACTCCAGCAGAAGTAACTACAGTTCCAGAGGAAGTTCTTCCAGCAGAAGTAACTACAGTTCCCGAGGAAGTTACTCCAGTAGAAGTAACTGCTACTGAAATAGAAGAAACAGTTCCAGAGGAAGTTACTCCAGTAGAAGTAACTGCAGTTCCTGAGGAAGTTACTCCAGCAGAAGTAACTACAGTTCCAGAGGAAGTTACTCCAGTAGAAGTAACTGCAGTTCCCCAGGAAGTTACTCCAGTAGAAGTAACTGCTACTGAAATAGAAGAAACAGTTCCAGAGGAAGTTACTCCAGTAGAAGTAACTACAGTTCCAGAGGAAGTTACTCCAGCAGAAGTAACTGCAGTTCCCGAGGAAGTTACTCCAGCAGAAGTAACTACAGTTCCAAAGGAAGTTACTCCAGTAGAAGTAACTGCAGTTCCCGAGGAAGTTACTCCAGTAGAAGTAACTGCTACTGAAATAGAAGAACCAGATCCAGAGGAATTTACTCCAGCAGAAGTAACTGCAGTTCCAGAGGAAGTTACTCCAGCAGAAGTAACTACAGTTCCAGAGGAAGTTCTTCCAGCAGAAGTAACTACAGTTCCCGAGGAAGTTACTCCAGTAGAAGTAACTGCTACTAAAATAGAAGAAACAGTTCCAGAGGAAGTTACTCCAGCAGCAGTAACTGCAGTTCCCGAGGAAGTTACTCCAGCAGAAGTAACTGCTTTTCCAGAGGAAGTTACTCCAGCAGAAGTAACTACAGTTCCAGAGGAAGTTACTCCAGTAGAAGTAACTGCAGTTCCCGAGGAAGTTACTCCAGTAGAAGTAACTGCTACTGAAATAGAAGAACCAGATCCAGAGGAATTTACTCCAGCAGAAGTAACTGCAGTTCCAGAGGAAGTTACTCCAGCAGAAGTAACTACAGTTCCAGAGGAAGTTACTCCAGTAGAAGTAACTGAAGTTCCCGAGGAAGTTACTCCAGCAGAAGTAACTACAGATCTAAAGGAAGTTACTCCAGTAGAAGTAACTGCAGTTCCAGAGGAAGTTACTCCAGCAGAAGTAACTACAGTTCCAGAGGAAGTTACTCCAGCAGAAATAACTGCAGTTCCCGAGGAAGTTACTCCAGCAGAAGTAACTACAGATCTAGAGGAAGTTACTCCAGCAGAAGTAACTGAAGTTCCCGAGGAAGTTACTCCAGCAGAAGTAACTACAGATCTAAAGGAAGTTACTCCAGTAGAAGTAACTGCAGTTCCAGAGGAAGTTTCTCCAGCAGAAGTAACTACAGTTCCAGAGGAAGTTACTCCAGCAGAAATAACTGCAGTTCCCGAGGAAGTTACTCCAGCAGAAGTAACTACAGATCTAGAGGAAGTTACTCCAGCAGAAGTAACTGCAGTTCCCGAGGAAGTTACTCCAGCAGAAGTAACTACAGATCTAGAGAAAGTAACTCCAGCAGAAATAAGTACAGTTCCAGAGGAAGTTACTCCAACAGAAGTATCTATTCCCGAGGGAGTTCTTCCAGAAAAAGTATCTACAGCTCCCGAGGAAGTTACTCCAGTAGAAGTAACTACAGCTCCAGAGGAAGTTACTCCAGTAGAAGTAACTACAGATCTAGAGGAAGTTACTCCAGCAGAAGTAACTGCAGATCTAGAGGAAGTTACTCCAGCAGAAGTAACTGCAGTTCCCGAGGAAGTTACTCCAGCAAAAGTATCTACAGATCCAGAGGAGGTTACTCCAGTAGAAATAACTACAGATCTAGAGAAAGTAACTCCAGCAGAAATAAGTACAGTTCCAGAGGAAGTTACTCCAGTAGAAGTAACTGAAGTTCGCGAGGAAGTTACTCCAGTAGAAGTAACTGCTACTGAAATAGAAGAACCAGATCCAGAGGAATTTACTCCAGCAGAAGTAACTGCAGTTCCAGAGGAAGTTACTCCAGCAGAAGTAACTACAGTTCCAGAGGAAGTTACTCCAGTAGAAGTAACTGAAGTTCCCGAGGAAGTTACTCCAGCAGAAGTAACTACAGATCTAAAGGAAGTTACTCCAGTAGAAGTAACTACAGCTCCAGAGGAAGTTACTCCAGTAGAAGTAACTATAGTTCCAGAGAAAGTTCTTCCAGCAGAAGTAACTACAGTTCCCGAGGAAGTTACTCCAGTAGAAGTAACTGCTACTGAAATAGAAGAAACAGTTCCAGAGGAAGTTACTCCAGCAGAGGTAACTACAGATCTAGAGGAAGTTACTCCAGTAGAAGTAACTACAGTTCCAGAGAAAGTTCTTCCAGCAGAAGTAACTACAGTTCCCGAGGAAGTTACTCCAGTAGAAGTAACTGCTACTGAAATAGAAGAAACAGTTCCAGAGGAAGTTACTCCAGCAGAAGTAACTACAGATCTAAAGAAAGTTAATCCAATAGAAGTAACTGCTTCTATTGAAGCTCCAGCGCCAACAACAGAGGCAGTTGTTCCTGTAGAAGTAACTAAAGATCTAGCGGATGTTATTCCAGCAGAAATAGTTTTTGCTGCTGGTGAAATTATTCCAGCAAAAGTTACAGCTACTGTAGAGGAGCAGGTTACTTCAGAAGAAGTAACAACTACTGAAGTAGAAGCTCCAACGCCAACAACAAAGGAAATTACGCCAGCAGAAGTATCTTCAGATCCAGAGGAAGTTACTCCAGCAAAAATAATTACTACTGCAGAGGAAGTTTCAGCACCTACAGCAGAGAAAATTTTACAGGAAGTTACTCCAGCAGAAGTAACCACAGTTTCAGAGGAAGTGACTTCAGCAGAAGTATCTACAGATCCCGAGGAAACTTACCCAGCAGAAATATCTACAGTTCCTGAGGAAGTAACTGCTTCTGAAATTGAAGCTCCACCGCCAACAACAGAGGCAGTTGTTCCTGTAGAAATAATTACAGCTTCAGAGGATGTGACTCCAGCAGAAATAATTACTACTGCAGAGGAAGGGTCAGCACCTACTGCAGAAAAAGTAATTTCAGCAGATGTAACTGAAGCTTCAGAGGAAGTTACTCCAGTAGAAATGACTGCTGCTGTAGAGAAAGATGGAACTTCAGCAAAGGATGGCACTTCAACAGAAGTATATCTAAAGGAAGTTGATATACCTGCAGAGGAGGCTGTTAGTGCTGATCTTCGGCCGCTTATTATTGAGCCTCAGCCATGTCCTGTGGGAGCTGCACCAACTGAACCAGCACCAGCACTTGAGGAGGTTGCTAGTGCTGATACAGAGGAAACTCCAGCTCAAGAGGAAGTTTTTGCATTAGAGCTTCAGATTGTACCCGAGGAAATTACAACAGCAACACCTGGAGAGATTATCAGTACTACATCAGAGGAAACCTCGACACCAGCACTTGAGGAGGTTGTTGGTGCTGAGTCGCACTCTGCTTCAGACCAAAGTCCAGCAGTAGAAGTTGAGGAGGTTGCTGCTGCTACACCAGCAAATCTGGGTGTTTCCGAGGAGACTCCAGCACCAGCACTTGAGGAGGTTGCTAGTGCTGGCATTACAGCAGAGTCTGAGTCCGCTTCAGACAAGGAGCAAAAGGAATTTGCATGCGAAGAGGCATCTACAATCATAGAAACAGATAAATTGATAATACAGACTGAAGAAGCACTACCAGATCTTTTGACAAGTGAATCTTGTAAGAGCGATAAGTGTGCTCAAGTGAAAATGTCTGAAAAGAGTCTGCACAGACAGTCGAATGTCCGAGCAGACACAACACCGAGCGATGAAGACTCAACTGCGAGTCCTGTGCGTCCTGTGAACCTCTTCGGAACCATTTGCAAGATTTACATTCAAGACAAACGACTGTTAGCCACAATCGAAAGAAGACGTCGACGCGCCCTAATTATGCACAAATACCTGAGTTCCTTTGATAGTTTCGATGAGCCGCCAGATGATATAGAATACGAAGCACATGCGAGTCTGTTCGATGAACTCAATTCATCAGCCAATCAGCCCATCAGCTTAGACTTAAATATTGATGAAGTTAAAGAGCCAGAAAGTCATTTAGATATAAATAATAAGAACGAAAGCATTTCCAATTTAGAGAATAGCTCTCAAGTAGCTGTAGCTGATTTCAGTAATGATCAGATCGAAGAACCAGAAAATCATTTAGATATAATCAATGCTAGCAATGAAATAGAAATGCCTCCAGAGTTGGAGGAAAATTTTGAATTATCTTCAGATATTGCCAGCCAAACATCACTTGATCTTGCTGATAATAATGATGAGAATTACTTCATTGTTGTGAGTCTAACAGAGATTGGCTTTAACTTTATTAACCACATTCTATTCTCAGATCAATTGAGCTCCGGCTCTGGGTCAGAGCACAGCAATGAGAGCAATGAGAGCTCGCCGTCCACCTCGCATGAGACATTCAATGGCGACGCTGAGTTATTGGCTCACAATTATGATAGTTGTCCCGATGAATTGTTGGATGAGGCAGTCTCTAGTGCAACAGCAACATATACTAACCAAAATACTAAAACACAAAATACTAACACCAAAAATACCAAAACACGTCCAAATGGTAAACTAACAAATGGTTCACTGAGATGGTCAAGTCAAAGCAAAACAATTCAACTAAATGCCGATGATCATAACAATAATGAAGTCGTTATCGATGACGATGATAATGTTAATAATAATAATAATAATAATGATGATGATGATGATGATGATGTTGTAATGTTGCGGCGCTTTGCCCCAGGTAACACGCACACAGCCATCACTCGGTGTTTGTTGTTGTCTCCTAATTTACATTGCTTTTACTTGTGTTTACGTTTTTGCGCTCTCTATCTCTGTCTCTCTCTCTCTCTCTCTTTTTATACTTTTTCTTATTACTAGACTGGCTAAAATGTTGTCTAAGCCTACTTTGATTAGAGTCATTTAAACCTATTTTGTAACCATTTGCAGGCTCCATAGCGGAACGTGAGGTAAAGAAATGGTACAATGCCGTTGAGATGCCCAACAATCCGTATGCGCCGGAGGCTTTGAAGCAACGCATTAGCGGCACACAGGAGCGTTTCATGGATGTGCCCAATATAAGTCCCAGTGCGGAACAGAAGGCGCTGGCACTGCTGACAAATGCAGCATCCAGCACAGAGCAGGAGCCAACCAAGGAGGATTACAAGCGGTAACTCGACTCGACTATAAATTGACAGTCTAATATAAACTTCCTGTATTCCTCTGCCACAGATACAGTCGCGATTATTATATTAACAATGCTCCATTGGCGAGCACGCCCACTCGTGCCACCTCCTTGGCCTGCAGCAGTAGCAGCAACCGAAGCACGGAGCCCACGGATGAGGACATTGTCATCAATGAGGTAATTCCAACGCATGGCAACCATGGCATTTCAAGTAGCGCTCAAAGCTCAAACCTCGCTGACCTCTCACATTGGACGCTGTCGAAGCCAGTGCGTCGCAGCAGCTCGCTAAAGTTCATTAACAAACCTACTTGCCCCACCCCCCCATTTATGACACTAGCCAACGGTTACGAACGCCCCTCGACATCGGCTTCGCACTATCGCGACTCCGGCTTAGGCAACGAACCGGATGATGACTTTGACGTACGTTCGCAACGCTCCTGGCACAGGCAGCAGCTGCCCAAGCGCCATACACAGTCAACGCTGAGCTTGCACAGCAATGGCAGTGGCAGGTCCTTCGGTTCGTCCGTGTCCAAGAGGCATTCAGCGGCTGGTCCCTCAGCGGATGTGCTCACACAGTTCGAGAAGCAGCTGCTGCACAAAGACCTCAAGCGCAATAGTTTTCGTGCTGTTAGTGCCACATCCAAGGCCTTCGTCATGAATCCTCTATTCGAGAGCGATCCGCAGACAAAGCCTGCCAGCCCAGACGATCAAGATTCGGGTGTAGATAGTTGTTTAAATGGGTTCAGCAATAATAGTCTACTCTTCTAGCAGAAACTCCCTTTGAATTCGGGTGGGTGTCATGGGTCTATCTAAATAAATATGTAGAGAGAGAGTAGATAGTTAGCTGTTAGTCTCTGCCAAAATAATATGTTAGTCAACCAAGTTTTAAACACTAGTCAGTAAAGGCAACACACACACACCCACACACACACACACACACAGACTGGCACAAATTCACATTATGTAGAGAATCTCCAGCACGTTTTAGGCTTTAAGGCAGACAGTGCCATCTGCTCCCCATTCAATTGTACATTCCAAAATTCCCTCCCTTCCCCCAAACAAAAATGAAATGAAATGAAAACTTAGCAACTGCAGCACAAACAAATTTTGCATTCACATTACTAGCGAGAACTGAGTTCTATCTAATCTACAATATAATAATATATATATAAATAAATTAAACAAAAATATATAAATGCAAACTAAATAATTGTAATTGCTAATGCCTAATGCTAATGCGATCTAAAATATGCAGCACTTTTCGCTATGTATGTTTTTTTTTTTTAAATTATGATTTTGTTGCTGTTCAATCTTAAACATAACTCTTGTATGCACACTTAGTTAATTCATTTTATTGCTAACTTCTTTTTATACCTATATATATATTTTTTTTAAAAACCAACAAACAAACAACAATAGAAATACAAAATAAAGCCAAAAGTTAAACAAACACAAATAATAAGAATAATAAATGAAACAAATGTTTTTAGTAAAAGCTGATTACAAATCACGGGGTGAGTACAAAGCCAATCAATCGACCAAAGCGCGACGCTGAATTTATTTAAATAATTATTGTTTGTGGCATTTTACTAACGGCATTTGTTTCACTTACTGCTATATAAATATATAACTCGCATCAATAGAAACTTTTAATGTCTTTGTAGCTGTATTTGAATTTTGTATGCATGCTGTTGCTGCTGCTTGTACATCAATCACACACACACCAACACACATATGCATCACATGTACACATCACAATCCATATATATATAGATACTATATGTTCATATATATCAAACTGCCAAGCTATTCCTCAGCTGTGCTTCAAATATTTGATTGTACCTAAACAAATTCTCTTTTCCAAAAACTAACCAACATGCATACAATATTGTACCAAATGTACCTAAACAACACAACACAACAAATGAACACCAAAAACCCAAACAAACAAAAATCAATGTTTTCCTTAAAAAAAAAGGCTCTCAATGCAAGCCAAACTGCTGTCGAGCAGCTACAGGAGCGACTGCAGCAGGAGCATGAACTTCCCGATATGTCCAGCGACAGCAAATGTCTTTATACAGCTCTGCCCGCCCAGGTACTGGATGCGGGCAGCCTGGATAGCCAATCGAATCAATCAGTGCTAACGACTAGCGATGATTCGGATACTGTGCGTATTTATGATTTCAATAAGCAGGAGACGACAGTCATTAGGGCGAGCACGTCCACAACTACGTCATCTATGGAGTCTGCATTGGGCGGAGCAGCCACCACCAACACCTCCTCCTCTGCCTCCGCCGTTGACAGCAGCAATAGCAACTCCATAGATGCATCACGTAAACGTGAACGGCCCGTTGTGCTGCAATTCGGACCGGCAGACACAACGCCCAATGTCTGCTCTTCGCCCACAGTGACACCGACGCGTGGCTCAACGCCGCCAGCTTTTCGTTTTCTTCAGCCAAAACGGCGGCTTATTGAGCCAAGTCAAGTGCTGTCCATTGACGATGATGAAATGGTGAGTCAAGCAGTTGCCAAGCGGGCTAGGCATATAATTTTGGTATACTTCCAGCCCGAGGAAAAAGCGTCGCCCTCGGAGAAACCCGCTGTTGAGGATGATGTGGTGCATGCCTTGCCCTCGGTCAAGGCTCTAGCACAAGCCTTCCTGCTCACCAGCAAACGCGCGCAATCCGCAACACGTTGGCGTGCCAAGGTAAGCTTCACTATCTATATCCAATTGTTCTGTTAATTTATAGTTTATATTTCAGACACTACAACATCATGCCAAACTAATGACACCACCACCTGATACACCTGAGAAGCCCGCCTCGCCACAGTCGCGCAGGCAAATGCTGCAACACGCCGTCTCCATGGCCGAGGTGGCCGATGAATCCACAATAGCCTCGGATTTATCATCCCTCGAAACGTAGGTTGCTTAAGATATATGTTTAACAATAACTTTTAACGTTTACCAACACTGGCAGCGATCCTTCACTGCATTCGGATGGGCAACCACCATTAGCCATACCCATTGCATCGCCGGCGAGTCCTGTGCCCGTTCGTCGAGGATTCCTTCGCAGCAATATTGCTTTCTTTGAGAACTTAAAGTTTAAGTGAATATTGAATTGAATTGAATTTACGCTGTACAATCGCCATTGGCTGATATTCCACAAGGAGTCAAGGAATATGCACAATAATGGCGCACAGCATCCCGCATACCAAAATGAACACCAAATATCAATAATCATGTGCCATGGCCCATGGCCACAGAGGAGAATATTATATCAAGTATTCAAGACAGTACTTAGAACGAAATTGTACGCCCAGTGTGCGCGATTAGTTTGCTTTTAATTTGTATTTATTATAGCTAAACATAATTACTTATTATATCCATGGATACTATTAATTAAATATTTAATATACTCTATTTAGCTCTACAATATGTATGTCGCTCTAAGCTATGCAAAGACCCCTTTCAAAATGACCCGCGTATCGATATCGATATCGATAGAACTAATACTTAACTGTTATACATAGTGTCATGTACCAATAAACTGTTATACATAGTGCTATGTACCAATAAAGAAAGAACTTAATTATTGTTTTACCACACTTTAAGTATTCAGCAGTTGAGATTTGGCTATAAATTCAAGTCTATTATCATGTAGATATTGTACAAGTCACAATTGGTATTTTATTTCTATGAATTAAATATTTTTATAAAAATAAATTCTATGGCTCGCAGCTGCTGCATTTGAAATGCATTGGTTTCGGAGCAAAGAAGTGTAAGAGGGGGGAGAATTCAAATCGTAGCACATTTGGAATGGAATGAGCGGATGGACGTCCATTCGTCTCGGCTATGAGGTGTGATTGTGATGTGGATGCTCCGCCAGATAAATGACATAGACCAACGGGATGACAACACAGAGTGCGAGTATAAATATCAGCAGGCATATCCACGACATGTCACAGTCCGAGCCAGACCAGTCAATCGCGCGCAACGACGGACCAGGAATGGGACGAACAATGGGCGAATGCCTATCCACCAGCATGTCATCCAGCAGGGCCGTGCTGTCGTCCAAAGGCTTTTCCATGTTGGCTGCATGTAAACAGAAATGAAATGCAAAATTACACAAATAAACAAGCAGAGAAAGGCAAACACGATGACCCCAAATAATGGTGTATACTATATATTTTGGATCTTTTATTTGTTACTTATTGCCCAACTGGAGCAATTACAGTTGCAGACTTAAAGGCTCACAGCGCAGCAAATGAAAGATATTGAGGATGTATAAAACGTAAACTTAATTGTAGGTCATATAGCGTGGAGTGGCGCTGAACTTGGCGTAGCTCTTGATAACCTTGTTGACAGCTTCGAGGAAATCCTTTTCGGTGGCCACCTTGCGACGCGCACGTATGGCAAACATGCCCGCCTCCGTGCACACGGACCGAATCTCTGCGCCTGTCGAGTTGGGGCACAGACGTGCCAGCAGATCGAAGCGAATGTCACGTTCCACGGACATCGAGCGGGCGTGTATCTTAAAGATGTGTGAACGGCCATCCTGGTCGGGCAATCCGAATTCCACCTTACGATCCAAACGGCCGGGGCGCATAAGCGCAGGATCTAGTGTGTCGGGTCGATTGGTGGCCATCAGCACCTTAATGTTGCCACGCGGGTCGAAGCCATCCAGCTGATTGATTAGCTCCAGCATAGTACGTTGAACCTCGTTGTCGCCGCCAGCGCCGTCATCGAAGCGTGCACCGCCAATGGCATCAATTTCATCAAAGAATATCAAGCAAGCCTTCTTGGAGCGGGCCATTTCGAAAAGTTCGCGCACCATACGTGCGCCCTCACCCACATACTTCTGCACCAGCTCCGAGCCGATGACACGAATAAAGCAAGCGTCTGTGCGATTGGCCACAGCACGGGCACAGAGAGTTTTGCCCGTACCAGGTGGACCAAAAAGAAGCACACCCTTGGGTGGCTCAATGCCCAAGTTAACAAACTTCTCGGGATGCAGCAGCGGTGTTTCCACAACTTCGCGCAATTTCTCTATCTGCTCCTTGCAGCCACCGACATCGCTGTAGGTGACATCTGGCTTATCCTCGACCTGCATCATCGTAACCGTGGGATCAATTTTGGGTGGCAGCGGTATGTGAATCTGATACTTGTTGCGATCAACGCCTACACGCATGCCCTCCTCAATGTCCGTGGGTGCAACGGAATCAGCTAGATCCACCACAAACTTGGCGAACTGCTTGACATTAATAATGTACTTGGGGTCATCGGAGTCAGCGTTGATAATCTTTGTGCAACGCGCAACTTGCAACGGCTGCTCATTTTGCAGTATCTGCTTGTCGGCAGCCAAGTCCCACAGAGCAGGCGGAGCCAAGCCTGTGTCGCTCTCCTTAATGCCAGTTAACTCGTTCACTTGTTTCACGGCCTTTTGTATGTCCTCTTCAATGTTCTTTATGGACTTGTGATACTGGCTCTGACCGTACGTCTTAAGCAGTTCGATGTCGCCTTCGTCGAGCGATTTAATTTCCTTATCCTCCTTTTTCTCATCATGCTTAACTTTGCGCTGATCATCTCCCAGATAGTCCGGCATTTTGTTTTAGTTGTTTAACAGCGAAATATTTAATAAATTTATGTTTTCGTCGCCAACGCTTGTTTTCTGGCAATTTTTAATGGCGAGTGTGGCCGTATTTCGAATGACTAAACAAATTGCTGGCTGCGCCCAACTTCACTGCTTACTTACCAGAATACTTAACATATACACAGGGTGACTCTGAAACAACTTTACATTGCTTGGTTGGCCAGCTCTAGGAGCTGTTAAAAGCATTACACATTGGAATTTTTGAATATATGATAACTAAATGCCAGCCACCTTTATGTTAAAAGAAAAAATCACTCACCCTCATCGTCTGGATAGCCATGAGTGCCTTCATAAAATTTACTGCCATCCCTTCGACTTGAAGCTGGCCCATCGCCAGCTACAGCACCAGAAGCATTCACAGCTGCCACCAAAAGTCGCTCATCCAGCATCATGCGTGCATCCTCCAGCGGATTGCGCTCAATGGCCGGCTCTTGGTCTATATTGTGCCTGGGACTATTGTTCCCGCTACGATGCACAGCGGGCAGTGCATCCACATTGCTTGCTCCCAGCAGTACGTTGTGCACTGTAACTGGAATCCGAATAATTCGATGTGCGTGTATCTCATTGTCGCGATCAATCTTGTTCAAGCGCTTGATGTCCGCCACAGAGCAGTGAAAACGCAGCGCCAGTGCTTGCAATGTGTCTCCCTCCTGTACCTTTACCTCCAGAGTGTTCTCTGAGCGCGACATCTTTGTGTGGCCGTTGCTAGATCCGTTTCCGTACTGCACCATTTCCATAAAACCATCGTCGAGGGCGGGTCCGGCAAATATATCATCCATGCCGTCTGGTTTCGCATTCTCCCAGCTGTACTGTTGTTGGCGCCTGAAATATGAAATACGAAACATGCATTGAATCTCACAAACAACAGCAATCGAGTCGAGTTGGCGTTGACTTACACATTTCGACGCATTATATTTTGGATATGACGTTTATTGTTGAATGCGTCCCCGTTGGCACTGACTGTACTGTCACTCAACTCGCAAATGGCTAACGAAATTCTATAATCGTGAACAGTGCTGCCAGCAAAACGTCTACTTTATTTACGTAAAATTTCGGTAGTGAATAAACACAACAAACCCACGTCTCTGGCTGACAAACTTGTGCACTTGAGACGCCCTGTGCTTTTATTTTAACTTAAACAAAGAGGAAGAGATTGTTTTTAATTTACGCTTTAAAACTACAAACTCTCAACAAATTTTTAAAGATGAATTTAAATCTTGACGATATGCTGTGTTCGCTTGTTGTTTGGCTCGTGGGGATTACCCTGATAGTGTTATTTATTAAGTAAGTGTAATTATTAAAATTTGAATTTATAAAGTCGAGCAAGTAGCAACCCTGGGCATAATACCCTATAGCTACACGCAGAGAGCCTACGTATTTAAACACTCGTTTTACACGCTAAACCAATTTTTTATTTTTTATTTTAAATGTTACTTTTGTGACCATTGGTTGAAGCAACATTAAAACTTAGTAAAGTCTAGAGTTCACTATAAATATGACAAATAAGCAGCTCTTCATTGAGCTGTTCATTGGCCACAGGGTATTTTGACGCCAACACACCCAGGGCTATCGCGATCGCATAGTTATGCACAATAGCGCGTAGAATTATCCACACTCGTCTTTATTTATTATATTCGCGTATAAAATGTCGTTTTTTGCATTTCTGAAGAGTCGGCCAGTATTCTGGCTGAGCGTAGCTGGAACCACAGTGGGTGGCGCCTGTGCTGTAAAGTAAGTTACAATTCATTTCAGTCACAATATGATAAAAACAAACAAAAATATTTGCCACCTGAAGGGATCTTATGCAAGGCAGCAATTTCACAAAACAAACTGATGAAAGCAACAAAGTTGTTATTGTGACCGGTTCCAACACGGGCATAGGCAAGGAAACTGTGCGAGAGCTGGCACGCAGGGGAGCCACTGTCTATATGGCCTGTCGGGATATGAAAAAGTGCGAAGAAGCGCGAGAGGAGATTGTCTTAGAGACGAAAAACAAATTTGTGTACTGCCGCCAATGTGATTTAGCTTCCTTGGATTCCATACGTAACTTTGTGTCCACGTAGGTTCCATCTGTTGTTGACCTGTTGCCTGTTGCACTCAAGCAGTTGCTAAACAATTGTCGAATCCTTGCAGTTTCAAGCGGGAACAGGAAAGTCTACACATACTCATCAATAATGCAGGTGTCATGCGCTGTCCACGCATGCTGACCGCCGATGGCTTTGAGATGCAACTGGGCGTCAATCACTTGGGTCACTTTTTGCTGACCAATTTAATGCTAGACATCCTCAAGGTATATGGATTGATGCAGCTATGTTTCCCAAGTAGTTACATTAACATGTTATATCCTAGAAATCGGCTCCAAGTCGCATTGTAAACGTCTCTAGTCTGGCGCACACGCGTGGTGAAATCAACACGTCGGATGTGAATAGTGAAAAGTCCTATGATGAGGCTAAGGCTTACAATCAGAGCAAGTTAGCAAACGTTTTATTTACACTGGAACTGGCCCGCCGCTTAGAGGGAACTGGAGTCACAGCGAATGCTTTGCATCCTGGCATAGTGGACACCGAAATCTTTAGACACATGAGCTTCTTTAGCAACTTCTTCGCAGGGTATATATACAGATGGATATCAATTGTATGAGTTAGATACTCTGTTCTATAACCGGCTTATATTGCAGTTTATTTGTTCGACCCCTGTTCTGGCCATTCGTGAAGACCGTTCGCAATGGCGCGCAAACTACTTTGTATGCTGCACTCGATCCGGACCTGGAACAGATAAGCGGTGTATATATTGCCGACTGCAAGATCCAAGAGCCAGCGCCTGCAGCCACCGATACGCAAGTTGCGAAATGGCTCTGGGCTGTCAGCGATAAATGGACGCGTGCAGAGATACTCAATGTTAAGACTGATTAAAATACAGCTTACCTTGTAAAGAATGTAGTATAATTTCATTCTTATGTTTTAAGTGTACATAATAAATTTGTATATCGATCGATTTCAACAGTATTGCATGGTTGAGCTCATTCACCGCTCATGCTTCTAGTAGCTTCAGCTGACGACGTGGTTGTTGTTGCCATCGTGAATTGTCATTTTATCAAGCGGAATCTCTGACTCACATCTAGTGTATATACACGTTATACGCAGTTAAATTCACAGCAGTTGTGTTCTGACTGCCTTTGCGACGAGTAGCCAATAATTGTTTGCGCAATTATGTGTTGTCTAACTGATTGTCTTCCGTGCCCCTGCATCGCCTGGCCGGCACTCTTTGGCCTTGGCATTTATTTTCTTAGGTATAATCAGTGCTAATTGATAATATGTGTTTATATATGTTATTTACATTATTAATAACATGTGGCTCTCTTTGTTTGCAGAAAGTACATGCAAGGCGGGCAGTTCACCAAGCAGACTAATGAGACCGGCAAAATTGTGATTGTAACTGGCTCGAATACGGGCATTGGCAAGGAGACGGTCCTGGAGTTGGCCAGACGTGGTGCCACCGTCTATATGGCTTGCAGGGATAAGGCTAGAACAGAGAAGGCACGTTTGGAAATCATAGAAGAAACCAAAAATAAGAATATATTCTTCCGCGAACTCGACTTGGCATCTCTGGACTCCATTCGCAAATTTGTGGCTGAGTAAGCATTTATTGTATAATTCATAAATTATTTGTTTCACATTAATTTATTCCCTTTTTAGCTTCAAAAAGGAACAAGACAAGCTGCACATACTCATCAATAATGCGGGTGTTATGCGCTGCCCACACATGCTGACCAAGAATGGCTTCGAAATGCAGTTGGGTGTGAATCACATGGGCCACTTTTTGCTAACGAACTTGTTGCTCGATGTGCTAAAGGTAAGCTAGTTTATATTTAGTTGTAGGGCATCCATTTATTGATTTGTCAATTACAGAAAAATGCTCCCAGCCGTATTGTCAACGTTTCCAGCTTGGCCCACACGCGCGGCACAATGAATATGGATGACTTGAATAGCGAGAAGTCATATAACGAGGGCGATGCCTACAGCCAGAGTAAATTGGCCAATATTTTGTTTACTCGCGAACTGGCTAAGCGCCTCGAGGGCACTGGAGTGACCGTGAATGCGCTACATCCGGGCGTTGTGGACACCGAGCTGGGCAGGCACATGAAGATACTGAATGGCGCATTTGGAAGGATTGTGCTAAGAACGTTGTTGTGGCCATTGCTGAAGACACCGAAGAGCGGAGCACAGACCACATTGTACGCAGCTCTCGATCCAGATCTGGAGAATGTAACTGGCGTCTACTTTAGCGATTGCGAAGAGAAGCAAGTAGCGCCCGCAGCGATCGATGATGAAACCGCCAAACAGCTCTGGGAAGAGAGCGAGAAATGGACCCATTCAAAGAAATCAGATTAGAATTATACATTTTTAGAAATAAACAAAATTATGCTATAAGAATTGACTACATTTGTATGTTTGTATGTGCTTGGTTATTCAGTTTACGTATTCGTTATCTCGCACTTTACTATTTATCAGCCAATTGATTGCGAAAGTAATCGACTGTGCCCCCTACTTATATCGTTCCGTGTCAGTCAACGTTTGAACTTAGCCCAGTGAAGACCTCAAACAGCGAACAGATGTGCATATTCATTGATTGCCTGCTCAGTCCATTCATAATATGGCCCACAGCAGTTGCCCTTGCGGTTTACTTAATCAGGTAAATTGGCTATATATATTGCATATACATATGCTATATATGATATATTAGAGAGTACATGCAGGGTGGCCAATTCACAAAGGAGACTGATGAAACTGGCAAAATTGTAATTATAACCGGCGCAAATGCGGGCATTGGCAAGGAGACTGCCTTAGAGCTGGCACGCCGAGGTGCTACGGTCTACATGGCCTGCCGGGACAAGCATCGTGCCGAAGAAGCGCGCAAGGAAATCATCAAGGAAACTGACAACCAAAACGTATTCTTTCTTCCACTGGACCTAAGCTCGCTCGCATCTGTACGTAAATTTGTGGCAGAGTGAGTGGGCAGTTAAAGTGTTGTATATAAACCGATTATTATGATGTAATATTAGTTTCAAGGCTGAACAGAATCAATTGCATATTCTCATAAACAATGCGGGCACCTTTTCTGGCACACGTCGTCTCACAAAGGATGGCTTCGAGCTGCAGATGGGCGTCAATCACATGGGTCACTTTTTGCTGACAATTCTATTGCTCGATTTGCTAAAGGTAAAGCTAAAAACACACTTCAATTAAAATATGATTATATATATATATTATTATTTCATGATTTATAGAAATCATCGCCAAGTCGCATTGTCAATGTGTCCAGCTTAGCACACACTATGGCCAAAATTAATGTGGACGATTTGAATAGCGAGAAATCCTATGACGAGGGCACTGCGTACCATCAAAGTAAATTGGCGATCGTCATGTTTACGCGGGAGCTGGCCAAACGCTTGGCAGGCACAGGAGTGACCGTCAACTCCTTACATCCCGGCGTAGTGGATACAGAAATATTGGCAAACTATAATGCAAAAAATCGTTTAATTAGGTGTGTAAAAAGTGAAACTGAACTTGGATTACATAATATCTATGTATAACTATATCTTACAGTTATGAGACCCTCAAGCCACTGTTTTGGCCATTTCTGAAGACACCGAAGAATGGAGCACAAACCACAATATATGCAGCTATAGATCCCGACTTGGATGACGTCACTGGGCAATACTTTAGCGACTGCAAGCCCAAGGAAGTGGCGAAATTAGCCAAAGATGAGAAAGTAATACAGTTCGTGTGGCAGGAGAGCGAAAAGTGGACAGGTGCGCCCAAGGTGATTTGAGTTAGAGCATAGACGTTTATTTAACATACGAGTGGAGGATGCAGGAGATGCCTTGATTAACACAGTTTTCCTTTTAAATTAGTTGCATAAATACATTTCATACATGTTAGCTTGATTAGAGTTCGTATTTAATATTGATAAGATTTTGGACTAATTGGCTATTGCATTAGCTATGTCGCCAGCTTCGATGAAGAGCCTTGAGTAGAGAGCATGTGTAGTCGGTTCCTTCTTTTCGGGCGTATTGGATACGGTATTGACGTACGTGTACTGCATATAGAAGCCCAGAGTCACATTGTTGCCCGACTGCAGCTCAGCTGCTGGAGTAAACTCGAGACGTATTAACACCTTGTTGCCCTTGCGCCAAACTATGAACTTGGGCTCCTCGGTGGGCGCCTGGACATCCTCATCGAATTCCTTGGAATCATCGCGTTGGTTCAGCACAAACGGACCTTCCAGTGGCACAATTGTTGCATTTGCCAATTCACGCACATCACGTTTCACTTCTCTGATCGAATTCTGACGGGCCAAAGTAATGCCCGTTGTCTTGAGTAGCGGCGATGATGTAATAGCCTCCTCCTTGATGCGGCATGCCTGCTGGAAAGCATCCGTGCTGATTTGAGCATCCTGTGGTGCCACATCCAATACACTTATGGTCATGTCGTACATAGTGGGATTTGTGAACTTCAGGAATATCGCATTGGCCTGGCCAGGCTGCAACGGCTGCTCGCAGCGGACCATAACCACCTCCGGCACATGGTAGCTCGCAAAGAGCTGTATGCGATACTTAATGGATGTGGGATGATACTCTGGTTTGATCAGATTGTGCTCACACTGGCGACAGCGCAGCGAACGCTTGATCCACAACGAACGTCGCTGTGGGTAGAGCTTGCTCACAGCCTCGGGTTGTTCAGCGGGCTGGCTGTGCCTCTGGGCCACTGTTGTGATGTTACGCAGATTTATGGGCTGCGTAAAGATGTCCTCTGGCAGAGCCTCAACCTCCGCACTGGCCTCAGCGGCCGCTATGTTAATGGGCTTTGTCTTCGGTATGCTCTTGTCGGTCCAACCGATTTGGCGACGTATTAGTGAGACTGTGAGGCCCGTGCGATCGGTCAGACTGGGAAACTTGTGCTGCTTGGGCGTCTTGCGACGCAGAAACTCCTGTTTCTCTTGCTTCTCCTGCAGCACTAGCGACTGATAATACTCCATCAAGGTATTGAAACGCACCTGGTACAGGCATTCCTTGTCCGGCCAAGTGCCCGTGGCTACGCCCTGATCGGGTATGCCCACATCACGGGTAGTCCAACGGCAGGAAAGACACGACAAATAATACATTTTCTTTGTCGTTGGCATCGCCGAGGGCTTTGGACTGGGTGTGGCCTCCGTTGCACTTTCCCCATCCTTCGGCTCCTCTGTTTTGCGCACAACTGGAACTGTGGTGGCCCTCGCAGAGAGGGTGTGCTGACAGCAAGGACAATCGAAGCAGTTGGCACAACAGTTCTTCTTGTGCCTGGCCTCTGAGGATGGAATATTCTCCAGGCAGTTCGAACAGAAGTGTGACTCAATCTCATGGCAGACGCAGAAGCCACATCTCAACTTCGGACAATGGCGACAGAAGAAGAGTTTATTGATTGGATTTAAAATGCCGCACGAACAGGCGTATTTGACGGGACTTGGTTGCATGAAACTCATCTTGCTTTTAGAAAGCCAAATTACACTTTTTCAGACGCGAACTTCTCTTCCTCTTCTTTCTGCAAATGACGACAGCTCAGCCATCAGCTGTCTCTATATGGTCTAGTATTTTTTGGTTGCATTCTTGTATTTAACAGAGCTATGTTAACATTTAACATATTTGCTCCTCAAATTAACAGAAGTGCAATTTGTAGTTGTAAATGTTGGCAATTAATTTGTTTATAAGCCATAAGATGCAAAATGAATCATTTTCATATAATTTCTTTTTGAAGCTATTTACTTTCATTTAAAAAAGAAATTATATGAAAATTATTCATTTTGCAAAATCTCAAGAGGTCTTTCAAGACCGTATATAATAGAGCCCACAGAAGTGTGCAACAAGTTTCATACCCGATTATTTTCCAGCTCCTTAAATGAAAAACAAATAAATTCAGTAAATATAAATTGTTTTTTTGCGCAATTTTTATTGAACTGAAGTAAAAATATTATATATTATTTAACATTTATGAAAAAAAAACATATTTAATTTACGTATATTATGTTATTATTTAAATAAAATACACTTGGATGTTAGTTACTTGCTGATTAGCACTCAACCGCCAAACTCGACTAACAATTTGATTAAATAATGCTACAATTATGCTACTTTGCATAATTGTACACATGTTCTACTGAAAATATTTGTATAAGAGTTTACAGTTTAGTAAGAATATAAGTATATTGCATAAGGAAGTTTGCAAGTTTGTGTTCTAAGTTTTTTGTTAAATATTTGGCTTGGATTGTTTTCAAAATACTCTGATATATATTTTAAATTGTTTATTCTTAGTCTAAAAGTTGGATAAGGTACTTGGTGACAACATTGTACTAATATTAAATAACAATATTTATAGTAAAAAAAAAACAGCATCAACATCAGTCTGTGGTCTCTCTTGGCCAGGACATTTTTTACAGCTTAACCAAAGAAGTTGGGCACGAACAGCTTCTTGCGCTTGGTGCGTGACTTCCTGTAGCGCAAAATCGGTGAAAATTTGTAGCTATCGGATAGTTCGCCGCTACTATATGGACTGAGACTGCGTTGGCTGGAGGCACTCGAGCTGGGCACAGGCGCTATATAGCCATTGTCCACGTAGTAGTAGCCAGTGTTTAGCTTATCCAGATGGTCCGCTGTGAGGGGCTTGCCATAGGTGAAGGCATACGAGTTATCGTAACTACTGTCATCGTAACTGCGACCATAGTCGCTCTCATAGCTATCCACATCGTAATATGTGGGCTTGGCATCACACTGCGTTAATTTGCAGATCATGATGCTGAGCAGCAGGCTTAGCCAGGTACAAAATTGCTGTGAAATGGATGAGATACTATATAATGTATATGTATACATGGAATATGGTATGAGTATGCTTACCTTTAACTCCATCATCCTTTGGTTGTTATCCTTGAGTTGCTTGATATGCTTGGAACGTTTGCTGTTTGGGTTCTGTATGCTTAACTCCCAAGAATCCCACACTTATATACCAAATAATGTGTGCGTCGCTTCGCACCCGAATGTGAAAATATATGTTGTTATTGTTATTATTGTTATTGTTGTTGCTTTTAATTATATTTTCACTTGCCAGCCATGACGCAATTTTCAGTCACTCGCTCTGAGATCTCTTTGATTTAAGCAGCCGGTTCGACTTCACAAATAAATCGTATGCGTCGCGACATCTTCTCATGATTCAGATTTCGGTCCAGGCTCTAATTGATTTACTTGATTTGCCGCGTGCGCGATTCTAGTTTCATTTGGAAAACTTTTAACAATGCGGAAAGATTTGGCATCTTCGAATGATATGTTTAATCTTCAATTAAGATTAGCTTGTGCTTTTGTTTATCTTATGGAATTTGTATATTTACTATGAATATGAAATTGTCGATGCCAGACAATCTTAATTACTTTGTTTTGTAGAATTTTATTATCTTTTCCTGTTGCGGTTACATTTAGAAATATATATCTATAGATAGTCATGATACAGACATCTAAATATAGCCATAGATTAGCATGTGGCCAAAATTAAAATTATCACAATAAAATCACAATGATTCATTTATACATTTTTTATTTTTAGCTAAGAGTCCTCCTTCTCCTCTCCTCCTTCTATCCAATGATAGGAGGAGGTAAAAAACGCTGGATTTTTATTATCTTGACTGACCACGACTCGAACCAATTCGCTGTATAAAGAACTTCGTTTAATGCAGCGCATTTTAAACATCATTAATCAAACAAATAAATATGATAATAAATTAGAAAAAAATTTATATTTTAAACATCATTTTAAATAAAAATGATATTAAATTGTTATAATAATTACAAGTATATACAAAAATGTTTTTTTGATTAAAATCTTTTTTCGTTGTATATATTGATATTATTATATACATTTAATTTTAATGATATTTGAATTTAAATATATTGAAAAAATTTATTATATATTTATGTGTTTGATATTTTGTAAATTATATTAATTTTGATTTGATTAAATTTGTATTTAATTAATTTTTATTTTTAATTTAATTTAAATTATTATTATATTTAATTTAAATTATATTTATATTTAATTTAAATTATTATTATATTTAATTTAAATTATATTTATATTTAATTTAAATTATATTTATATTTAATTTAAATTATATCATATAATAATATAATAATTTATATTTAATTTAAATTATATTTATATTTAATTTAAATTACATTTATATTTAATTTAAATTATATTTATATTTAATTTCAAATATTTTTTATTTAATTTTTATTTATTTTTTTTAATATAATATTTCTATAAAACTTTTAAATAAATAATATTGAATGTTTTTAAATGAGTTTTAATGGTCTTCATATTTATTGATTTAAGTTTAACTGGGCGTCTATCATACTGAAAATATAGACAGCTTTTCTATACATATTTTCATATAAAAAAGACGCAAAATTATATTCTAACCATAATTTGTGTTACCAAATATGGTTAGATTGATAGAAGGAAGTTGGGATCTTAGCTATTTAAATTTCATAGCAGGAGTGTCCCAGCTAAATAGTTTTAAAAGTGTTTAATTAGTTTAAAATTTCAGTCAAATTTCAATTGTCAGTTTGGATCTTAAATATTTGCCCTTTTTACAGTTTTGTTTCAATATTCAATCCAGTTTCTTACATGAAAATTAATTTTACTTTAATGTAAATTGCGTTTATCAAATACAAATATAGGCATGCTAATTAAATAAAAACGTCGCTGGCATAAAAATAAATACTATAAGTGCTACGCGTAAACAACAACAACAATAAGCAGACAGTCAACAGTGAATGTGTTTTCAACAATATTTTATATACAATATATACAATTCTTCTCATAAATAAACGACGCATTTGTAAATATTTTGGCAGCTCCACATTGAGTGTGAAATTTTACAACAAAAATAATAATAAATACTGTAAATCCGTAGTTAAATACAGTAGCAGCTGTCGTAAATAAGTTTGCTGCAAATATTACGTATACGCCGAGTGATAGCAGCAGAGTAACTATCGAAGAACTATCAGGCATACAGCTGGAGTAAGAATGTGGCTTGAATTAAAGAGATATTTAACTGATTTGTGAGCTGGTCAACGACATTATTAAAGCACGTTTTCAATGCACGTTTCGGCTAGCCAATAGCCCAGCTCTGCATTTCAAAATATAGCACCTACACCAGCAAGTGAAGGTATGAATATTATTATTTCGGCTGCTTCTGCCATTCTTCAGCTGGTTGTGCCAATTTTCGTACCTTCCAGCTAATTAATTGCAATAAACACGACACTTGAAGATTTTTATATATCTGCCTTACTTGTTGCTGTTTGTCTGTTCTAAATTGGTGGGAAATTTCCTTAATGCATTGGCCTGGCCTCTTTGCTGGGCAGCGTCTCCGACCGTAAATAAATAAATAAAAATATCAATATTTAATTATAGCACATTAGCGTTCTAATTAATTTGCAAATAAAATGTGGAAAATTTAATGTCTAGCTCTTTATTATAGGCGAGCTATTTAAAAGCCAACTAAAGGTTCTATCACATATGACCGAAGTGTATATCGTACACCTGTTGAGGTTTTCTGATTTTGTATTTGAAATCACAAACATTTGCAAGGCGTGCAAAATATTTCACGTCTAATTGATAATTACAATGCGAGCTGAAAATCGAAGTTGGCATCGGGCTACGGGAATACAAACATGAAAAGTTGTGCAAACTCTAAGCTGGCAATTTATAACGTATATAAACATTTCAAAGCGTGATTCTTACGATCAGCCAAGACTATCTTTGAATGCTGTTCAATGCGCAGCGAATTGCGCAGGACGGGGAAAAAGTCTTTGATATAGATATAGATTTATAGATACTTCCCTATTTATATTGATTATTATATATAAACAATTAGCACACGTGACACATTAGTTTTGAACTCTTTCTTAAATGAGAGCTCATCTAGCTATCACATGCGTTAGGAGCTAGTGAGACTAATTGGCAGGACAGGTTGTTGACCAATGTGCGTCATAAGAACTTTGCAAATTTCACATTTAATTACCATTCATTTTAGCAATGCTTACGTCTTTCACCACGCAATGAACTTGACATTCAATTTGAGATAAACAAAAGAAAAAACACGTTTTGATTTAAGCATTAGCCGATCAACAATCGTGTCTATGTAATAGCAATAATATAACATTAAAGTTAATTTACATTTAAGGTTAGCACTACGTTAACAGAATTATTTCTTTTTCAACAGTAGATGTCCTTTGGGTTTCAGCTTATTCTGTATAATACGTTGCTTTTCAGCCTGCGCCTGCTTCTTCAGACGCTCGTGGCGCTCCTTCGCAAAGTCCAGTTCGCTGCTGAGTTCCACAATTTTGGCGGCAATCTCCTGTTGCTTCAGCAAGCGTTTATGCTGATTGGACTGCACAACAATAAGAATTAAGACTATAATTTATATTCATTTATCTGTTACTTACGCCCAGTGGGGTAGGTCTGCCATCAAGGTATGTGTAATCCGGCAAATTTGTGAGTGGACCAAATGCATTTGGATTCTCAGGCAGTCCCTTTGCAGCTCGCCAGCCCTGATCGATGCAGCGTACGGCACTGAGCGAAACATGCCGCTGTGCTGTTTTGTGTTTAATAAAAATAATACTTTCAATTATATTCTCTATTGTATTTAATGCAGTCCACTTACCAGTAATTAAAGCTGGGCTGGTAAGGCAAAACTTGCTTATTTTTAACATTTTTGTATTTCGCAAAATATAAACACGCTCACATAACCACACCAGCGTTGCATTGAATAAGGTTCAGCTGAACAAAATGTGTGAGCGATTTTAGTTCATTTCGTTCATTGGAGTGAACTTAAACGAGCTGCACAGCTGTTTTATTAATGATTAGGCAGATTTATCGGTAATACAACTAGTAAATGATATCGGCATAGCCATACTGATAGTGAAAAAATTTTAATTAATTTTAAGTGGAAAGCATTAGTTAAAAAAGTAGGTCACATAAAAAATGGCAACCAGAACGAATACTATCGAACGCAATGCCAATGGCACCACCAAATCCCCGTCGCTACGTGAAATTTGCGCGCGAGCCATGACAAAATCCGAATGGGAAGACAAGGTGAGCTATCCAAAGAGCAGCGCGTGTTTTTTTTTTTTTTTATTATTCTAATAATTTATGCACATTTGCAGGATGAGTTTCTAGATGTTATTTACTGGTCACGTCAGGTGTTTGGCATCATACTCGGCATCATCTGGGGCATTGTGCCGTTAAAAGGCTTTCTGGGCCTCGTACTGTAAGTGGAGCCAGCGCCTAAATATAGAACGTGCTACAGCATAATAATAATTATGATTTATACTATTGCAGTTTTGCCGGCATTAGCTGTGGCGTTGTCTACCTGTATGCCATCAACTTCCAAAACGTAGATGAGGATGCTTATGGCGGTGTGTGGGAGCTAGTGAAGGAGGGCTTTATGACATCGTTTGCCGGCTTTCTAGTGACGTGGATCATCTTCTACACCGGACTGCACTACGACTCAATAATGGCAACCAAGAACTCATAATACTAGCCATATCAAAGAAAACCAGAGGCAACAGAGATGCAGAGAGAGAAGGAGGAGCACACTGCAATACAAGCAATAACAATAACCAATTCCAGAGTCCAAATGCTATTCCCGCAAATCCATTTTGCAGAGCCAAAGCATATTTACTAATTGCCCAACTTATATATACTTACTTAATTTGTCCGTTTGTAAATTGTTGAAACATTTTTAGCCAATTACGTAAATTATGTGTGTGCATTTGATTTAAATATTTACAATGATCGCCGCCGGTTGAATTGCGAATTTGCGAATTTTTCTGTGAAAAATACACAAAGACAGCAACCTGTTGAGATTGATGATTAATAATAATAACATAGAAGATATCTATCTAGATTTGACTCTACTGTGACTCTACTTTTATTAAAATATATTATTCTACACTAATAAGGTAGCTGACGACAGAGCTAGATCTAGATTTAGATTTAGATTTAGTATTCCATATCCACAGCCGGCACAGCTGCAGTTCCGTTGTGCCCATTCTGTCCCAATTCGTGCTGAAATTTGTCTGGTAGCTGGCCGCTCTGCAGGATCTGTGACAGTCTTTCCACCTCCGCCAGGGAGCTTGCTCGCTTGATGGCTTCTCGTATGCGTTGCATATCTTCGGGATTGGCGAAGCGTCCGCCTTCAGCGGCTGCCTTGCCGTTGGTCGCCTCGGCTGCTAGTGCAGCGGCAGCGCTTAATTTCGACTTTTTGGACACCTCTTTGAGCATTTCCTTGCCCTGCTTGGTGCGGAAGAACTCCTGTGCCTGTTGCCTGTCTTTCTGCTTGATCTTTCTAAAGTCCAGCAGACGCAACTGTGGAAACTTATAGGCCATATACTCGCGGTAGTTTGGTTTCGTGGATACCGGATTGATGAGCAGACATATGGTCTCTAGCTTCTTGAATCCTGTTAGCGGTTCCAGGTCGCTCAGCTCTTGCAAATTGTTGCCCGTCAAGATGACGGAACTTAGATTTGGGACAACATCCTCCAGGCCCTCGCTGATACGTAAGATGCGATTGTTGTTGAGTAACAGACACTTGAGTCGTGGCAGATGTGGCATATTGTCCAGCTTACGCAGATCGTTGTCCGAGAGATCAATCGTATCGAACTGATCCAATGTAGCACCCAAATTCTCAATCTGTGGAATTTTGTAGCCGCGCAAATCGAGCTCGCGTTCACGGCATGGATTTATGTATTGCATGGACTGGTTTATCAACTCCGGCGTTAGTTTTACCATCTCGACAGGGCAGGCAGTTAATTAATTGCAACAAAAATATAAATGCAATTGCAATTTTGTATTTTCTTTTTAGCTTATTCCACAAAATAACACAGCCAAAGCCGACGCGAGTTAGTATTGTAGTGTGACCGTCTTTTGCGAATAAGAAAGTACCAAAAACAAGCAGTTCGATACAATCGAGCAATCGAAAATACTTGGAAAACTTATCGATACAAACCGTACTTATCAAGAATAATCGAAAAGGCCAGTTTAATATTTTTGATTTGATTTTAATTTGAATTTCAATACATTACAATAAATTTGCAAATGCTTAAACTTTAATGAACACGATACAATTATTTCGTTTTCGTTTTTGTCCTTGAATTGAATGGCAAACTACATATTTGAGCCAACTATTTTGGATGGGGAGGAGAAACACTTCTAAAATCGAAGCGTATTTTCGGTTCGGTGGTGGTGGATTGAATTGAAATGTTTTTAATAAACATTTAATTTGTTAATATTCAGTGCAAACTACATGTGTTCAGTTTGAATTTGTTAATTGAAATCTTCTGTGTGTGTATTTCTCACTATAATTTATTAAATGCATTTTTAGTAATTGTTTTTATTATTCTTTTGTTCTTTTTGTTTTTCTGCCTAGATGCTTAGCGTTAATTTGTTAACTTCTTTAGAAATTAAATAAAAACGAAACCTAAAATGTTTATATAAAAATCGAAACAGATTGTCGTTCATACCGAATGGAAATCAAAAATGGTTTCAAATAAAAACAATATATTTAGATAGATATAGATATTTTGGAAGCATTTATAAAAAATATTATATTTCATTTAAATTAGTTTTTATGCACGCAAATGATTTACATATTAATTTATATATATAAATATTTATATATATATATTTTATTTTATATCAGAATATTCATTGCGTTCGCTTCGTTAGTTTCTTCGTAATGCGTTAGGTTTTTGTTTTTAGTTTTCAATAGACAAATTGAAAAATAGATTTGTTTTGTTGTATATAATTGGCACTTAACTCATTTAAAATACATAAAAATATAGTACATAAAAAACGTTGGTTTTTCCACATTCCTTTCCTTTAGTTTTGTTTTTGTTTCTTGTTTTATAAATATATGCAAAAAGTTTATTTGGGATAAAAAGTATAAATAAATAAATCACGTTCATTTGAAAATTGCCAAAGATTTAAAATAAAAGGGAAAACAAATTCACACACTCACACACACATGCACACTCGCTGACAGACTTACACACATTCACACACTCACACACACACACACACACGCTGGCGCCATTGCACATAAATTAAATTGTTCAGTACGAATAGTTGCAACCTTTTTGCTCATTATCTTTACCGTTATTATCATAAACATTATCATTATAACTTGAAGTCTGGTGTTTTTCGAGGGGGGAATCAAAGGGATATCAGGATTTAGGATTTGAAGGAATGTTGAGTTATATATATATATATATATACTATATATAATAGACAGTTTTATAAATCAACGACATCCTCTTTCGTATAGGGCGAGTCTCTAAACGTGCGTCTCGTCGAGGTGCGTTGCAGGCCTTCAACTAATGTCTCCTGTGGAATTGAAATCGGATGTGGATTTTGATTAAATATATCTATACAACATACACATACATATTATATACATGCTCTACAGCTAGACTAAACACACACGCACACGGAGTACAAAACAAGCAAAACTTATGAACAAATAAAACATAAAAACTATTTTAAATGAATGAGCCAACAGCCAACAGATGGAAGAACATTAAAGAGCAACAAGAACAATGTAAAGCTGATGTTGTTGCCGACATAGTTAATCCAGTCAAACCTCGAATAGCGTGGAAATCTCTTTGCCAGCAATTCTCTTAGTGCTGCTCTCAGCGCAGCTGTTCGACTTGTTCAGCTGGCCGTTGCGCATGCTCAGTATCTCATTGCTAATGAGATTCGCACAGGCAATGGCATGACTCGAACTTGAGCTGGAGCTGCTGTGCGTGTTGTTGCTGCTGCTGCTGCTGCTGTTTCCATGCTCTGTTATAATCGTTTTGCTGAGCGTCTCCTGCGTCTCGGTGTTGGTGCTGCTCGTGCTGATGATCTTCGAGCGTGTTTGATTGTTTAATACTGTCGTCGTCATTGTTGTTGTTGTTGTGCTGCTAGCCATGTTGTTGGCCATGTTGCTGGATATGCTGCTGGCGTTGCTAATGTTGCTAATGTTGCTGGTGTTGCTGCCGTTGCTCGTGCGATTGGCTGTGTTCAGCATAGTTCGCGGCATGATGGGCGGCTTGATGGGCAGTTCTTTAGATATTGTTGTTGGTTTTTGTTGGTAATACAAGACAAGTTTAGGGAACAAGCACAAATCAAATAATATGAAAATAAATAAAGAAAACATAAAAATCAAAATATATATAGCTACGCATTCGGGTTGCACTCGAAATGTGGCAGGCAGACAGACATGCAGCAAGAGCTAAGTCTACTCATGCTTACCCAAACGACTGAGGCCTGCGGCTAGCTCTCGCACCGACTTCTTCTCCAGAGCAGCGCCTGCAAAGAATATACAAGATTAAGACTTAGTTCAATCAAATCTTAAGCAAAGCTGAGCTCACCTGGCGTTATGCCTACAATGCTGCCGCCGCCGCTGCCGCCTGATGCCAAAGCAATGCCTGGTGTTATGCCCACAATGGAACCGCCGGCGCCCTGACCAAAGGGCAGCACCTCCACATCTGCAAAGGCAAGTAGACACATTAGATATATTAGGGGTATTCCTTCATTCAAGTACTAATCACGCACCTTCTTCCAGCGTATCGGGCGTTGTCTTGGTCGAATCCACGCTGCCATTGCCCGTGGCTAGCTGTTCGTTCGCCTTCGGCTCGCTGCCCACGACAGACCAGGGTCGCGGCTTCTGCAGCGCAATGGGCGTGCGCAAGATGCCATTGCCAGTTGCAGTCTTTACCAAGAGACTGCCATCGGTGCCCACGGCCAGGGAGCTGGCGCCTGCTGCATGGCTCTTGATCGAGTCGCTGCTGGGCGAGCGCATCTTCTCGTCGCGCGTGGCTGCTTTCAGTAGACCTCCAGTGGCTGCAGCTGTAGTTGTGATCTCTTCATTGCCTGTGCCGCCCTCTGTGCGCATTTTGACCAGCGGCGATTTGCGACCCACCAGCGGTGAATATTTCTCCAGATTGTCCGTGGAGCGGGAACGTGTGGCCCAGGAGGCGCCTATGAGAAATAGATAACAGTAAGTAAATCTCTTAAATTTGATCGTCACGATGCACGATTCACTTACTCTTGAGCAGAGGCGACTGGCGCTCCAGTTTGATGGGCCTGCGCTCCTCTAGTATGGGCGTTGTCTCCTCGGAGGTCATGTGGCCATTGCCATCACGACTCATCGTCGGGCTGTCCACAAATGACAAGGAGCTGCACTCCTCGGATGTGGGCGACACGAGTGGCGTTAGCGTTGTGGGCGTCACCGAGCCGGGCCTAAAGAAGTGCTCCAAGCCATCGCCAATGTCTCGCACAGCGCCCACAGCGCATTCCGCATTCACGAGCGGGCGAGTTGGGGCGCGCGTCTTGGCCCGCTTGGGTCGTCCCTTGACCAGATGCTGCAGCTGAAACGAGGCGCTGGGCAGCTCCGTTATGGAATCACAGCCCTCATCCACATTGCCATCATCCATGGCCGCATTGCTGCTGCTGCTGGTCATCATGTTGGCAGCCGAGGCGCCACCGCCGGCTATTGCTGCTGCGGCTCCCATTGCTACGCCACGCGATATCAGCTGTGAGTTGGAACGATGCGACGACGGCGACTCCAACAGATCGGGAATATGGCTCAAGCTGAGATTCTCGACCACCGATTGGGGACGCACCTTGCGGGCAATCGAGCGACGTTTTGACGGCAAATGTGGCGTGGCCTGCGCATAGGAGTGGCAACACAAAGACAAGTTAGTTACATTTCTTAACAGAATCGGGTTTATATATATAAATTGTTAGGTTATGTTCATGATATATGCAAATGTGTGAAATGATGAGATCGGATGTGAGGGTTTCTTTTTTTTTTAGCAGGAAATTTAATAACTAAAAATAATATAAATAAAATTAACTACTTGTATAACTAAAACATAGCTCATAGATAAACACAGTACTACAAAGACCAGGAAACGGGAGTGACAGAGTAAGTGTAGTGAGGTGGTATACAGTGATAACTCTATATTAACGAACCAGCTGTCTTTAACGAACATAGTCCGCCTTAAGCAACTACACGATATTTTCCATAAACAATTTTTAAATTTAAAAATAAATAAATTTAAAAAATTATAATAAAAAAAAATTTAATAAAAATAAATGTAACAAAAAGAAAAAAAATTAAATATAAAAAAAATAAATTTAATAAAAAAAATTTTAAAAAAATATACAAAATAATATAAACATAAATTTAAAAAAAATTAATTTAATAAAAATAAATAAAAAATGTAAATAAATTAATAAACTATAAAAAATTTAAAAAATAAAATAAATTGAATAAAATAAAGTATACAAAATATTTAAATTAAAAAAAAAAAAATTTGAAAAATTAGACGATTATTAAAAAAGAAAAAGCATTGAAAAAAAAATTAAATTCTTTTCATTAAACAATGTTTAAAATATTTGCTTAGGGAAAAATTTCTGTTTTGTTTTAACTGAAACTTTTTAGGAACAAAATTTATGATTTTAAAAATGTATTAAAATAAATAATAATACATTTTTAATATTTAATTTTATTTTATTTTTTCTTTAATTTTTTAAAGCCAAAGTTTGACTAATAAATAAAAAAAAATGATATTTTTATTTTTTTCTGTTTTGATGTTTAAACATTTTTAAAAATAAAGATTTCAAGAGAATTTTTTTTTATTTTTTTTTATAAAGTTTTCAATTTTTGTGTTATGTTTTATTTTTTTTTAATGTTTGTTAAAGACAGCTCTTGCTTTATATAGATATAGATAGATATAGTTTCTTTTTTTCTAGTTAAAGTATGGATAGTTTTTAAGACAAGACATAAAAAAAACTACTTACAAGGTTCAGATATTCCAATTTCTTTAAGAGTTTGTGATATATATATAAATATATTTTTTAATATTTTTTGGTTGTTTTTATTTTGGTATGTAAATGAGTTGGAGATAAGGTTTTAATATATATATATATATTTATATATGTTGTAGATATATATGCGGATATATATAAAATGTATATAATATGTTTATAGCGTATGTTGGATGTTGTCGTAGTAGTTGTTGTTGTTGTTGTTGTGATTGTTGATGAATTGTTTGGATGATACAAGGATACACGAGAAGAACACGAGAGATAAAAATAATGAGCTTTGTCTTTGTTTCATTTTTGTATGTTGTTTTTTTTTCACATAGATTTGTTTAAAATGAATGTGTGTATGTGTGTGTGTGTGTGTGTGTGGGTGTATGTATGTATGTTGTGTGTATTCTAAGCTGTTTGGCATATTTTTTATATATATATTTATACGATATAAGATACGCTCCCGTCTAGAATGTTTTTTCTTACTTTTTATATACACACAATTCTTAAGTTTTTGCGATAAGCCTGCGGCGGGTGTGTATTTGTGTGTGTGTGTGATTTGTGATTATTTGCCACTACTTGTATATATATAAATTGTTATTAATATACATTTATTCACTTATTAATGTTTAATGGGTTTGGTATTTCACTTGCAATTTGCATTTATTTGTAGGCTATTGCATCCACTTGGGCAGCGAGAGATTTTCAACACTTACAGTGGGCGATTCCAGGCCCAGTTTGGGCAAAACCGAGCCACGTCCGCCGGGTCGTATGATAAGGCCCTCAGCTTCCTACAGGAATACACCACAGAGCAGCAGAGAGAGCGAGAGAGAGAGAGAGAGCGAGGTGTGGAGTAAGAAATTAGAATTAGAATTTGCTTGTAGGTCAAACGGCAGCAGTTTTACGACTAGCGCGCTTTCAAGTATTTATGTTGGTGCTGAGCACATAAAAAGTTTTGAATATGACATCACATTTGTTATTAAATTGAACGAAATCAAAAGATAACAGAGCCGTTATCGATTGCTAGTGGGTGTGGGTGGTGGTTTGATTGGTTTTTGGCTGTGCTACTTACATGACTGGAACGACTGCGGACAATGTCCGGCGTCTGCGGCTCATCCAGCAGCACCGATGGCGATTCCGATATGCCATGACCGCGACGATAGCGTGTTAGCGCCTCCAGCACCTCATCTGTAGCACGATCCGAAATGGCAGCTGCTAGCGATTGCTCTATTTCACTGTGCGAGCGGAAGAGTAAGAGAGATGACAACAATTTGGATTAGAGATGGGAGTTTGACATTGCGCGGAGTGGGGGGGAGTGGAGGGTTTATGTTATTGGCTGAACGATCTACTTTGTTGCTTTGGGCGACACTGTTGCCGTCCCTGTTTCGCCTTCCTGATCCTCGTCGGGACACTTGTGATAGGCTGGCCGAGTGACGCCGCTCTCGCCGGCGCTCGAGCTGCTGGCAAAGCAACAGCACAAACTGCGCAACAGGCCCATCTCGGCGAACAGCTGGCGGAGCGCGCACAACACAAAAACGAGGAAGCAGAACGCAAGAAAAAAAAAAGAACAAAAACCAAAACAAAACAAAACTAACTAACTGGCACTGTAGCAAACTTAACGGCACTCAAACTGACAATGAATTCGCCTGCGCTGCTCGACTCGCTGCCGCCAGCAATATCGGAGCAAAAGTTAAACAAGCACACGGATACGCGCACGCACACAAACACACTAAATGTGAATGTATTTTATGTAAGTTTTTTTGGTAAGCTGGGCGACAGCACCCGTTTGGGCTTTCGAATGGAAATGCATTCAGCTGTTAAGTTATTTTCTGTTTGCTTAATCTTATCTGTGCGTTCAGCCACACACACACACACAGAAAGAGAGAAACAGGCGATGAGTAAAATACTTCACAGATATCGTGTGTGTGTGTGTATGTGTGTGTGGGTGAGCGCCAAGAGAGGAAGAGAGTCAGAGCGAGAGAGCGCGTGTGTTTTGAACACAACAAATTTGCAAGCTCAGCTGTTAGAGAGGAGACGAGCAACTTTGTAAGCTGCAAATCGAACAGTGAGGCGGAAACGTTATCAAAGTGTGTCATGAATTCAATGCTATACTTGTCTCTTTTCAATAAAAAATATTTAAATGTTTATGCGTTTCGGGGGCATAAAGCTAGAACGTGTGCACTTGTTTGAAATTATGAATCAATTAGTTTTCAATTAGCGTGCTAATGTCACATAGATATTATATGAATTTTGCTAAAGTCTAACCAAAAACAGTATTTTCAAATGTATAAAAACAACTTTTTGTTTTATTTTTAAAATTTCAGAATTTTTTGTGAAACGCTGCCTAAACGAATAAAAATGAATATTGAACAAAGTTAGTTTGTTTCGCTCTATTACTCTTTGTTTATTAATACATTTTTTGTAACCTGTTTGCATAGCTCTAAAAGCACAGTGCAGCTGCTGTGCATGTGTGTGTGCGTGTGTGTGTGATGAGCGCGTGAGTATCAGATTTAGTTGATGAACGCGTCATCTTGTCTGCTTCAGTTCCTGACTGAGTCACACTCAGACTCACACACACACGCACACACACAGACACACCCAATGCTCTCGGCCTTGCTCTTCTCTGTTTTCTGTTTACTCACCCAACTTTGTTCATTATCTCGCTGCCGGCATTGTTAAGCAAACAGTTTTGCAGAAAATCTTCGGGTATTTGGAGACGCTCGTTGAGCGCTTTGCGCAGATCTTGTATAACAATTTGATTGCCCAGCGTTTTGGGGCACTGTTCGATGCCCGTGCGTATCATGGTCTCCAGCGTCTCCTCCAGATAGCTGTGAATCGTGTAGCTCAGCTCGCTGGCGACACGCGTCAGCTTCGTTTCGATGGGATGCGCATCGCTGCGCACAGCCTCCTGGAGTTTGGGCATCAGCTGCTTGCAGTTCTCCGCATCTGTGATCAGACGCTGCACCGCCGAAACATTGTCGCCGCCACCTTTGGCTATCGAAATGGTATCCTGTGTCTCGGCGACCAGCTTATCCACCAGCTGATGTGTGGAGGAGAGCATGAAGCCATGCTGCAGCCTAAATCCCTGACCATTTGCACGCTTCAGCCCGTTGCAGTTGCGCTGCAGCAGCTCCTGCATCTTTCGCATTACCGTATCGGTTTTCTCCGGATGATTCTTCAGATGTGGCGCTATATCGAAGACCGGAAACGGAATCGTGCGCATGCTATGATTGTGCTCCAAGGCATAAACAATATCCGCGTAGCCCTGCAAGGTGACACTGTTCTTGTCCAGGTAAATGGTGCGCAATCGATTATTGATCTGCAGCGCCTTGGCCAGCAGCCGTGCACCCACATCGCCCATGTAGTTGCCACTGATGTCCAGCTTCTGCAGGCTCTGATTGCTGCCCAAGGCATTGATGAAGTCGTGCAGATCGTGCTTCAACTTATTCTCCGACAGCACCAGCTCCACCAGTGGGAAGTCATCCTTCTGGATGAGATTTACTAAAGCATCCATCACTGTGGGTATATGCTTGGGCTTCATGCCCGTCAGGCTGCGCATCAGATGCAGCGAGCGTATCGAAGGATTCTTCGATATGGCTGACAGCACAGGCGCCAACTCCGCATCCAAATCTAGGTAGGGGAAGCGCAAATCATTAATCAATATGAATCATTTCTCTCAGCCTGGTCCACTTACTATTGTCACTGATGTCCAGGCTTTGGAGCACACGCACGCCGTGAATGCAGGATTCCAGGACGTGAGCACCTTGGGCGCCCAGCGTATTGCTGCTAAGATCAAGATAGAGTCCCGCCGTCGACTCGTTGCAGGCGAGGCCCAGCAACAGATTCTTCAGTGCCTCCATGGGCAGCTTGCATCCGGCTATGTTCAAATGCTTCAGGCTCAGCGTGCTGGTGAAGAACTGCTTGAATGACGGCGGTATCTCTTTGCCCTTCTTCGTGCTGAACGAGTTGTGCGAGACATTCAGGTGAGACAGGTGCGTGGCACAGCCTCGCAACAGAGCTCCAAACAGCTGCAAATGATAATAAAAAACGAAAACGTTGTTTTATGAAATTCATAAAATGTTTTAAAAATTTCATAAAATGTTTTATTAATTTCTTAAAACATTTTCTATATTTTATAAATTTCATAAAATGTTTTATAAATTTCATAAAATGTTTTATAAATTTCATAAAATGTTTTATAAATTTCATAAAATGTTTTATAAATTTCATAAAATGTTTTATAAATTTCATAAAATGTTTTATAAATTTCATAAAATGTTTTATTAATTTCTTAAAACATTTTCTATATTTTATAAATTTCATAAAATGTTTTATAAATTTCATAAAATGTTTTATTAATTTCATAAAATGTTTTATAAATTTCATAAAATGTTTTATAAATTTCATAAAATGTTTTATTAATTTCTTAAAACATTTTCTATATTTTATAAATTTCATAAAATGTTTTATAAATTTCATAAAATGTTTTATTAATTTCATAAAATGTTTTATGAAATTCATAAAATGTTTTATAAATTTCATAAAATGTTTTATTAATTTCTTAAAACATTTTCTATATTTTATAAATTTCATAAAATGTTTTATAAATTTCATAAAATGTTTTATAAATTTCATAAAATGTTTTATTAATTTCTTAAAACATTTTCTATATTTTATAAAATTCATAAAATGTTTTATAAATTTCATAAAATGTTTTATAAATTTCATAAAATGTTTTATTAATTTCTTCAAACATTTTCTATATTTTATAAATTTCATAAAATGTTTTATAAATTTCATAAAATGTTTTATTAATTTCATAAAACATTTTCTATATTTTATAAATTTCATAAAATGTTTTATAAATTTCATAAAATGTTTTATAAATTTCATAAAATGTTTTATTAATTTCTTAAAACATTTTCTATATTTTATAAATTTCATAAAATGTTTTATAAATTTCATAAAATGTTTTATTAATTTCATAAAATGTTTTATGAAATTCATAAAATGTTTTATAAATTTCATAAAATGTTTTATTAATCTCTTAAAACATTTTCTATATTTTATAAATTTCATAAAATGTTTTATAAATTTCATAAAATGTTTTATTAATTTCATAAAACATTTTCTATATTTTATAAATTTCATAAAATGTTTTATAAATTTCATAAAATGTTTTATTAATTTCATAAAATGTTTTATGAAATTCATAAAATGTTTTATAAATTTCATAAAATGTTTTATTAATTTCTTAAAACATTTTCTATATTTTATAAATTTCATAAAATGTTTTATAAATTTCATAAAATGTTTTATTAATTTCATAAAATGTTTTATAAATTTCATAAAATGTTTTATAAATTTCATAAAATGTTTTATAAATTTCATAAAATGTTTTATAAATTTCATAAAATGTTTTATGAAATTCATAAAATGTTTTATAAATTTCATAAAATGTTTTATTAATTTCTTAAAACATTTTCTATATTTTATAAATTTCATAAAATGTTTTATAAATTTCATAAAATGTTTTATTAATTTCATAAAATGTTTTATAAATTTCATAAAATGTTTTATAAATTTCATAAAATGTTTTATTAATTTCTTAAAACATTTTCTATATTTTATAAATTTCATAAAATGTTTTATAAATTTCATAAAATGTTTTATTAATTTCATAAAATGTTTTATGAAATTCATAAAATGTTTTATAAATTTCATAAAATGTTTTATTAATTTCTTAAAACATTTTCTATATTTTATAAATTTCATAAAATGTTTTATAAATTTCATAAAATGTTTTATAAATTTCATAAAATGTTTTATAAATTTCATAAAATGTTTTATAAATTTCATAAAATGTTTTATTAATTTCTTAAAACATTTTCTATATTTTATAAATTTCATAAAATGTTTTATAAATTTCATAAAATGTTTTATTAATTTCTTAAAACATTTTCTATATTTTATAAAATTCATAAAATGTTTTATAAATTTCATAAAATGTTTTATAAATTTCATAAAATGTTTTATTAATTTCTTAAAACATTTTCTATATTTTATAAATTTCATAAAATGTTTTATAAATTTCATAAAATGTTTTATTAATTTCATAAAACATTTTCTATATTTTATAAATTTCATAAAATGTTTTATAAATTTCATAAAATGTTTTATAAATTTCATAAAATGTTTTATAAATTTCTTAAAACATTTTCTATATTTTATAAATTTCATAAAATGTTTTATAAATTTCATAAAATGTTTTATTAATTTCATAAAATGTTTTATGAAATTCATAAAATGTTTTATAAATTTCATAAAATGTTTTATTAATTTCTTAAAACATTTTCTATATTTTATAAATTTCATAAAATGTTTTATAAATTTCATAAAATGTTTTATTAATTTCATAAAACATTTTCTATATTTTATAAATTTCATAAAATGTTTTATAAATTTCATAAAATGTTTTATAAATTTCATAAAATGTTTTATTAATTTCATAAAACATTTTCTATATTTTATAAATTTCATAAAATGTTTTATAAATTTCATAAAATGTTTTATTAATTTCTTAAAACATTTTCTATATTTTATAAATTTCATAAAATGTTTTATAAATTTCATAAAATGTTTTATTAATTTCTTAAAACATTTTCTATATTTTATAAATTTCATAAAATGTTTTATAAATTTCATAAAATGTTTTATAAATTTCATAAAATGTTTTATTAATTTCATAAAACATTTTCTATATTTTATAAATTTCATAAAATGTTTTATAAATTTCATAAAATGTTTTATTAATTTCATAAAATGTTTTATGAAATTCATAAAATGTTTTATAAATTTCATAAAATGTTTTATTAATTTCTTAAAACATTTTCTATATTTTATAAATTTCATAAAATGTTTTATAAATTTCATAAAATGTTTTATAAATTTCATAAAATGTTTTATAAATTTCATAAAATGTTTTATAAATTTCATAAAATGTTTTATTAATTTCATAAAACATTTTCTATATTTTATAAATTTCATAAAATGTTTTATGTATTTCATAAAATGTTTTATAAATTTCATAAAATGTTTTATTAATTTCATAAAACATTTTCTATATTTTATAAATTTCATAAAATGCTTTATTAATTTCATAAAATGTTTTATAAATTTCATAAAATGTTTTATTAATTTCATAAAACATTTTCTATATTTTATAAATTTCATAAAATGTATAAATTTCATAAAATGTTTTATAAATTTCATAAAACATTTTATTAATTTCATAAAACATTTTCTAAACTATCTCATTCAACTATCTCTATCATTTCATAAATATTTTTATAGCGTAAATATCAACAGATATTTTATATTATAATGCCTTAAGCTTGATATGCACTGTTAATAGCTTAATAACTTAACTGCTTAACTTACATTTTCTAGCGTAATATCAGTCGATGCCAGATCCAGATGCTCCAGCACATTGGGTTGAGCCAGGAAATTGTGCAAATTCTGCAAACAAGTAAAATTTATAAATTACATTAGATAAATAGATAGATTTTGGTATATGACGATGACAGTGAGAGGATTCGCGCTGGCAGCTTGCTCTGCATGTTGAGCTTGCGTTGCTGCTGTGTGGTGAGTTGGCAGCTGCCTTTGCAGTGTGGTGAGTTGACTTTTTAACAGACGCCTGCAGCACTGTTAAATGACTCCGTAGGTTACGCAAAGACGAGTTCCGTTACTTTTAATGTTAACTAACAGATTTCTTGTGACGTCACATTATCACTTTGTGCTCTGTTATCCCAGGTGAAGTTTGGCGGGCCTTTAAACTGAGATCGGGCAAATGCTCCAAATCAAACAAAATAAAGCATTTAAAAGCTAATTTTTATAGTAAACACCATAAAAATAGTCTATCATTAATTTTACTTCCTAAAAATACCAAAAATATGTAGATAATGGCAAAAGCTGTGGGGTCTTTTGGCAGCAGCAATTATATGCCCAAAATAGATTATATGTCAGGAATAATGGTTAATAGACAGTGTTCACTGAGTTTTCGCCATAAAGTAATGCTTATTTATGACAATCTATCTAAATATTTAAGTATAATACACGTTGAAGGTGCATCAAGAAACCTGCTGCTCACACCTGCAGCAATCTCAGAAACATAGGAAAGAATGAAATAAAACGTAGTGCAGCAATTAAAAACTCGAAGACTTCGTATGAATGTTTGTTTAAAGCCCAAAGAAAGAGATAATCAGCCTGAACCAGCTCCAGAGATCTTGGCAGAAGCTACCAATGCTGCACATCATCTTTGGCCATCAGATTCTCAATATAATGATGGAAAGTGGTAGATATAATGATGTGGATTGATGGGAAACAAATAATACTTATTAATACTATTCAGTTTTTTCAATTTAAAGTCTTGGAAAATAAAGTAAAAGCTATTCAACACGAAAGTAAGAGCGGTCAACGGATTACTTGAGAGATAACTGCATAGAAAACGGTTTAGAGCAAACAAAAATAATAAAACCATTATATTTACCGATTAAAGAATCTATATATAACTGGTAATAAAAAACAGTTTACGTTTTTATTTTGTCTACTGGCTTTAATATAGATAACAGTGTCGAATTCGGTTGATTTTCATACAAAGATCAGAGCGCGCGCACCAATTTCTGATAAAGTGACGTTTCACTGTTAACTTAACAGACCGCTTTGCATAACCTAGTATTCCTCAATCGTGGCCTGCAGTTCGTGCGCATGCGCTACTGCCACTATAGCCTAATGATCGATATATTTATCGATATATACAAATCTTTTACTTACGGTTATGTCATCCTTGAGACTGTTACCGCTCAGATCCAGATAGGTGAGCGAATTGGAAATACTTTGATTGAGCGAGAGCGAATGCGACATCTGATTAACACCCTTCGAGGTGAGTCCACAATGGGCGAGGGCCAATTTGCAGAGACCCTTTGATACCTTGGCAATGGGTCCAGCCAAATGTATAGCGCCTGAGCGAATGAAATAAAATTCATATTAATTTTATGTGTTTTAAATCAATTAAAGATCAACAAATGAATAAAATCAAATTGAAATTTGCATTTGTTTTTTTGTTTTTTGTTTTCATTGCCAATCTATCAAGAAATTTTAAATGTACACAGAGAGCAAAAGGCGTGAAGCAAGCGGCATGAATGGTGAATGTGAATATAGATGTGAATATATATAGAGAGACAGAGAGAGAGAGAGAAAGAGCGAGAGAGAGAGTACTGCTGTGAATTTGCTTATGTGACCAGAATTGCGAAACAAGAGATTCTAGAAGTCACTAAAATTTGGGTAGGAATTATATGAGATATAATAAATATTATTTGTATAATAGAACTTTGATATATGTTATAGAATATGCATGATATATTGTAGAAAGATTATACATAGATATATAATATATTCATTTGATTATTCTATTTCATATGAAGAATTGTAAGCAGAGAAATATAATATTAGAAGAAGATTGTTATGTGATATATAATAATATATGATATCATATCATATAGATGATATCATACACTGATTATAAATATATATAAAATATGTATGTATATATAGAGTGCTATTGAGTTCCAGATAAAGAATTGCAAGCATAGGCTATTATTAAAAGTGGAATATTAAAAGGAGTCTTATATGATATATGATATATATATGACCTGAATTCATAAGAGCTTTATACTCATGTAGTCACGAGTATAGAATGTTTTCGTTATCGGAATATATAATTATAAACATCATGGAATATTAGAAAATTACATTGTATGTAGTCTCGTATATCATATAAAAATTTCAATAATGGAATTTCAGATATTGAAAACTAACAGAATATAAGCAGAGTTCAAGATGGATAAGAAGTTAGAAGAATGCATAAAGCTTAGGCTGAATGAATGACTGAGAGTTATGAGAGATGCATATATACATATATGTATAAAGCTGTGGTCATAAAAATAGTAGTGCAACTAAAATGTTAGATAACAATTTGAAACGGGTAAAATGAATATATATATATATAAATATATATATATTATATATAAATATATATTAATTTTAACACTCGTTTCAAATTGTTTTCTAACAGAATGCATAAAGCTTAGGCAATGAATGACAGAGTTATAAGAGATCTATGTATTTATACAGCTGTGGTCATCAAAATAGTAGTGCAACTAAAATGTTACAATGTTACAACATAATACTATGTAAAACATAATATTTTGATAACAGTTTAAAACTTGTATTAAAATTAACATATATATTTATATATACATATCTATTGTTTTCAAAATTTAGTTTATCAGTCACACTACTATTTTAATGACCAAAGCTGTATACAGTCCAGAGACTCTAGTAAAGCATAAATTTATACAAGATTTGATTTTGTTTTACATTTTAAAGACATTTCTCTAGAATTCTAATACATTCCAATAAGCAGAAGTCTTGGATTGTCCTTAATTGTGTTTTTATATGACATTTTGATCAAATATAAATAAATTTTTATGCGCCACAATCTGAATTCACAATGAACAAAGGTCACACAAGCACATGAAGAATTGAAATGATATGGCATATTATGAGTAAATGAAACAGCGTTTAGCATTAACATGAACAGTGAACAATAACAGCGAACAACAACAGCAATAGCAACAATGCAAATGTAAATTCAATTGTAATGCCAAACGAATTTTGAAGCCTAATTAAAGTTCGTTTTATAAATGTGTGTCAAATGGGGATTCTGCAAACCTTGTACAATCTTTCCAAGTAGAGCGCACAATGAGCTAGCGCCTACACATGACAAATGCACACACGGACACACACAATATTAAATATATAAAGACATTAAACAAAATAAGAAAAGAAAAGAAAAGAAAACAAATGTTAAACAATAAATGTTGTTAATATGTTAGGAGTAAAAGAGAAACGCAGTTAGTTTGGATTAATTGGCTTAATAATAAATGCGACTGCTCAGGGGTTCGGGGGGTACGCCGGTACACGCTAACGTGTGTTCACTGTGCTACTACACACCTTTGTCCTCGATGATATTGTGACTCAAATCGATGGTGCGTATCGCCGGACTGCTATTCGTAATCACAGATATGGATAGCTTATTCAAGAAATCCCATCTGAAATAGAGAGTTGCCAATTAGCATAGATCACACATACATATATCTCACTGAAGACTCACCTTAAACCTAGTGCCTCCAGATGCAGCTCCTCTAGCCACATCGAACGCTTGAGCACGTGCAGTATGCGTTCCAGCGTCTCATGGGAGAGACGCATGTGAGCCGCCTTTAAGCCACGAAAAAATGTATTATACTCCAGTGCCGAGACAATGGCCATCAAGTCTCTGTAACAGAAGGGCAGGTTTATTAGTTAACATGAACATTAAGTTGCACAGGCAACTATTTTACTTTTATATAAGTTATTTATTGAAAACAAAATACAATTTATTAAACTACAATTTTTATATATTTTATTTTCATTTACAAATTTTTCCAAGTTGATTAAATATTTGTAAAAATGCAACAGAAATTAGTTATTATCACAGCTTATTAACATTTGCTTAAAAATGTTAGCATTTGCCCTAAAATGTTAAAATTTGGCTTAACATTTTTGCATTTGCCTTAAAATGTTAACATTTGCTATAAAATATTGCTTAAAATGTTAACTCTGCATACAAATGTAAACGTTTGCATTAAAGTGTTAAGCCTTAACGCTAACAGTGCAGGCGCTGTTAAGTAAGCTGAGCAGCAAACTTAAGCGAAACTGCTAACATTTGCCTTAACATTTTGCTGTTAATCTACAGCATTTATATTTTACTCAGGCAAAAGCAAAAAATCCATTCTAATTTATTTATTTAAATTTATTTATAATTATATGTAAACATTTTCGTCACTCACTTGGGCTCCAGATGATCGAAATCGCGCAGATTGAGCAGCCGTGTGTCGTGGGACAGGTAAATCGTGTCCACATCCCAGGCCACCTCCTCGCGATAGGGCACGCCATGGAAATCGCACATGCAGGCATATTGAGCGCTAAAGCCGCCGCAGGGACCAACATTACGCGGATCCGAGGGACGAAATTCCTCTGAGAATATTGTCTCTCGCTCTGGCGGCTGTATGTCGATCTAAAGAGAGTGAGAGTGAAAGAGAGAGTGATTAGCTAAGGTAAGTAAAGCTCTGCTAATTGCTGTCTATGCGCGATTTGTGCGCGTTAACAGCGCAATTAACACTTTCAAGAGTTCGCAGCAAACTTTGCGTGCCTTGCGCCAATTATCTTTTTCACTTTGTTCGCCCATTTGTTGTTGTTGTAATTGCTATTGTTATGGCTTAAAACACGCCCAAGACACGGGCGCAGTAAAAAAAAACTGCAGTTTTCAACAAATGCCAGACACAATGTCGAGCTGGCGATGAGTCAAGTGGAGATTTGCATACAAATGCAGGCAGCATAATTTACAACAACAACAACAACAATGTCAATGATTCATTTAAAATGCATTGAATTGTTAAAGCTCAAGTAACAGCAGCAGCAACAACAAATTTCGTATCCAAAAAGCTTAATTGAGGCAACGAGCAGCGCGCGCGTGTGTGTGTGTGTGTGTGCGTAGGCGTAGGCGTAGGCGTATGCGTGTGCGTGTGTTTGTGTGTGTTTGTGTGTTTGTGTGTGTGTGTGTGTGTGTGTGGGCACCTAAGTAAGTCAATCTACATGTGTGCAACAACAACAACAACAACATTTAACTTAATCTTCCATTAACAATTTCATCAAAATCATTTAAGACTTCGCCTTGAGCTAACTTAAGCAACTGTCTCTAGGCTGAAATGTTTATTTAATAACAATTTTATTATATTTATTATATAAAATAAATAATAGGAAAATATTTGCATAATTTCACTCTTCGACCAAACTGCACAAAGTCAGCGACGCAACTGATCAGCCACTGAGTGCAGCGCGCCTTTTATAGCTGACAAAAATGTCACTCAAAATTAAAAGAGTTCGCAGGCAACAGGCGCGCCACAATGTCACTCAAAATTTGTGAGAATTGCTCTTGAGTCCTTTTTAGAAGTTTTAATAGCACACCAAATGTACGCTTAAAATAAAACAAAGCTAGGATTTTGAACTCTTAGATTCAGTATATTGTATGCAATAAACATAACATAGATATATATGTAGTAATTATATGCGGAGCTTTTGCTGTTAAGTTTTTTAGAGCTGAGTAAAATGCTACTCAAGAGTGGCAGAGTTTTTGAAGGCAATTGATCAGGCGCGCCAGAATGTCACTCAAAATTGAAAAAATACTCTAAAGCCCTCCTTGGAGAAGAGTCTTAGAGTAGAAGACAAAATTTGCGCTTAACATAGAACAGAGCTCACTAGGACTTTTAGCTGTTATACTCAATCATGTTTTTATGCATAGAGTAATTATAACAAAGAGAAGTTATTTAAATACAAACATTATATTCCAAGCTTTTGCTGTTGCTGTAAATTTCTTTCATAGCTAACATAAATGACACATTGATCAAACGCCCCACAATGTCACTCAAAAGCTTACTAGGATTTTCTCTCTTAGGATTTCTTATAGAACTGGCTGTTGTTGTTGCTCTCAAGGTCTCTTTGCAGAGTCGAGTACTTAAAACTTAGGCAAAAAAGCATGCGCGAAAACGAGATAGCCTGAGACAAACAAAACTTTTTTATGGTGCTATAAAACTGAATGCGATTTGTTGTTTATTTAATGCAAACAATTTTTAATCTATGCAAATTATGAATTGTGTGTCAAAAGCTAAGCTAAAGTTGACTTTTGGCCACTGCACGTTAAATATTTAATTGAGCTTTAATTAAAAGCGAATTGTGAGTCAGCCATAAAAAAAAAAAGACAGAGAGGGTGAGACCCAAAGCTCACCCACACACTCAGCTCGATTTAATTAATTATAGTATATATTTTTTTATATATTATATAAGCCACACAAAAAATGCGTAATTTAATTAAAAACAATTTTAGCAATTATATTATTAAACATTTTATGCCAATTGTGGACATTATTTAGTCATGGCTTAACTTTAGTCATTTACTTTTATGTCATTGAATTTCTAGTCGAGCTATAGAAACATAAATTTTCTATGCAAATTCGCACATTTCGCAAAAAATGACAAAAAGCAAAATGAAGAAGACGAACAAGTTGCAAAGAAACTTTTAGTTATTGAGCTATCAACTTGTTGTTGTTGTTGTTTTTTTAGTCCATAAAGCAACTAAGTTAAGCAAAAACTTAATACGAAAAGTTTGCGCCTTATGCGAGCTTAAAAGGAATAATAAAAAGTATTTTTTGCGAAGATTTGGCATTGCTTAAAGACGAAACTTGAACAGAACTTTACGCTTCATCAAGTGAAAGTTTCGATATTGATTATTTTTTGTTTTATAAAAAGATAATATAATATCTTATATATAACTATAATAACTTCAAAGTTTAGCTGGAATATTTATTTTACATTTATATTTAATATTTGCTTATAGCTTAAACCATAAATAATATAATTTTAGATTCGTTGTTTTATTTTTTTTTTATTATTTAATTTTTGTTCTTTTATATTATTTATTATATTTTTTTAAGCAATTTTTATTTAATTTTTATTTTTGTCAATTTTATGTTTCAATTTAATCTTATATTATATTTATTTTGTATTTTATTTATTATTTTTTTATTTTTTTTTATTATTCTTTTTTTCATTTATCTTTTAAATTCATTTAAAATATGTTGAAATTTAATTTTATTTACTTTTTATATTATTTTTAATTTTTCGATTTATTTATTTTGTGTTTTAGGTATTATTTTTTTAATAATTTTTGTAATTTTTTATTATTTTTTAATTTTTGTACTTTTTAATTTTATAAAATTTTTAAATTTAAATTTTTTAAATTATTATTTTTTTTATTATTTTATTTTTTTTATTTATTTCTTTTTTATTAATTTTTTGTTTTACTTATTTTTTATATTTTATTTGAACTTTTTTCTATTTATTATTTTACTTTAATTATTTTTTATTTATTATTTTATTTTAATTATTTTATATTTATTTTTGTATTTTTTTATTTTTTTTTAATTTTTGTACTTTTTAATTTTATAAAATTTTTAAATTTAAATTTTTTAATTTATTAATTTTTTATTATATTACTTTTTTTTTATTTATTTCTTTTTTTATTAATTTTTTGTTTTACTTATTTTTTATATTTTATTTGAACTTTTTTCTATTTATTATTTTACTTTAATTATTTTTTATTTTTTATTTTATTTTAATTATTTTCAATTTATTTTTGTATTTTTTTTTTAATATTTTCCATTTATTTTTATTTTATTTATAATTTAAGAATTCTTTTTTACTTTCTTATTTAAGCTACATTTTAGGCCTTCATTTGCGCTTTAGTAAATATAAAATTCATTCTTTAATACTACATAATGTGTTTTTACAGTGCATACTATAGTGCATATATAAACTGCTGCTTCTGCTGATCTCTCTTATATAGGTGAATCATACATACATTATATATATGTATCTATATCTATCTATATATGTATGTGTTCAATATCAATTTCATGTTTCTAGCCAATTATACGAATACAAATGTTTCGATTGCGTGTTCGGCTTTCTGATGCTTACCTTTTTAATGATGTACTTGAGAGGAACTGTTGGAAATATTTGCTTGATCGCCGAGGCTAGATCGGTCAAAATGACATCAGCATTCTGTGAATGATATATATAATACATATATATAGTTGTTATATGGGGTATATATGTATGTATATACATGTATATAGTATAGTTATAGTTACCGAGCTAAAGTTGCCCGCATCGCCGGTGGTGACAAACGAATATGGACGATCGTTTGTGATGATCGAGAAATGTGTTGACTTTTTGCTCTCGACGCCCACAATATCCAGATAATGGAAATGGCATTCGATCTATAGAATGGAGAAAAAAACGTATTTGTAATCGAATCGGTATATATATATCTAGCTTTTATACTCTACCTTTGTGGGCACTTTGGCGCTGAGCAAATAAACGCGAACTGGCGTAAAAACCTGTGAATTAAAAAGAGAAAGAATTAGAGAAGAGAATTTGACACTTAGAGAAAGTTGTACAACTTCTAGAATTTCTAAAATTTCACATATTTTCAAGGTACACTCAGAGAAAATTTTTTAGAATTTCTAAAGTTTTAAGTAATATTTATTGAAGTTTGATTCAGTTTAGAGTTCTTTTCATAACAGAGAAATATCTTTAATATATCTATGATACACTTAGAGAAATTTACTAAATTTCTATGATTTCTAGCGCGTACACTTAAAGACATTTTATGGCATATTAAAAACTTCTATAATTAAAAAGATTTTCATTTGATTTAGTTTTGATAATTATTTTGCAGAATTTTTCAGTAGTACTGAAAATACACTTGCAGAAATTTCTAGATTTTCTATAGTTTATAGAACTTGAAATAAAATGTATTAAAATTCTTTTAATATTGTGTTTGAATCAAAAATAATTTTGTTTTAATAAAAATGAATAAAATAAATACAGATATTTATAAGAATTTCCAAGCTACACTCTGAGAAATTTTAAGCATTTTTGGAATTATAATATGATATTAAAAAAATATTTAAATATTTATAGATATCAATTTGATATTTAAGAAAATATATAAATCTCAAAACTATTAAATTGAATTGAAGTACAAAGTGCTCTGAATTTTCGCTAAGTGCAACGGATGCGCATGCAAAAACTTGTGCATATGTTGAGGTCAGAAATATAAGTACTTTTGGGGCTGGGGGCTGGGGGGTTAAATGTGCTTCACAGTCGAGCTGCCAATTTCGTGGCGTACGTAAAAGCTGTTGCAATAAACGCAGTGCCAAGTGTCGAGGGTGGGGGCAGGAACTAGGGGTAGAGGGAGCTGCCCCCTGGCTGAGTACGGCACTCTCAAGTGTTGACTAACTCAATTTTCTTTGAGTGTAAAAGAAAACTTTTTTGCAGCATTTAATTGGAAATCAAAGTGCGTTCGGTAATTCATTTAGACACTTGGCACCAAACAGGGACAGTCGGAGGAGCAGCAGCAGAAGAGAGAGGAAGAGGGAGACAGAGTAAGGGTAGCGTAGGGTGTCAATAGGCACTGCTAAGTAGCCATTTGTCTGTGCCTCGGGTAATTGGACACTTTGTCTGCGTAAGCGGCTTTTATTCTGTGCGAGTCTCGGCTCGAAGCCTCGAACTAAATCAATTTTCCAGTCATGTGACTTTAAACGAGGCGAGAAATTAGCATAAACTGCAAGCGCCCAAGAGCCAAAGGGCAGGGCAGGGCAGGGCAGGGCAGGTATATTGGATTCTAAAACGTCGCTAAGTATGCTATAAAATATCAATTACATTTACAGCTATGCGCAGCCCCTCGCAGAGGAGCCAGAAAGAGAAAGAGAAAGAGAAGACAAGTGGAGGCCAAGCACTTTAAAGTGCTTTGGCTTTGGCTTGGCTTTTAATTGAGTTTTGAGGCCAAGCGTGGAAATGGACGTCAAATCGAAATGCTTAAAGGTAGCTGCCAGCAGCTGCCAGTTAATAAATGGGCAGGTAGATGATAGATAGATGAGAGATGGAGAGAGAAAGAGAGAGGGAGAGGGAGAGAGAGTACTGGGGCTGGGGTGAAAAGTCTGGCAAGATAAGTGCAGAAATAATAGAGACAAGAAGAGTTATAGACTAACAAATGCTACGCAAATTGAGCAGGAGAGAGAGTGAGATAGAGAGAAAAAGAGAGAGAGGAAGAGGGAAACAGGAAAGGAACAGATGACTATTGAAATGAAAGAAGAAAGCCTAAGCAGACTAACAAATGCCCTTTAAAGTGTGTGAGAGACAGGTAGGGACAGAGAGAAAGAGAGAGCGAGAAAGGAAGAGGGAGTGCCAGAAGTCTGGGCAGATGATCGTAGAATTTAAAGAATTTAAAAACAATATTGACTAAAAAATTAGCTTTAAAGAGAGAGAGAGAGAGATAGAGAGAGAAAGAGAGAGAGAGAGAGACAGAGAGAAAGACAGAGACTGCGAGAGAGAGAGAGATAAATAGAGAGAGGAAAAGAAAGAAAATGAGGGAAAAAGAGAACGAGGTAGAGATCAAAGACAAAGAGACAAAGTGTGAAAGGAGAGAGAGTGCACTCAGTGCACTCGCCTATAGAAATTATAGAAGAAATAGCAAGGAGTATACGACTAGCTAATGCCCTTACTTGAATTGGAAGGAATTGAATGAATAACATAATGTATTTAAATATTAATGTAAGCTAAATTTATATTTATAAAATAAAGAAAAAAGCGGTTTTCTATTAGAAATTAAAAATTTGCAAAGCCAAAAAAATATTTTAAGAAATTGTAATAAAATATATATAAATTTAATTGAATGGAAAAACTATGATTGCCTTTTAGTTAAATTCATGGGGTAGATGCAAAAGATATATATGAATATATACTATATATACATACATATATAACTGTCTATAACTCCCTCTATACAAGCAACTTTGCGAATATACCCTCTACTATCCCCCTGCCAATTCCAGGGTATCAGAACTCATTTGAATGCAATTTGGTATGCACACAGCTGCCTCAGGTGGAATCATTTCAACGTGCAATTTCATATACAAATCAGAGCCATGGCAAATCTGTAGGCTAAGGCTAAGGCAGCTGGTTGGGCGGATGGGATGGTGGGAACAGGTAGATGTGGCAAGCACCTGGGGCCGCCAGGCCAATTGATGCTTGGGCTGCACTCGGCCCGACACTTACCAAGACACGATTCTCTGTTTTATCGCCTTTCGTTTCCAATTTGACCATATACTTGACCAAGATCTTTGTGTGTCGACCCAGAATGGATTTAACGCTTTCTGCAAGAAACGAGAAGAATGCGATTATTAACTGGGGAAATGTATGAGGCGAACATTAGCTAAAGGTTAATTAAAAACAATTGGCAAAAAGCCAATTAAGTGCATGCAGTAAATTAACTGTTCATATCTATGGCTTTATATATTATATATGTGCACGTAATTGTTATTATTATGCATGCCAATATCTGTAGATTGTGTTATATCATAGCCAGGGTGACAGCTCATTCGTATATTGCCTTTTCAAATCCAAACACGTAGGCACTTTATGAACGCAAGCAACAAAAAAAAAACACAATTTGAAATTTCGCTGAGTTTCACAGCCTTAGATACAGCGCTCTCCCTCCCACCTATGCCTAAGCCCCGCTATATTCATATACATTTCCAGCTACTTAACATAACGCAGACTTACACACACACACACACACATACATACATATAACAATCACACACACACAGTCGCAGTCCCTCACAACGATGACGAATTTATTCAAAGTGAGATATTTTCATGTGCATTTGACAATGCCAGCAGAAAGAGAGCACAAAGACAGAGAGAGAGAGAGAGAGAGCGGGTAGAGAGCGGGCAGAGAGCGGAGGGTGGGTTAGGTGTAGAACACTTTGTTGTTGTTGTTGTAGCTGGCATTATGTCATGCGACAGGCACGCCAAATCTCAAGTATGCCCGGATGGCACACAAAAACCCGAGCAAAGGAGCTACAGGAGCGGCTCGACGGTTGTTGGGGTTATGGACATGAGGTACTTCTATGGCTATGGATAGATGGGTGGGTGGGGTGTAGCGGTGTCTCTGCGCTTTATGACTCCTTGTCTGGGCATTTGAGTATTTGGATCCCGCAGGGCACAACTGGAATTGAAATGTCAAATATTTTTGGGCAGCCCAACCATTGTTGCTACCCCGTTCTAAATCAGCCACATAACGACATTCAACATGCTATATACATACATACATACACACATAGATACACACATACATACATATGTATATGTATATAGACAAAATAAATGGATAGACAAATTAGCTTTGGGGCACGTCGCAGCAGTTGAGTGCATAATAACTATTTGGAAATCTGGCAAATGTCATTTAATTTTTTATTTTTATTAGTGTGAAATTCTCACTGAAGTGAGCTTAAGGGCGGCAGATAGACTATATACACTATTTACACTATGTACACTATATAGACTATATACACTATTTACACTATGTACACTACAGCTATGGTCATAAAAATAGTAGTGCAAGTGCAATGCTGCACAGCTGAATTTTGTAATAAAAATAATATTTTGATAACAATTTGAAGCGAATATTAAAATGCACATATATATTTATATATATTTAAATTGTTCTATTATTTATTATTTTTATTATATTATTTATATTATTTATCATTTTGTTTTCAAAATAATAAAATAAAAAAATAAATAAAAAATCAAAATAAAATTGTTTTCAAAATAATAAAATAAAATAAGTAAATAAAAGATTACAAAAAGAATAAAATAAATAATATCAAATTAATGTTTATCATAAAAATTTGCTGTCCAACAATTTATTGTAGTCGCACTACTATTTTTATGATCATAGCTGTAGTGTATATAGTTTATATAGTATCTTTCAGTCGCACTACTATTTATATGACTACAGCTGTATATAGACTATCTACACTATCTACACTTTATAGACTATGTACACTATTTACACTGTCTAAGAAAGATTTAGTTAGATTTTCTTTTCTGTTCTTTTATTTATATTTTTAATCAAAAGACGCAACTACCCAACATATAACCAATCTATCAACTGGCTTGCTCTAAGCATATTTCAAATTCTCAAATTCAATTTTTATCTACAATCAAAATTTAGCGCATTTTGTATATGAAAATAAATATAGCATAATATTTTCCATAAAAACCTGCGCAATTCTAATGAATTCTAAGGAACTGCAAGCCTAAATGAAATTTAAATCAGAAAACTAGTTCACAAAATGAACCAGTCACAAAAACAATGAATTTTAGTTCTTTATAGCAGGTAATTGTATATAGAGTATATAAATTCAACTCACTTTAAACACGCAATAGAAACATAATCACACATATGGAAATATATATTATATGTAATCTTAATCATATATATACCAGAGGCAACAGTAATTACGTTTACATCGCAAAGCTAACAACAAATAGAAACATATAGAAATTGTTTAAACAATGTTAATCTACTCAGTTATTCACTCAAGTATCGCGCCCCAGGGATATATTTCGTATGAATCATGCCCTAGAGAAACTCTATCGTAATGCAAAAAAAAACCTGGGGGATAAAACAAATTTTATGTTTCTTGTGTTTTTGTTTTTTGGCATTAAAATTCCTTGTGCAAACAAAAGTGAAAAGCGAATACATGAAAGTACATATGTATATGTAAATGTGTGTATGTGTGTGTGTGTGTGTGTGTGTGTGTGAGTGTGTGTAGACATGTGTATTTGGCAGTGGATTTGCATGAAGCATGCCATAAAAGAGCAGCGGGAACAATTAGGGCCCTGACCACACTCACTAAACAGCCGCAAAATTGTGGCCAAAAAAACAACGCAGAGCAAAGACATTAGCCAGACGAGCCAATTGTGTGTGTGTGTGTAACGATTGTTAGTGTTTGTAGACACGCACAAACAGTGGCAGGGCAGGGGCCACCCACTGGGCAAACACTTGTAATGGCGCCAACTATTGCCAAAGGAAACCATAACGAAAAACTTGAGAAATTATGAAAGCAAAACAAGTAACGACTAGGCCATACTCTCTACTAACTATATTATAATGAATATATTTATAATTATTAATTTCTTAAATTATTATATATTAAATTTTAAGAGAATTAACCATTTTTTACCAAGCACAACCATTAATATTATAATAAATAAAAGCTTTCTGCGCCTGCCCTATGTGCCAATATGCTCGGTGCAAAGAGTGCGACAAAAACATAGTTCCGTGCTGCGCGATGACAATGATAAAGATCGGCCATCAACAACGCGAGCAGCGAAGCGTCCAAGCGGCAACATTGACAGTTAACTGAGAGAGCAACGGCGGCGGCGGCTGCTGCTGCTTCTGCTGCTTCTGTTGCTTCTCTTAATTGCAGTAAAAATGTGAATGAACTTTGTGTTTGACGCTTTTACAGCTGCTGCGCGGCTCAAAAGCTTATGCGCTCTCTTTTTTCGCTAATGCTGGCCCGCTCTAGCATGAGTCAAACGATAGCTGTTTACTTGCTGTGTTTGTTTCACTCTTTCCCTCGCTGTGTGTGTGTGTATTTGCTGTGCTGTTCTTGCATGCAAGTGCCCATCATCTGACACTATGTCAATATCAGAATGACGCATGTAGATGAGCAGACACACACACACACACACACACATAAGCCACTGTCTACGGCAATGAAAATGCATTTGATGCAAAAAAAAACGTATCTTAATGCAGAACTGGTAAATATCAAAATGTTATTAAATGCATATATAAACACACATTATAAGACTTTTCATATATGTGATAACTAACTTTAATTATGATTTCAAGAATAAAATAAATAAAAAATCATATGTTTTATTATCTTAAAAATGCATTTTATTGCGCCACTTAAGCTTTTGGCTTAAGCTTTATGTACTGCTCTTGCCTTATCATCGCCTCTTCTAAAGCAAACTTTATTATCTTCAACAAATTTGTTCTCATTGCCTAATATTCACGCTGACAAGTGCAAACTGCCATAAGAGAAAAATTCCTTTCATTCATAAATATTTATAAAACAGCAAATTGCCCTTTCTTTAAATTTCCCTCTCAAGTCATATGGAAATTCCGTTATCTGTCTGGCTTTGCCAGATTTGATTGGCTTTTTGGCAACACAGAAATTTCCTCAACATTTTGTTGTTTTGTTTTTGTACCCTACAGCAATTACCTTGGCCATGTGCCCAATTCCAGCTCGTAATTACCTGTGCAGCCGTCTCGCAGTCTCGACTTCATTTCCGCTTAAAGGAAATTTAACTTTAATTGCGAACTGCGGTCAATTTGGTTCGGTTCGGTTCGGTTCGGCGCTCTGATAAGCAGCTGCGATACCTTTTCGATACATTTCATACTTTATATACTATGTATGTATGTATGTATGTATGTATGTATGTATGTATGTGTATACTTCTGTGTGGGGTCAAAGAACCGATGTTCGAAAAACTTTTTATTTGATCTGAATAGCGGATTTTACCAGCTTAGCAGCATTGACAGGCTGCAAAGTGTGGGCGAGGGGGGCGAAAACACGATAAGTGTGACCTAATTTGGCAAAGTTTTGTTGCTGCTGCTATACACACACACACACACATACATACATATATATATATATATTTCTTTTTCTTTTTTTCGCCGAGATTACACGAGTTCAAAATACTCTGCTACAAGTGCAGCTGTGGGCGTGTCTCTGTCTGAGCCTTTTAACGACACTTGTGTGTAGTTTGTTGTTTGTTTGTGTGCTCTTTTTGTTGCGTGTAGATACACACACACACACCCATAATCAAAGTTGTCGTGTTAGAAGCACAAAGGCTGTCAAAACTCTGGCGAGAACTAAATGAATATGTAACTAAAATCAGTTATACAGTTTGACAACAACTGCACACAAAAGCAAAGGAGAAATACAAAAACAACACTCAAACACACACACACATAGTATGCGAAGTCAAGCTCAAAAGCTTCTCACTTGCTGAGGATTAGGCACAGCGCAATCTAAATATAGACAAAACACACACACACACACATATACACACAGCTACACATAAATTGTGACTACACACACACACACAGCGACAGCAGCCATCATTCTTACAAGTACATTTTTGAAGTCATAAAGAATGCGACAATCGCTTTCAATGTTTGCAAAAACAACAACACAATGGACAAGGCCTCTCTGGCGCTCTCTGCTCAACTGCTTGAGCTAACGGTACAGCGCAGTGCTGGCAATCAAAGCTGTAGCTGAAGCCAAACGCAGCAGCACAAAAGAAAGTTAAATGAAGATTTTTTTTTTCATTTTCGTTTTCTTTACACACAACTTTGTGATTACTTTACGTTATGTTAATTATATTTGCACAATGAAGCAATGCGGGGGTGCGTGCAAGACAGACAAGACAAGTGGAAAGAGAGAAAGAGAGAGAGAGAGAGGAGAGAGTGTTTGGCTAGCGGCTATTGCAATTTACTTTCGCGCTTTATTATTAACAGCTGTCCGCTGCTCATTGACAGCTGAGCAGCTTAATGTTCTAATTACGGTAAATCCAGACACGGCTAACATGGACAGCTCTGTAAATGCTGAGCGCTAATATAACCAGCGATGCTGTTCAAATATTTGCTATAAATCTATTTTGAGTTGTTACCTTTGCACATGTCAGTGGGCGTGAGCTTTAATTTATTTGACCTCATAACGCAGTTTAGCGTTGCGAATTTGGACGCAAAGCTTTCAAACTGCCAACACATTGTTCGAGCTTATAGAAAGCGACAGGTTATCCACATGCTCGCGCGCGCTCTCGCAGCACAACTCCTCTCCACTCTCTTGTTCTATGTCCCAAAATAGAAAAAGTAGAGCACAGCAATGCGACCGTCCAGCAGCAGGTCAGGGATGCGACTGAGCGCGGAAGCCTGCGCCTCATTAACGTCACTTGTTGTTGCTGCTGCTGCTGCTGATGTGACACAATTTCACTCAAAATGGAGCATGAGTTTTTTTTTGTTAGTTTTTTACTTTTTCATTCTCTGCATTAGTTTTTGGTGTTGGTGTCAATTCTGCGCGCTTTTGTGTCGCTGCTTTTAAGCCGTCGATGTCGTCAAACGAGTTCTGACTTCGCCGCCAACTTTCAATGCGCCCAAATTGATGCGACGAATGCAAAAAGTGTGTGAGTGTGAGAGTGCGTGTGTGTGTGTGTGTGTGAGTGTGTCACTTAATGAGACGCAAGTTGTGCTGGCAGGATAACTGGAATTGGAGCAAGACGGGAAATTGGCGCACACACACACAAAGAGAGAGCACGCTTAACTAAAGAGAGTAAAAGTAACAGAACAACACAGACAGAGGGAGAGAGAGAGAGAGAGTGGGAGAGCAGCTTTCAGCAACTAATTGCATACAATTTGCCATTAGTTGCATGGCAAATGAGCAAAGCGGCCAAGCGACAAGCGCTTTAATTGGCAGCATGAATTATTGAGCGCGTGCATTTATTGGTCAGCATGTAGGTCAATCGGGGGTCACACACACACACACACACACACACGCACACACCTACATATACCCACTCCATGGCCATCCAATAAATTTCCATAGTTTTGCATTTTCGACTGGAAAGACAGGCGGACTCGATAAATAAAAGATTGAAGTCATTAAAACCGGAGGAAACTTGTTTTGTTTCTATTTATATCTTTTTCTTTGACTCTTTGGCTATTGCAACAAAGTTTTGCTTCAAATAATGTGTGAATCAATAGCGAATTTTAACATAATTTTGCAATGCAATTTTGGCATAACAAAAGGAAATTTAAACAAGCAGCAGATTGCAAAAAAAAAAAACAAAATAATGATGCGCATATTTATAAGAGTTTGGTATGAGTGAATGCTTGGCAGGGCAAAAGCTCAGATCTATAATTGAACAGTTAACATTATAAGAGTATGCAGTGCAGGCTTTTGTTTTGGCAACATTCTATCTAAGAACTTAAGCTTAGCCAAAAAAAAAAACATTAAGCCATTAAATTTGCTAAGGAAAAGGTGTGACCAGATTCGGTGCGAATCAAGTGCGATGAATTTACTAATTAAATACGTATAAGAGTTTTAGAAGTACTCAATTGATTTGAAGTGTATAATAGTTTAATAAGTATGTCTTTTATAAGTATAAGACTTTCATAAGTATAAGTCTTTTATAAGTATGTCTTTTATAAGTATAAGACTTTCATAAGTATAAGTCTTTTATAAGTATAAGACTTTTATAAGTGTAAGACTTTCATAAGTCTTAATGCAACTGCAATTTGAGCGCCCATTGAGCATAGCTAGCACAGCTACTAGCTACGAATAAGACTTGTCTAAGTCTTAGCTTTTCTATACAAGTTTAATGTGTATAAGACTTTTATAAGTACTGACTTTAGTATAGTATTATAAGTGTTGATTTTACAATTCCAAGCAATATAAGAGTTTTTTTGAGTGTGTGAACTTTCCAATTCAAGCAATATAAGACTTTTATAAGAGTTGGCATGTCTTCAATTTACTTCACTATTTCACTCAATATAAGAGTTTTAAAAGTGTTGACGTTTATTATTTTAAGCAATATAAGACTTTTATAAGAGTTGGCATGTCTTCTATTTACTTAACTAATTCACTCATGGAAAGCAATATAAGACTTTTATAAGAGTTGACATGTCTTCAATTTACTTAACTATTGCACTCAGTATAAGAGTTTTATAAGTATTGACAATACTATTTAAAGAAATATAAGACTTTTTATAAGTGTTGGCTTATCGTCAATTTACTTCACTTTTTCACTCATTATAAGAGCTTTATAAGTGTTGACCCAACTTTACAAGTTTTACTCTACTATCTAAATTTGTATAAGAGAGCAATCGACAAGTGTCGCAAAATCTTATCAGAATCGTAAAAACCAGAGTAAAATGCAATAAAGGCGTAAATACATATGTTTGTTTGTATATCCGGCTGAATATATATTTTAATTTGTTGATAAACTGAGACAAAATAAAATGAGTTAATTGTTAAGCAACTCAATTTCCGCTGAAAAGAGGCGCAGCAGCTGTCAACGTTTTTTTTATGGCGTGCGAATAGGAACTTCCACAACTTCCCCTAAGCCCCCTCTCTCTCACTCACTCTTTCTGTCTCACTCACTCTGCCAATTGGCTTGCTGGTCAACGAGTCTTACCAATTGTTATCAATCTATGACGCATATAAGAGTTGCAGCAAGCATATATATATAAAGTTCTTATTGGCTGCTTATTGGATATTTGCCGATCTCACCTTTGTCTTTGTCTTGCCGCACCACGTCGCGTATCTGCAGCTCAATAATGCGCCGCAAATACTGATCGATGTGATTCATCATTTCGTTTGTATACATTTGCTTTATATTCACATGAAACATTAATGACAGCAACAGCAACAGCAACAACAACAACAACAAACACAATGTAAATAATCAATCAGAATATATGCAAGTGCTTCCAACTGCAATTACGTAGATCCAATTCGAATCCAGTTCGAGTTGCAAAGCTTGCGTCGAATTCAGAACTGAGGCGAAATGCGACAATTGCGATCGTTTCTTATCAGCAAACGCTTTTCTTATCAGACTTTACGAATAGAGCGTAGCTAAAGCGAAGAGCGCGAGGGAGTAAAAGAGAGAGATATAGAGAGAGAGAGCGCGCAGTTTGAATATGTTTTTGGGTGTGACAGTTAGGCAATGGATACAACACTCTGCTACAGGGTTTTGGTTTATAAATACAAATTTATTTTGAGATATTAAACAAAAAACTTAGTCTACGATTTTTAAATAAGATTCTTATATGATCAATGCGAAAATTTGATTAAAATTAATTAATAATCATAATTATTATAAATAATTCATTTAATTTTTTTTAAATTAATAAAAAATAATTATTAAATAATTCATTTTATTTTATAATTTATAGCAATTTACTATACTTAATATTTACTATATTTACTATAATTAATAAATAATATTTATTATTAGATAAATTAATTTTTTTGGTATACTATAATTAATAAATAATAATTATAAATAATTAATTTTAAAATAAATAAATTTCTTTTTCGGCTTAGAATTTCAATTTGTTTTTTTTTTTCATTCAGCCTACAAAAAGTGTTGAAGCTCAATTCCAAATGGAATCTAATAGGAATGGCAAACGGAAATTGGGTGTTAACGCTTGACAGCGCAACAGACGAGCGTGAAAAGTTAACCAAATAATAAGAATAACAACAACAACAACAACAACAGGCAGCAGCAGCAACAACTGCCACAACGAATCAGCGTCCACTTACAGTTTGAGCAGCACTGCCTTCAGCCAGGTTGGCAATTTTCATCAAGTTCGTTGGCATTCGCGCTAATTTGATTTGAGTGCAATGACAGTCGAGCAGAACCAGGCAGCCACTGCCACGCCCACACACCAACAGGCAGGCAAACCACCTCCCATCCCCTCCCCCCTTGCTGTCACATTGTCCTGTTTGCCCAGGTGCAACATTTGCTGCCGCTGCTCCAGTCTCCAATTAGCTTTGCTGCCAATTAGCCAAAACATTCCACTTGCTGCTCATAATTTAGGTAAATGTTTTTTTTCTTCGTTTTTTTTTGGGAATTGGTATTTGGAGCAAGCATTGACAATTTTATTTATGTGGCGCAAACAAATTGTTGTTGTTGTTGTTGTTGTTGCAGCTGCGCTCGCTGTGAAAATTCCAGCGTGAAAAATCAAATGAAAATAAACTCACAAAAATCCAATTGGGCGAGTGATTTATGTGTCTGTGTGTGTGTGTGTGCATGTGTGTGTGTGTGTCTGTGTGTTATTCCAACTTGCAGTTCATTTAAGACACCTGCTGGCGCTTCATTAATCATCAATCAAGTTCCCCTTTCTTGATAACATGCGCCCAATCAGAATGGTTGCAGATAACGTACAATTCCTAATTAGACTTTTAATCATAGTTAAGCCAAATAATGCAGCAGGCAAGCAAAACTATTATCGAAGGGAAATGATAAAATATCTATATTTATGTATATAATATATAAATATTTATAAATATTAATCATATTTATACATTCATATTCATATTAATAGTTATATTAAAACTGTCAAAAAACAAAAATCTAGTTCACTTTGTACTATAAAAACAAGTTCATGAACTGCAGCGAACCAGTCTTCAGTTTAGATGAGCTTTGCAGCCCTGCTGAGCAAAGTTAACGGTAAGCGTATACCTCTGCTTTGCAGTAAGCAGCGAATTCAGTTTTTGCCATTCGCACAATAGAAAACAATGAAAAACTGTAAATTGAAAACTAGTTAATTATAGAATATTTCTAGATTCTATGAACAATTCAAAGTAAACAAAACATCAAATTGATAATTTATTAATATATGCAAAATTTTAAATAAATGCAATAATTATCATATTATTATTGTTGTTGTTGTTACTGTTGTGAGCAGCTGCAACTAAAATTTTCCTTGCTTTTGCATGCAGCCCGCAATCGAGACAAACAGAGCGCTGACTAACTGTTATTTACAAGTAAGCGCACACGCACACACACATAAACATATAAACACTCATTCACACACACACACACACATACACATTCAATGCATTGGTGTCTGTTTGTTGATTTTGTTTATCGGCGCAGTTATGAAGTCCATAAATGATGCGGCCAATGCTTCTGAGCAATGCTTTTCAATTGTTGTTATTATTATTATTGTTGTTGTTGTTGTATTTATTATTGTTTCATCTACTTGCCGCTTTGCAGCGCTCAACTGAAATTCAACTCAATTAAACATCATGGCGCGAGCAATTAATGAGAGTTCTACAAAAAGCGAGCAAGCGCAACTAGCAGATACCACGTAGAATATATGTATGTCATTTATCATATTACTAATGGAAATCATTAAATCATTAAATTATAATTATTAATATTTTAGAAGACTTCTTATATTAAATTGATGCATCTCCTATACTGCAATCATTCAATATACCCAACTTATGCACCTATGAATACAGGGTATCAAGAGCGCAGACTATGCGAATGAAAGTAAATTAAACACACACACACAAGTGTGAAATGCATATGCATGTGAGTGTGTGTGTGTTTGTGGTGTGTAGAACATGCAAGCTGCAGTTGTAAGACGACTGCTGCGGTGCATCTCAAACTGTTTCTCAACAACCAGATTTCCTATGCTAACAAGCCCACGATGAAGAGGGTGAGTGTGACGAGGTGGTGGGGGGTGTATGGGGGCAGCCAGTGTGGCGTGTCCGTGTCGCATTGTGGCAAAACGGAAGTGCGCCCAGCGAGAGGCAAACGTCAAGAACAAAACATAAACTCAAAAAGAAAAAAAAAAAAAAAAGCCGAAAACAAAAACACAGCGCAAAGCTAACGGTGGATGAAGCGGAGACTGAATTATGAAGGGCGGCGGAGTAAAGAAAATGCAAGCAGCTCTATGCAAAACAAAGACAAAAAGAAACAGAGTGAGTGTGTGTGCAAAGAGAGATTACGATAAGTAAAAAAAAAAACGATAACGATTACTCACCATTGAGGTCCTTGGTTAATTGCGAACGCGTCGACATTTTGACTGTTGTGTTATTGTTGTTGTTTATAAGTTTGCGGCGAAAGTGGCAGCAATTTGGCAGCGAGCGAAAATGAAGTCAAACAGGAATAACCACCAGGCGGCGACGGCGGCAGAGACCACTGCGGGTGGCGACGGCGGCGGCGGCGGCGAATTGCGTGCTGAGTGCCAGGCGAAAAGGGTCCACAAAGCAATTTTAAGTTTGTTGTTGTGGCTCTTCTTCGTCTTCCTCTTGTTCTTGTTGTTGCCGATACAATTTTTGGCTCTCGCATAAAACTGGATTTAAAGCCTGGCTACGCATGCCGTTCGAGATGAACGGAAACAGCCTTCAATTGTTGCTCGCACATTTTTCGCAACGGTTTTCCTCAACGCACAATTCTGTTTCTTTTCGTTTTTTATACACACACTCACACACACACACGCGCACGGAAACACAAACACTTTTCACGGTTTTCCACCCTCTGTCGGGGGATCGGTTGGTCTCGCTTCGTTTTCCTGCACTAACAATTGTTTTTTTTTAACTATTTTAAAACCCAAATTAAATTTAATTTGCGTGTTAAAGCTTTGGCAATTCGTTAAATTTGAATATTTTGATTATTTGCTTGGGAATTCTTGGAATTCGTTTTGGTTTTCTTTTATTTTTATTTTTATATTTTGTTTTTTTTTTTTGTTTTTTGCCGCAATCGCTTTGTATATATTTCGGTAAAAATTGAACACTTGTGGTGTTAACTATGTGGCGCTGCTATCACATTGACTTAATGCGTCGCACACAGTTAATTTATTTGACTAAGAACGTTTTGCAGTGGTGTGCAAAAAATTGTGCCTTAAAAATGAATATAAAAAATGCTGCGCGCTGGCACCGCGAACAGCACACACGACGAGTGAAAAGCGTTGGGTCTACTGACTAGTGTGACCAGTTACCGCAAGCCAACAAATAGTGCTAAATGCGTGCAAAGAAAATACCAAACAGCTGTTGCAACAAATGCAAAAAATCAACATATTTAACAGCTTAGCATAGTTAATAACTATATTTTAAGTAAATTTAATATTATTTTTATTCATTAAAGTAGGCATTTCTAAATATTTATAATTATGCATTTGCAGCCCTAGCTGCACAGTGCTGCAAAATTCAAAACTCACAAACGCTGTACAACACCATGTTTGCCGCATGCTGAATGGCGCCCGAAATAAATACTAGAAGAAGAAGCAAATATCAGTTGAGCAGACAACATTTGGAGCGCTAAAATGGCAAATGTGCGCTGTTTGCAAAAAGTAATACGCCTACAAAAGTTTGTGCTGCCAATCAGTAAGTAAATTCAACAATAAACTAACAACTGTTGACTCAAAGCAAAGAAGCGCGCGTGCTGCATTTCGCAATTCGCCCATTACGAAAGACGTGCGAGTGAGAGTGGCATTCAAAGCGAACAGCTGTTCTCTTTACAGTTTTTTTTTCATTCCTTTTTCATTCGATTTATACGTCAGGGGGGAATGGATAAAGCAAATGCTGCCGCTGCCGGTCAAAAGCTTATTTAGAATTTTCAGTTAAAATAAAACAAAGTGAAAACAAACAAAAAAAAACCCAAAAAAAATCACAAAATCAAAATAAAATGGATGCAGAAATGGAAACGGAAACGGTAACAGAAGCCGAAAATCTGTTGAGCCTCATTAAGCGTATGCTCCACGAACGCGACTACGACGGCATCAAAATGCTCTTCCTGAGTCCCACGGTCTTTGCCGAAATCGAGCCGCACATGCCTGCCATCGCATTGGATGTGTATACGGAAATCTGTGCACCGACCTTAACAGATGAAATAAATGTGGACGACACACAGTTGTTCGACTGTGTCAATGAGCTGTTGAAGGTTGTCGCCAGCTATGCGCCGCTGCATCAGTTCATGTTGGAGCTGATGGAGAAGATCGAGGAGAGCAGCAGCATAGCCATTTTCTCAGCATATCTGCGGGCACTGCAAGTGGTGCTGCTGCGACAAGGTCAATCCAAGCCGCAGGCCATCGAGTGGTGTCTCGCCTCGGTAGTCACACGTGTGCGGGAGCTACCATTGCCGGCCTACCTAAGCGAGGGCTACGACGAGCAGCAGGCTCAGCTGCTGGAGCAGGACAAGCAAATCGAGGAACTGCTAGCCCATTACATCACCATCGATCTGTGCTATGAGCCAGTCCTGAAGGTGGTCCTCGAACAGGATGTCAATACAACATCTGTCTTTCGAGATTGTAGCCTGAACCGTCGCAATGTCTTGAGCTGCTTTCTGCTGCAGCTGCTGGGCAAACCCTTGGCCCTGCTCGAGCTGAGCACTGTGCCGAAGCGGTTGCTGCAGCCTGGACAGGCGCACATCTGTACGCCCAGTCCGTGGCGTTTGCGGCCGGAGTTGACGCAACAAAATTATCTCGAGGCACGCGCCAATGCGGGCAAGACTCAATCATACGTCCAGCAGGTGTTGCACACCTTGATAACGGACGTCACCCGCCTGCTGGGCGATCCCTACTATCTGCTCGGCCTGGTGGAGCAGCGGGCACGCTGGAAACGTCGCCTGGACGCCGACAAGGGTGTCTACGAGATGAGCAGCCAAAATATTTTCCTAATTGATGAGAAGCTTCCACTGCCCGCCTTGGCTATGTACTATCATGCTTTGCTCGTGGGTCAATTGCTGCCCAAGCAGGCGCCCAAAGTCTATGCGCCACTGCATCTATTCGAGTCGGGTCTCTATTTGGTTGCTGTGCTGCTGGAGCAACGGGAGCCGCCGCTGCAGCATTGCGGATTGCGTTTGAATGATTATTTGCTCAGCATTCTGACGGAGCCGGTGCCGCAGAGTTCGCTGGATTTGGAGGTGCACAAACGGTACTGTGAGGCGCTGTGCAAGATAACGGGCTACTCATCGCAGGAGGCACTGCGTCAACTGGGCCTCCAGGTGCTGCATCATTATATACTCGCCTTCGAGGATGCAGCCAAGTATTTCATACTGAAAAATCTGCTGGAAACGGTGCAGCATGATGGCATCTTGGGCTATTTGGCGGGCATGTACAAAGATTTGGTTGCTGCTCAACTGGAGCAGACGGCGCCCCTGGGCGAAGTGTACAGCGGCGTACAGTTCCGCTCGATGCTGCTACGCTGTGTCTGTGTGCTGCCCCAAGATGTGAAATCGGATCTGTTGCTGCATTCAGTTAGCATATCGAATGCCTTGAACATGCTGCGTTACTTTGCCATGGCTGACCTGACGAATCGGACGGATTTCTGGCATGCGCTGCCAGAGATTGAGGAGCGACTGATGCAACCCCTGGGCAAAGCCCTAAACTTCTCACTCGCCCACTACAAGGCGTACAGGGAACGTGTGCTCAATGGCCAGAGCACATCCGACGATGAACTCATGCAGAAGCAGCTCAATATGCTGGCTGTCAACATCAGCAACAGTGGCATGGATGGCGGTGATGGCGATGGCCACTTGCCGGACATTGGACGCGAGGAGAAGCTCGAGGTGTTGGCTGGCTCCATAACGGGACTCGAATCACTGCGTGTGCTCTACCTGCTGGCCAGCGACAATGTGGAGCAGAGCGCGACAAAGCGCAAAAAGCTGCTGCAATTGGATTAGAAAGCAAAAGACAAAGGACAAAATACAAAATACAAAATACAAATCAAAAGCATCTGTTTCTATGTTTATATCTCTTCTGATCGAACGTAAATGAAAATTGAATATCTGACTATAATGGCATTTTTTCTATACACAAATTTGTATTTTTTGTTATTATTTTTTATTTTCGGTCAACAGGTGTTAATTGGCCAAACTAGCTGCCCTCTCTCTATTACCTGGTGCTCCGCAAAGGTGTTAATTATTTGCACAGCAAAGCGAACGCAGCCAAATTGTGAGCTTTGCCTTGTTTTATGTGACCTTCATGGCAATTAGAGCAAAGGGGAAATCACAATTCTCCATGAAATGTGGAACATTTGTCAACTGAAATTTACATATTTCAAAATAATGGGCTACAAGGGTTTTAGCTAAAGCTCAAAGCTCAATTATTTTAGCTATGAAATATAATCACTTAAAACAAAGCAGCTTTAATGAGCAAATTAATTGACTTTACGCTTGAAGCTTGAGAAGTTTACAATTTGTGATCTTTCAAGTACATTGAAAACAAGAAAAACGCTTTGAAATCTAAGTATAAGATTTGTTTACATATTTTCAAAAGCATTTCTCAAAGCTCATTCAAGATTTTGGCTAGTTTGATGAATACTATTTGAAAGCAAATTGAAATCGTTTAAATTAAGTTAAAGTTACTAAGAAACAGAAGTTTTGACAGCTTAAAGCTCAAAGTGAAGCAAACACCAAAAGTTAGCTTAAAGTTTCTGAAAAACTAGTAACTTTAGCAGCTTAAAGCTCAATGTGAAGCGAATTATTCTATATATTTTGTATAAGAACATAAAATGCATTCAAAATAACGCTGAAAACTCATCAAATTCGAACAAAGAATTTAAAATTACATTAAATTGAACATGCTTATTCAATTAATACTATCTAAGAAGAAAACTTAAATGCATTCATTTGTATTATATTTGTAGCTTATAAAGCTTCATATTTTTATGAATTTATTTATATATCTTTTATATCTCCAATAATTTGACAGTTTATTCCATAAAAGCTGTCAGCTAACTCTATCATGAACCATGCAAAAGTTGATATTTTCTAAAGCTCTACACGTGCCTTAGCTGTACTATTAAGCAACTTTCCAAGCACAATCAAAGTTTTGACTAGCAAATAAGCGTTGCATGCTAATATTGATGTTTTCTAAAGTTCTGTATATCTATAAAGATCTATAGATTTAGATCTATATATTTAATTACCCTTCAAGTACCATCTCGGCTAATTTGAGTTTCCTTATAAATTGAATCCCTTTACAAAAAGGCTAAAAGAGCTTTAAAAGCACATTAAAACTTGTTCATAAGAGCTTTCTGCTAGTTCAATTAATTGATATTTGCTAAAGCTCTCTTGAGTATCTCATATTAAGTATGATTAAAGACTTTGTTCTTTTATAAAATCAACTAATAAAGATTTGATTGATTGACTTACAGATGCACAAGGCTGCTGGCTGGCCATTAGCACCCACACACCCGCCGCCGTTCACACACTGCAACAGCAGCGTTCATTAGGGATACCCGCCTACACTTGGAGACGCAGCTACGGCTCGAGCAGCGACAATTTGGATGAGTTTCGGGCGCGTGAGGAGCAACGCGAAAGGGAACGCGATGCAGCCGAACAGAAGGCGCAAAAGGCCATACAGAGCGAAGCAGGCGGAGGCGGAGGATTAGGTGGCGGTGGTGCGCAGTCAAACGAGGAGCAGTCAGCCAAGCAGACCAAGGTGGATGGCATACGCACACGTATATTGGATGCAGCACTGTTGCATGTGCCAGAGCTTGGCTGGACCAAGCAGGCCATTGTTCAGGGCGCCGAGGACAGCGGCTTTCCAAGCGTCGTCCATGGCATGTTTCCCGATGGCGGCTTTGCGCTCGTCTCCCATTTCAATGGCAAGTGTAATGCGGAGCTGGTGCAGAGTCTGCAGAAGCAAACGGACAATGGCCAAAAGGAGGTGGGTGATCCGCTGGATTTCCTCGTGCAAGCGGTGCGACAACGCTTGAGCATGATTGAGCCATTCAAGCAACAATGGCCACAGGCCATGGCACTGATAGCACAACCAGCAAATGCATCCACAGCGCTGGCGCAGGTGCTCACACTAGTCGATGATATTTGCTACTATTCCGGCGATCGTTCCGTTGATGTGAGTTTGACTGCAATGAAACTTGTTTCATATGTTGATTATCTAAATCCTACACAGTTTGGCTGGTATACGCGTCGCGTTGGCTTGGCCACCATTATGAAAATGACGGAGCTCTACATGCTGCAGGATAACTCGGCTGGACACGCTCAGACGTGGGAGTTCCTCAAGAATCGCATGGATGAGGCTGTGCAGCTGCAAATGGCTTTGGCTCAAACTGAAGGCATGACGCAGACATTTCAACGTTCCTTCAACTCGGCTTTCATAACGGTATATTGACATAACATAGCCTATTAAAGTTACTAAACTTAAATCTATCTCTCTCTCTCTCTCTCTCTGCTTGCAGGCGCGCAACATACTCGGACTTGGCTACAGTCGTCATTAGCTAAGCTGCACCAAAAATCAGCAAATGTCCAAAGAACAAACGAGTGTTATGTAAAAATATTATATATAAACTATATATAAACAAAGATTTATACCTTATAAAGATTGTCATAATATACCTGATCTACGCGTATTTATGCATATTTTTAGGCTCTTTCTTTTAGCGTTTTGAATTACTTTTTGTTTAGATTTATTTCAGCTTTGAGTTTTGAATTTTTAAAATTAATTTTAAATATAATTTTATTATTTTTCAAATTTAAATTTAAAAATTTTCATATCTCAGTTTGTCACAAACTATTTTTCTATAATTTTTTTCATATTTTCTATAATAATTTCAATTGTAAATAGTTTTTATTTTCAAGCATTCGCCTTTCACTCTTATACAAGTCTTATACGAGTCATATATACTGAAATATGCATAAACTTCATCTATTTTTGTAGTCATATTGGTGTCTAAGTCAACTACTATTATTATTATCTTAATATATAAAAACTTTTAAGACTTGGGAGTGTTATAATATTTGTATAATCAATCTATATATATATATCTATAACTTAATTAAATACAATTTTGTGGAAAAAAGTAAAGAAAATATTGAAGCTAGTCTCTTTCAGATGTTTTATAGGAAATAATTTTTGAAAAATGTATAAAACAATATTTTTTATTATATATTATATAATATTTGTATAATATATTTAATATATTATAGATACTACTATAATATATCATCATCAGAGATAGCCAACAAAAGAATTAGTTGATAGCTAAGATAAAGGCTAAAGGACTCGCCCACCATCTGTCTGCCAGGATATTCTGAAGTCACAAAACGTTTGGCATTTTTACTTAAAAATTTTGAGACATATTTTTATTTTTAGTAACATAACTAAGAAAAGGGCAACAGACACTGCAATCTCCTTCCTTCCTTGGGATAGATATACTTTTGAAAGTGTTGTCTATTTACATGAGTGTGTGTGTGTGTGTGTGAGCAGGGGATGGTGTGTTTCATGTGAACGATTTAGCTTTGGACTCGTTGAGCAACATTCCAGCCCCTTTTGGGGCCGAGTGCAGCCATTCGTGGTTGCACAGGCAACACTTTCTCAGGTATAGGAAAGCGAGATTTCCACGTCCAGGGGACCTCGTCAGGTGGCTTTGCTTGCGGTGGATCAACAAATGCCACTGTTATATCACACTTCTTGACTTCGTTCCACCTCGGATTACGCCTGCGTTTGGTTCGCTTCACCTTGTTACGCTTGGCCGCAACCACAAACGAATACAGCGCTGAGATGTCATTGCACAAATCGGAATGCTTCAACAAGGACTTGTCATGGGACGAAGGATACTTCAGTCGATGTCTACCGCTGCTCGAGCCATGGCAGCGATCGGACAGCTGACGCACCGGACAGAGCGGACATGAATAGGGTATTGGTTCACAGGGCGTCCATTCCATGCGGCAGCAGTGTTGGCACATTTCCTAGCTATGTTATTCAAAACGAAAACAAGCCCAATTTATTTTGAGGAAAATTTGCCGAAAAATTTAAAACGTTTTCCACACGGGACTTTCGAATTTTGTTCTCAACGAAATTCGAAAGCCAGCTGCCTAGAAGGGCAAACAAATTCTGATTGATTGCTCTAAGTACATGAAACATGGAGAAGTTTAGCGGAAGAGAAAGTTGTATTATAAAGGAAATGGAATGGAATTTAGTTATACATAAAGTTTAAAGCGTGGCTTTGGCTTATATCAGCTCTAGCATAGCTTTGCAGTTGAGTTTGTCTGGCTTTGACTTAAGAAGAGTTGAAAGATTCTAACGAAACTTTCTTACAGAGCTTCAATATATCTGAGAAACTTTTCTATCTTTATAAGAATAATATAAAATATATAACTATTGAATATACAAAGGCAGCTTAAATGCCTTATAAGAGCTGAAAGTTTCAGATATATAAATGTTTTAAAAATTCAGTTTCTTTTGGATTATAAATAGATTTTCTTTTCTGCAAATATTTTTAACTATTATAACAATAGGTTAATTTATTATATACCATATCAAATATTTGAAAGAGCTCATCAACAACTGAAATATTGTGTTTTGTACAAATAGTCTGTATATATATTTTTTCTTGAAAATCTTTGCAGCTTAAGCGCACTGTTAGTAACTTAAACTAAGTAACTATAAATAGATATATAGTTAACCCCTATTTACTACACACATCTCTAATTGAAAATGTATTGCACAACGTAAAACATTTTAAAAAAAGACAAAAAAGAAACATTTAAAACCAAATTTAAGCGCAAGGCTGCAAATAGTGTTGATTATGTTGCGGCAGCTGCTCCACTTTGCTGTGAATTGAAATGAAATTTGGATTTAGATTTCGATTTAGTTTGAGACTATTTAACTATATAGCACATGCCTATGTGGATTGTCAGTTTGAGCTAGCTTCAGTTTTAACTGCTGCTGTAGCCGCATTGGTTGCTCGTTGCTGGCCAGGATCATCGCATCCAGCTGCTGCTTGAGCTGCGCAAATGTGGGCCGATTGCCAGGTATGGAGCACCAGCAACTTGTCATCAAAGCAAATCTGTTGCGAAATTTATTTAATTAGTTGTAGTTACAGTCTGCTCTCAAGTTACATACACTTCATCTGTGCAGCCTTCAGGCTGCTTCATTCGCTGTCCCTGACGCAGCAGCTGCAGCAAGTCTCTGGGCGAGATTGAAGGATATGGCATGCCACCCAATGTAGTAATCTCATACAGCAGCACGCCAAAGGACCAACTGAAAGGAAAACCCAAATATAAATACATAAATTCTGTATAGTGGACATAGACTACAATCGTACACATCGCTCTGACTGGTGTAGACCTGATGGGTGAGCGATTCCAATGCCAACCACTTAATGGGCAGCTTGCCACTGCCTCCCGATTTGCGATAAACATTCTCATGGTAGACATCACGACTTAGACTGATAATAAAGTGAAAAAGTTTAATTAATATGTATGCCATAATTTAATAATTAAAACTTGCCCAAAGTCTGCTATTTTTATGGTGAGATCCACGGAGATGAGCACATTGCGTGCCGCCAAATCTCGATGTACAATTTTATTCTGCGCCAAAAAGTCCTGTGTATAGAAGTTGTCATTATTATCTATATATTTCTTTGCTACCTAAGCACTTGCCATGCCAACGGCCACCTGTTGCGCAATATCCAATAGATCGGCGTACTTCAGCGGCTGCCTTTCCAATTGATGCTCAACGGCTGGTGTATTGAAGTACTCCTGGTTTTCAAAGCTAGCCGAGCAACAGGAGTTTCTCTCAGGCTTCTTTTCCTTTTGATTGCGCTTCAATATGGTCCTCAGAGAAGCCACAGCGGCAGCTGCTGCACCTGTATTTGCCTCAATATTCTCAATGCCATGCAGTCCATAGGATTTGTTGTCTGCAGCGAGTGTGGCCTTGCTCCATTTGTAGCTGGTATCTTGGCGGCTGCTGTTCCTGGAGAGATCCGTCTCAGATTCCTCTTCTAGTGTGGACAACATGGATCTATTTATATCCTCAATGCGTGCATCGTTGTATAGGAGATGCCTAGAGCGAATTGGATGCTGCGTCTGCTGTATTGGATTGAACTTGAGATGCACATTGCGTGCGCTGCGCTCCTGCTGGAACTTCCATTCATCACTGTGGGATAAATACATTAGACAGTTTCTATAATCGAGATCAAGTTAAATCCTTGCCGCAAATAATTCTGAAGGCTGCCCAGGCCGCAGTATTCGATGAGCAACATCATGCGACTGCTGCACCTGGTCGAGTAGCCAACAATGCCAACAATATTCGGATGCCTGCCCACAGCGCGTAACATTTCGATTTCGCATTTGAATGCCTGCACATCCTCGTCATTGGGCTGATCTACATAGCACAAACAGAAACTTCAAATGAATTGTTTGATTGCTTTGAGTGTATTTCTGACCTTTCAGCAGTTTGACAGCCACCTGACGCTGCTTGTAGACACCACGTCGCACTAGGCCAAAGGCGCCCTCGCCTAGCACATCCTGCAGCAGCACAGCATGCGGCTCCACCTCCAGCTCATCATCCAATTCAAAGTTATCCTCGGCAGCGAGCGTGGCTAACAGCCTGTTACTGTTGTTGTTGCTCAATGACAAATGAAAGTCGCTTGACTGATTGGGAGCTGCCTTAAGCTCCTTCGTCTCCAGCTGCTGACACTCTTGCCTTTGCTTTTGCCTACGCAACGTCAGCCAACACAAGCCGACTATCAAACACAGCGTCACAATAAATAAGACCATGAAAATCAGGGTGCTTTCTGGAAAATTAAAACATTAAATGCCTAACCCATTTATAGTTCTTCAAAAAAGAAAAGAGAGTGTAGAACGTACCCAGCATCCAGAGCTGCAAATCAATCTTGTCCACGGACAGAATCGTGGCATTCTGTCCGCCCTCTGTGTATGCCACCAAATGCACCTCAAAACTGGCACCGAGTATAGTTATATTTTGTATATAATAATTACTAGCACTACGATCCACAGTATACTTCATCTGAGTGCTATTCTCATGCAGATCGAGTATATGCAGCGTATAGTTATCCGGCAATAGGCGTGGCAGCGCCCAGCTAACATTCAATGTCAATATGTTCTGGTCGAAATGAAATTGTTCCACACTAACATTGACGGGTTTCAGTGGAGCTGGAAGAGACGAGAGCTCCTATAGAGTTGTCTAGCAAATACTTTTGTAAAAACAAACTTATATCCTGATCAAAATTAAGCTGATATACAACTTTACAGGGTATTTGATCAGTCATCTTGCCTATTTGCTAGCTATAGATTACTTCAACTTACCACACAGGGTATAATTGTAGTGGAACCAATCTAGGCAGCTGGGCACATGGAGTACCAGCCATTGCAGTGAGCTCTCCAGCATATTCATGATATTGACTGTGCGTATGCCCACCATAAACTCTTCTTCAAATTTCAGATTGTGCAATGTATAGCTGTATAGACTGCGAGGCTGCTAGGATGAAATAGAGTTAAGGATTAGACATAAGCAAATTATCATAGCATTTACGTCACGAAATTCGATGGGTGTGGGTGCGTCCATGATACGACTATCCTTCGAGAAGTAGATCATATCAAAGTAACAATTGCGTTCTGCAAGCAAAAGGATTGCCACAATATAAGTACGTTTATAGACCTATGTATAAGAGTTCTTTATAAGACTTACCCGCTGATGGCTGCCATTCCACTTTTGCTGCAATCTGCTGCCTATCGCCGGGCTGCTCCTCATATTCTTTCAGTCGAACGTTGCCCATTTTGCTGGGCTGATAGCCACGCATCAGTGTCTGGTAGCTCTCCTGCTTGGCTATAAACGAATACGCGCCATCGGCATGCACAGCCAGCGCTGTAATATTATGCGCGGTAATTGCTTCCAGATCCGTTAAGGTAAAGAAACTATCATCGGACTAACAGAGATTATAGATTAGAGATTGATAAATATGTAGGTAGGAAATGTTCACACTTACCACAAAGAAAGTCGATTCAAGATTGACGTCATCAATAATTCTATCAAACTTAATGATAAACATGGCATCTGGCATCGCCTCTGTGGCGTTATCACGCGCATGCTGCACCCACTTAATGCGAAATGAAAGCTCCGACTCTGTGCGGCAAATGAGATTCAAAGAGAAATTCTCCTGTATCTTGTGCGGATTTGCGGGCATTAAATCCGTGCCATTTTCACCACAGTAACCGTAACAGCTCGAAAAGGTCTAAGCGAGCGAGAAAGCGAGAGAGGGAAAAAGAGAGATCTAGAACATGTAGATTTTTGAGTTGCGCTCAATTGGTGTCACCTTATTTGGTATCGTGAGCAGACAGCGCTTGGTGCAGGCGGTCACATTGAGCAGCAACTCTTCCTTGGAGAGCTCATTCATGAGTAGCAAATCGCCCTGATTGTCGTCTATGAACAGCCAAAAGAGAAATGCATATTTTGCATAGAACAGCAACATTGTTTTTTTGTTTTTGTTATTTTGTTCTTGTCTTTTCTTTTGCAACAGTTGAACTTGCGGTTCTTTTTGTTTATTTTACAGTTGGTTGCGGCTCTGCACTAGTTCCACTCGTGTTCTATTGTTATTTGAAATGCCGCTCTGCATTAGTTCCAACCTTCGCCTACGACTGAGCCGTGCAAACTGAAGTCGAGCGGACAGGAAGAATTGCTGCAAAGTCGCAAAAGAAAAGTAAGAAGAAAAAAAAAAAAAAAAAAATTGTGTTTTCATTTCTTCTCTGTTTTGTTTCAATTTTGTTTTTCATGTGCGTTATAAAAACAGACAGACCGGACGCTTGGACGGTCACGCTAGCCATATCATTTGTAATGCAAAAATCCAATTCGGTTTTCGACAATGGGGCGCCAAAGCGGATTGGAGAAATGCAGAACGCAGCATATGAAAGAGAATGCACACTAACAAATACTCTTTGAATATGGCGTTGAGCAGCCGTTAGAATTGCTATTGCTAAATGCAACGGGAATATGTACATATGTATGTATGTATGCAAAAGAGTATGTATGTATGTATGAGTGTATGTGCATATGTAAATATGCATGCATAAGCTAACCAGTGTTGCCTCTATGTTATACTGCAAAAACTATTAATGCTTTCTCATATGCTTAGAGTACAAAATGTGCTCAAGTTCTCTGCTTCAAGTTCTTCTGCCCTGCGCTCTTTCTCAATAGTTCGCTTACATCCCGCCTACTTTCAAGCTGTTATACTCTTCGTACGCATTTTGGCTCAATATATACTCAATTATACTGTAGTATGCTGTATATAAATATGCATATGCCCACCGTATTGTAGTGAAAAAGTTGTCATATGCTCAACTTAAGGCTAGATAGAGTATTATACTCATAAACACAGCGTTTAACTTGGAAGCAATGTGTTATACAATTGCGAGCAAAGGCACAAAAAGTAGTCAAATTTTATTCATTCTCTTTCCTAAACACTCCAATTGCAAACTTCGTCAAATAGAGATACAAGCGCATGGCAAAATTTTTATTTCTTGATAAAAATCTGTTATACAATTGAGTGATAAGTTGCAAAAAGTGCTCGAGCTTGAGTTATACTAGTTCCAATTATAACTAGAACTTGAGCATTTTTTGCCCCTCAGCACGGAATATATAGTACAACATCTGCTGATCACGTTAATAGGTTTACGCACAATCGCACCGTATTCAATTGCATTTCTGAGGGAAATACTGCGCCCAGAAATTCCAAAAGCTGCGGCTGCGAGCGTACAATATTGCAATAGACTTCAAACGTGATATGCATGCTTCTGTCCCGATCAAATTTAGCAAACAGCACTTCAAGCATATCCTAAAAGGTAAAAGAAGACTCAAATATATATGTAGAAATATAGAATTATTATAATATTATATTTACAGCGCGTAGCTCAAATATTTCATCCTCATCGTCGCCATTGAAAAACTTTTCCACAAATGTAATGACCTGATCGCGCTCCAGATATCCCCGATTATTGTCATCATAGATCTGCTGACAATATCGATGTATTTATACATATATAATATCCAGCATGAACTTACGCTAAAGACAAACTGCATTTTCTTTTCCAGATCTGTCGAGAAGTAGATGGCAAACATTTTGATGAAACTTGCCAAGCTGCAATGCCGATCTCCCGAATATTTGGGATCCACACATTCCGGATCGTACGTGACACGGGATACAATACGTCTATTGATTTCACGATCTGTTACTTTGAACATAAGCTCCAGTATGTTGCTCAGTTGAGCTAGCGTTATAAACTTCGATCTGGGTCCATTCTGCAGCGCAAACTTATGATAGACCATAGAGATACAGAGCAGCTGCGTTCTCGTAAAGGGTGTGTCCATGTGCGAGATGATCGGTCCATAAATATAATTGAAGCGCGCATTCTCCATATAGTCCAAAGTTAGATCCAAATCTTTCATTATGGTAAGAATAACAATTTAAAAAAAAATTAAATAAATTTTTAGTTGGAATAGTTAGAACAATCAACACTAGAAAAATGAGAATATAGATAATTTTGACAATATATGTAAAGGCTTTAGCATGATTACTATATATGAATTATCTCAATAAGTTTAAAACTATATTCATTTTAAAAATCTTAGGCAAGGTTCAAGATAAGCTAGCTGCACTCTATGCCTGACTGACTCTTAGCTTATATATATTTTTATGCTATATTTATATATAATAAGATATAGTTTTTTATACTTGAAATTTTATTTCATTTTGAATGCAATAATTTAAACAGTTTAAATACAATTAGACAACTTTTTGTTGTCATTTTCAGTACAAATTGACGCAGTGGGCAACAGTATTCAGTTGGACTTTTGATGGAAAGATGGTGCCCAGGAACTCGAGCAGCGCTGGCTGCTGGCGCACTATTTCGGAATATTCTTCAAATGAAATTTGCAAATCCTTATCGAGATCAAATTTGATAAATATTAATTCCAGCATGTCCTGCAAGTCAAATATTATATATTTAATATAAATACTATATATCTTATCTCATTTAGTTACCGTGCGCATTTCAATCTGTTCATCCTCATCTTCACCGACAAAGAATTTTTCAACAAAGCGCATCACATGCTCGCGATTCAAATAGCCAAGACGATCCTCATCATAGATCTAAAAACGAAAATCAAATAGTCAAATGAAATTCATAAAATATAAAAACTGTTATACTAACGCTGTAGACAAATATCATGCGCTGCTCGAGATCGTCTGAGAAGTAGATGGTAAACATTTTCACAAACGAGGGCAGTGTGCAATGGCGATCCTGTGAGAATTTTGGATCCGTACATTCCGGATCGTAGCTGACACAAACCACAACTCGGCGATTAAGATCTGTATCGGTAACACGAAACATTTGCATTATAAAATTTCCCAATTGCCTGCGCGACATGTATTTTGCTTTGGGTCCATTCAAGAGCACAAACTTGTGATAGATCATCGCGAGGCACAGTATTTCAGTCTCTGAGAACGGCGATTCCAGATGCGCGACTATACTACCATAGATAAAGTTGAAGCGCGCATTCTCCATACAATCCAGTGTTAAATCTAGATCCTTCATTTTGCCTAGCTACCGTTTTAGTATGCTGACTACGTTTTTAATGTTATTACTAATGTGTATAAAGGTATAAAAGTAAAAATTGTATTTAGCACTTCTACACTGACGATCTACTTTAGAATGAATGAATGTAGGCTCTATCGTAGCGTAGGAATAGCTTGGGGAAGCAAGGCTTACTTAGTTTGTAATAGTTATTTTCTTTCGATACTATATAAAAATAAAAAAACCTTAGGTTTATGGCATAAATATTGAAATTACAATGAAAAGACTTGTTTTGTTTTATGTATTTTCTTTAACTAATTGTTTAATTGTCCTTTGCTTGAATTAATGTCATTTAGTAGTAAGCTAAAGCAAAGTTACAGGGTATTACAGCGCTATACAACACAAAGTGTACAACAGGGTACATATACGAGTGTGTGTATGTGTGAGTGTGTGTGTGTGTGTGTAGAGGGAATATACCTTAGCAATGTACCTTAAAAGACAATCGTGTTTGGCTTACAAAAAATGTAATCTTAATCGAGTACACGACAGCTATATAAAAAGTTTATATATATATATATATATATTAAATGTATGCACACAAACAACATACAAAATACAACTACATAGATGTACAATTATCGTATAAGTATTTATATATATATATAAAATTAAAAAAAAAATACATATGTGTATACATACATATATATATATTATAATTAATATGAAATTATAAACTTAACATAGCTGCTTGATGGGTATCAAATAGAAATTCTAATACAGTGGCAAAAATATACTGAATACTGACAGGGATTTGATGTGGGATGACTTCAATGAGAGAATGTGGTAAGAACTTATGCTGAAGTTTGTGTTGAGTATTTCTCGTGTTTGTGGCGACACAACCGCTTGTGAAATTCATAATTCATAATACATAATAATAATAATAATAATACTAATATTGAAAGAAATGCAAATGTTTGTTTTGTTCGCTGGTTTGGTTGTCTGTCAAATCAAATCAGTAAGAAAGAAGAGAACAGTCCATTCGAGTCATGTCTGTGGCAACGTGAGTATATTCGCATATGAATACATATTCATATTTCTATATATATATAAATATATATATATATTTATGGATTAGTCTGAGTTTGTCTTTTGAGACAGACAGTTTTTCTTCATCTGAGTGAGAGTCGGCTACATTTTGCTAGACGCATTTCAAGCTAAGTTCAACTTGTCTTCCACTAAATGCTGACAATGCGTATTATTTGTGTGTGTGTGTGTCTGTAGTGTGTGTGTGTGTGTGTGTGTGTGAGTGTGTGCACAACTACTAGTTGTAAGCCAAGGAATTGGCATTGAGCGCCAGCGCTGCTTCCGTGCTGCTGCTGCTTGATGATGTCGATGCCTGTGGCTGTGGCTGATTTGTTCCACTCTCCAGATGCACATTATTATAGTCCGTTTTGGCATTGCAGCGCATGCCATGTGGCAATGGTAGCTGCTGTTCCGCCAGCTGCTGCTGCTGCTGCTGTTGTTGCTGTTGCTGTTGCTGCCGTCCCACTTCGCCATTGCCATTGTAGGCGCTGCCATTGAGATTGTAGACAGTGAGTCGCGCCTCGTGCTCGCGTCGCTGTTGACGCAATCGTATGTCATGCTCCTCGCGCATATGCCGCAGCTTGAGATCCTGCTCCTGGCGATAGTACGACATCTTGAGTTCCTGCTCCATTTGCTCGAAGCGCAGCTTCTGCTCATGCTCACGCCGTGCATAATCGATCTCGGCAAGGCGCGCCTGTTTCAGTAGCTTAAACAACTGCTGTTTGTATTTCTCCTCCATGTCCAGGCAGCCAATGACATTGCCCTCATTGGACGCCGTCGCTGCTGCAGCAGCTGCTGCTATTGGAGAATATGCTGATCCTACAGCAGCTGCGCTGACCGCTGGCAGCTCATCCTCGGAGAGCAATGATTGAGCTTGCGAGTGCTGTACGAAAAGAGAGAGAGAGAATATATTGAATAGGAGCTGATTTATGGGTCTATTGATCCACTTGCCTTGCGCTGTCGTCGTTTGCGTATTGGTGAATTCTTCTCGTTGTCATTGTCCTGTGCTCCTGTGCCGTTACCTGTGCCTGTGTCTGTGTCCTCTTTTATGTTTAGCAAGGCTTTGGCTTTGACACGTTTGCGTCGTTGATTGGACGCTGATTGTAGTGGATTGGATGCGCTCTCCTGCTGCGAGTCACCACCAGCGGTGGAAGGCGGTGGTGAGGGTATGGCCATGGTTGAAGTTTGTAGCGTATCTTCGCTGGCATTTGTGGAGTTCGGCAAAGCGGCCAGCGGCATATCCTCATCCTCATCCAGTTCGAGTAGTTCCTTTTTGAGTGCACCGTTGGTGCCGCTGCGCGTTTGACTGCGCGACGACACCGGATCCTTTTGCAGCTCCTCCATAAACTCAATCATGCGCATGCCCTCTAGCGCCTCCGATTTGGGTTGCTTTTGCTGATGTTCACGCTTCGCCGAATTCTTCATGCTGCGCCATTGCACCTGAATTTGTTCGAGCAGTCGATGGCGAAAGTTCAGCGCATTGAATCTGTGTAAGTGCATCATTGATTGCTTCAATTGAATTGTATAAACATAAATTATTGTATACACTTACTGTTTGGTTATTTGCGACCAGGCCAGTCTCTTGGCCTTGATGCTTTTGGCATCAACGCTGCGATTCTCAACGAATGCAACTTTTGTTTTGATCACCTCTAATAGGAGGCCGCGCTCAGCTTCCTCCCAATTGAGCGAACGTTTTTTGCGTGTGCCTTTTTTCTTGCCCGTTGCGCTTTCTTTTTCAGCAGACTCCTCGGCAGCATCTTCAGCGTTCTCCACCCCCTCATCAGAGGCATTTGTGGCTTTTGTTTTCGACTCCGCCTTTTCGTCGTCGTCGTCGTCTTCTTGCGGCGACGGTGCACCCTTTGTCAATAGCTCCTCCAGTTTCATTTCGCCTTCGAATTTTTATTGTTTATGTATTCTTTTTATTATTGTTATTATCGTTATTTAAGCGCGTTTCTGATTTGCAAAAAATTCTTATTTGATTTCTGTATATACTACGCAACGGCGTTGCCACCGCATCAAAGTGTTGCAAGAGTGGCAACGTGCAACATCGCGACACTACTATCGATATTTATTAGTGCACCACTGTGCATACTCAGTGTGCTTTGAGCCCTATCGATACATTGTCGTACTCATACTCAAGTATCGAGCAAAGTAAGTAGCAGGCTGGAAAATATAATCTCATTGGCAAATTATATATTTTATCACACACTTAACTTAGCGAGATGGCTTTTGGTGACTATCCAGCTGAGTATAACCCAAAGACGCATGGACCTTACGATCCAGCACGCTACTATGGCAAAGGTGAGCGAATTCGCGAAATTACGTAATTTTCTGCCGCACGACAGCGGCATTGTACGATTTTTTTTCTATTTTATGTAATTGTTTTTTTTAAAAAATTTTTTTTTCTTACAATCACAGCTGATGTGCCTTTCGGCCAAGTGAAATTGGGCGAGTTGGGCGCCTGGTTTGGTCGCCGCAACAAGAATCCCACTGCCATCGGTGGTGCGATCAGCCGTGCCTGGTGGCGTTGGCAGCACAAGTACGTGTTCCCGAAGCGTGCTGGCATTGCACCCTTCTTCCAGTTGACCGTCGCCAGCATGGCGTTCTTCTATTTCATCAACTACACCAAGTTGAAGCACCACAGGAACTACAAGTACCACTAAGCGGTACATCTCGTTTAAGCTCTTCAGTGTACACTTTGTTATTACAACTTTTTTCATTTATTGTTGCCATTCAGTAAAGTGGGGAGAGTTCGAACACAACCACAACACAACCACAACACAACACAATACAATTGATGTTTTGAATACGGCTAAATCTAATAAAAAAAAATTCTGCGAATAACTGTGCTGCACCAAATAACCGTAAACTTCATTTGCGAGCAGTGGCTGCTAAAACCATAAAATATTGTTCTTAATTCTGTTCCTCGATGTGAACCAGTGTCTTCTTTTAATGTTCGGTCTTGATACTGGTTAAACACAACTAGTGCCTCAAAAATGTTCATTTATCAATCGATCTATGTATGTATATTTCGGCGGACTGATTCAGTTGATTCGTTTCAAAGCAAAGCAATGATCATAAGAACGTAAACTAGTTTATTGTAACTAAATCATTTCATTTCCAGCCTTACGTTATATAGCATCTAGCATTTGTCTCACTCGCTCTAGTATTTAGTTGTCTGATCGGCAGCTCCTGCTCACAGCACAGAGCCTGCAAGGTGTTCATTAAAGGCTCGTCTCTAGTTTCAGTTCGTGGAACTGGTTTAAGATATTGCACGATTCTTAAACCAAATGCTCATCAAATTCAACTGAAAATTTAAAAGCGAGAAAGAGAAATTCAATTTTTATACTATTCCTAGTTAATTGTAACTAAAAAACTTTATTCTAGACCTTCGTCGACTGCGAGCCTGGTTAGTAACACGAATTCGCAGCATTTGCTCCCGTTTCCAATTGTCTGTTCGTATTGGCTCTTGGCGGCGTAAAAATCTCGCAGATGAAGGGCAGTTTGTGTTCACAGCTTAACGTTTGCCAAGTGCCGTTCGGTGTGAGAGCCACGCAGCTAGCATTGGCCTGGCTGCCCCTATTGTGGATGTATAGCTTAGTAAGCTTTCTAATTCAAGGCAAACCCACTTACCCCACACGCGGATGACCCACATGCCAGGCGCGATACAGGAAACACAGCAGGCTCTCATGCTGCGCATTGCGATAGTCGAGGGGCTGAAGGGATTTGCTGATATTAAATTGCAAGCCCACATAGGCCAGCAAGATGCCCGGCTCTGGGTGCTCACCCACGCGCTGTCTATTATAAGCCACCAGCCACTGAGCTAGTGCATAGGTGCGCGCCTCGGAGGCGACATGGGCTAGGCTTCCACTAAACTCGCTGGCATTGCTGCAACTGATGGAGGCATTCAGATAGCTCGCGGGTTGGGTATAGAAAACAAATAGACCCACTTGTGCAACGCAGCTAATGTTGTGCAGCGCTACGGGAAACCACAGATTGCATTTCGGATTTATTGTAATTGCTCGCCTGTTCACCTGTCGGCCTGCCGTATAAGCTGTAGTAGTCGAAGCGACTATCGTTCGTCATGCCCGCAAAGCTCGTGTTTTGCGGACACGCCAGCACATGGCAATTGAAATATTCCGCGGGCTGTTCGAAAACACTCAAACGATTCCTTGCATCCTTTTGCCGCCTGCTGTTTGCCAACTCTCTTGGCTGTGCATCCAAATGATTTGTACGTCGGCCGGGTCCACCTGGCGCATAGTTTAAGGCCAAGCCACGCAGCTCACGTGCAAGCGCCATGCATTCTTCCAGAGTGCCTGTGCTCTCCAGAGCAAGTGCATCAGTCGTAGCAGCGCGTTGGCATTGCCGCACCAGATGGAACTGCAAAGGAGCAGGATTGCCGTTGGGGCAGCGCAGTGCAAGCAAAGGCGAAATGCTTAACAGCAGCAGCCACATGGCTAAGTGCAGCAAGCCACAGAGATTGCCTAGATTATATATATATTTTATATATACACATGCATTCATTAGAGATATGCATTTGCATTCATCTCTCTGACAGCATTGATAACAATTTTATGGTCAATTTAATTTTTATTGTTCATTTGCATAGTTTCTATTTTTAGCTTAGCTCTAAGTTTACTTCATTTAAAATAATACAGTAAAAGCTCGCTTGAACGAACTAGGCAGGCAGATGTTTGCTTAAAACTTAACTGTGCTTAGATACATGCATACTATAATTTTTACATATTTCTTTATAAATTTTAAATAATTTAATTAGGCAATTCTCAATTGTCAATTTACAGATTTTGTGGTATAAATTTATAACAGTTAAATAGTTAAATTTATTGATTTGCTTTTAAAATATTTGTTCGAAAAGGCAAAGGGAAATAGTCTTCAAGTTAGTTGTTCGTTTAGCTGAGTTTTCACTGTATATGTGTATTTTGTGTATTTGATTGAAAATGTTTGCATTGCACAGCTCCAGGCGAGCGTTCTAAAAATTCATAAATTCAATGCTCAAATGAAGCTGTGCAAAGACTTCGCTTAAATACTTTGACAATTAATACCATTTATAATTTTAATAATTATTATATATATTATTTTGCATTTTGTGAGAAGGCTGCACGCTTATAGTACGTAGTAGTATTTATTAAATAGTGTAGTGCACAAATAGTTTAAACAATGACAAGAAAAAATTGTATAGAACATTTAACTAAGAACAAAGGCAGATTTTTTGGAACTTAGTTTCCTCTTTTTTGTTTTGTTTGTTTTTTAAATAAATTTAAAGTACAAATACAAATATCACCTGAGCGTCGGCTGCTGCATTCGTTGTTAGTTCGAGTTTTTAAAATTAAACAGTTTAAATAGTAAGGATAAATACAATATTCGTATATATATATATAAAGTTTAATGACTGCACTACAAGAGAGAACGAGGAGTGTGTGCTTGATTCTGATAAGAATCGAAGTGGAATCCAACCGACACCGACACCAACTCACGTGAGTGTGTGCGTTAACAGAGCTGCCAAGGTGCAGTGCTGCCCATGAACTTGGCAGCACTGCACAATTGAACTCTGCGACATTAGCGGGCAATTAGCTAATAACGGGGAAATTGCCCGGTAATATCTGCACAGGGAAATTTCTTATTGTTTTTGTTTTTGTTTTTGTTTTTTTTTTTGCTTTCCTTGTATGCAAAACTTAATTATTTGTTTTATAATATTATTAAATTAAAAACTTGTGACCCTACAGACTAAAACTGCATTTGACTACCGCAGGCGGCTCTTCCTCTTCTTCAATGCTGGCATTTAGCTTGATTTTCAATATTTTAAAGTTTTCTTTTTAAACACTTTGAGTGTTCCATTGTTGAGTTTTGGAAATATTTGCGAACATTTTTTGCTTTCATTTGTTTTGTCACATTTTAGCTGCTGTGCGAGAAGGCGGTGTTTGTATAGGGTCCACTGTAGATGGAGCTGCCCGAATTGGAAACCGTCTTCGTGCTGCGACGTGCCATGATGCACAGCACAGCAGCCACCACGGCCAGCATCAAAATGAGTCCAGCAATGGCGATGGCTATGGCAAAGGTGCGCTGCGACACGCACAGAGCATCCTCCAGGGTCTGTGAAGAAGGAAAGAAATATTAAAATAAATAAAGAAAGTAAAAAGTAAAAATACAAAATAGAAGATTAGGAAAACAAAAAATAAAAAAAGTAAAAAACATAAATACATAAAAAATAAATTTGTAAAAAATAAATATATGAAAAATAAGTTTATAAAAAGAAATATATTAAAATATAATTTATGAAATAAATTTAAAAAAAAAACAACTAAAAAAGAATACATTAAAACAAACAAATAAATAAATGTATAATAAATAAATATATAAAAAATAAATTTATAAAAAATAAATTTGTAAAAAATAAATATTTAAAAATATAATTTTCAAAAAAGTAAAAAAGAATACATTAAAACAAAAAATTAAATACTTTTATAAAAAATAAATATATAAAAAAAAAATTATAAAAAATAAATATATAAAAAATAAATATGTAAAATGAAATTTATAAAAATAATACAAAATAAACACACAAAAAAATAGAAAAGGAAAAAATAATTCAAAAAAATAAATATAAAAAAAATTGAAATAAAAATAAATAAAGAAAAATTAAAATAATAAAAAAAACTATATATTATTTTTCTTTCAGTATACTTAACTCATACATTCATCAAGCTACCCTCGCATAAGTTAAAGTATACATTCTGACTCACCTTCTCCTTGTACACAGCATCCTCGTCACTATCGTTGGCATTCTCATTCTCATTGACATAGAGGCCAGAGAAGACCTCAATGGTGGCGGGCAGAGCCTCGTCGTCTTTGCCCTCGCCCGTTGCCTGTCGCTTGGGTCGTTTGCCCGTGCAGAGTGGCGCCTCCTGGCAGCTGGGATCCTCCAGAGCGCACAGACGCACATTGCACTGATAGTACACGGACGTGGTGTAGGGAAATTTGTGTGCTGGGAAGGTAACATTGGCAGCCAGACGATCTGCCGTATAGTTGAATTGACCCATGATCTCGTTGTCCATGGGACAGCTGAAGCATAAAGATACCAGTAAATACCAATACCATTTCCATGCAATATACCACAAGACTTACCCATCTTCGCCTACCAGTCGCTGCTCGCCCCAGCCCAGACCGTCACGGACAATGCAATCCGTGACGTGCAGGCCGTAGAGCTGCTGCTGATCGATGCTGATGACAATGGTCAGCGGATCGCCAATTTTCACATCGTCGGCTATTTTGTGCTGTTCGTTGTAGATCTTCATGTGGCAGCCGGGCATGGGCAGCTCGTTGTTATCATTCGCATCCACATCGTAAACATCATCATCATCACCATCATTCTCCAGCTCATCCAGCTGCTGTTTGTCCAGCGAGCGGCCATAGTCGCGTCTGTCGTGCTCATCGCTGCGATACGCTTGTGGCTTATGGACGACCTTATGCTTCTTGGGCTTGACGGCAGCGTCGCGGCTCATGTAGGCACAGCGCACATGGTAGCCGCGTCCCAGATCCGTTATCAGTTTCAAATGCGGCTGCAGCACAATTGTGTTAAAGAACTCGATACCACCATCGTCCTGCAACGAGCAAAAGAGAAGCACAAAAAAATACGTGAATAAAATGACTTAGGCAAGAAACTTGCAAAAAGACTTAGGCAACAAACTTGTAAAAAGACTTAGGCAACAAACTTGCCACAGCATGCAAGTCAAGTCTTCGACTCCTCCTCGTTAGCTTCTCTTTCTCTTTTATGCTCTCTCCCTTATAGAATAATGCTAACAATAAATACAAAAGACTTAGGCAACAAACTTGCCACAGCATGCAATGCGAGCTGAAATCAAATGCTGCCTTCGAAGCCATATGAGCGCAGCCAGCACAACACTTCGATTTGCCCCACTGTGCATAGGTACAATGGGCCTGTTGCAGTGTCTCATTATGCATATATAGCTTTTGTAGCTAGAGAGATTCACGCTTCGCTGCCTCTGAAAATTGCCAGCACGAAATTTGATGTGCGACGAGGTCGTCGTCGTTAGATCACGAGCACTTCCTCAACTCTATCTAACTAGTTGTCTTTGTATTTTGTAGAATTGTGCTAAAGTCCGTGCAGCCAAGTGTGAAGCCCGCTCTTATCTACATATCCGCACAAATTAGCAATGTTTGCGTAATGAATTTTCATTTCAGCTTAGTTTTTTCCCCAAGTTGTTCTTGGTTTTGCTTAACTGCAGCAGAAACTGAAACTGAAACTGATTGCTGCCAGCGAACTGTTGCTTGTTGTTTGTTATACATCCGTTGCATTGCATCATTGCTCAGCTTCCACAGCACTCGACTACCACAGTTTGCCCCTATATCATTTCATATCATCCACAGCTCCGAGGCACATTTACTTAGTTTTTCATTCTTTCCTTTCTTTCTTTCACATTCTTTTTTTCTACACGCATAACGGTAATTGTGCTTGTGCTTGTGCTAATTTTGCAGGTAGGCAGCAATAATAATAACAACAACAACAGCAACAGAAGCTACAATAACACATATTCCATAAGCTCATACGCCTGTTAGAGATGCTCGCGTGTCAAAGTCTTTAAAACACGACGTGAGCTTTTAAATAGAACATTCCACTGGAGTAGCACTGACTGCATAATACTCGCTTAGAGCTAAATTCTTAAGCTAAGCTGAATGTTTATCAGCTTGACACGCTCCAGGAATAACAAGTGGAAGTAAGAAGTAGCTTTGAAATTGTCTCTTTCAACTGAACTGAACTGAACTCTAGAACTGTGGAATATATAGGCAGTTAAATTAGAGACATAAGGTTGGACAGACAGACAGAAATATAGATAGACGGATGGATGGACGGATAAGCAGGCAGACAGACGGGCAGACAGACAGACTATACATAGATAGACGGACAGACAGATGGACAGACAGACAGATAGACAGATAGATAGATAGACAGACAGACAGACAGACGACAGACAGGCAGACATATAGATAGGCGGACGGACGGACAGATAGACAGATAGACAGATAGACAGACAGACAGATAGACAGATAGACAGACAGACAGATAGACAGACAGACATAAAGATAGACAGACAGACGGACAGACAGACAGACCAATAGGAAGACGCTCAGAGATACAGATCAACGGAAGGACAGAACGGACAACCAAAACGTACGCAAGCCAATATACTCTTTTTGCATAGTAAACAAGCTGGAAAAACTTTTAAAAATTTCTATGCAAAATAATACTTAATAGTGTATAAGAATGTTTATTAATCTAAGGCTTAGATAAACACGAAATCAATTTTCATCTACTTTATTTCAAAATAGATATTTATCCATATTAAATATAGTATTTAAATATAAATATGAATATCAACTTAAGTTGTGTGTTTAGTTTATATGGAGTCAGCTCGGTTCCAGCTCAACTAAATGACTCTAAGATCCATATTTAACAGTTTCTAAGAAGATCAACAATAAATATTTCAAGCCTCATCTCTCTAGTCAACAGGCAGCTGTTGTGTTTCAGTGTAGATCAAGTATTTATAGCTTATGCTACAGTATCTGCCTTCATAATGTATATTTGTAATATATAAAAGTTATATTTATATATACAATATATTTTTCCTTCAATATATTTCTCTATATATTAAATCTTGTTTTAATACATATTATATATTTTTAATATATATAAATTATAAATATACAATATATATATTTGCCTTTAAATATATTTCTCTATACATCACACTCTTTATAAATATATTTTCCCCCCCTAAATACATATATATCTCTATATATCAAATCGCCCATCTCTAAGAAATTTTTGGAAGCTCTGCAGCCATCAATTGCTTGCGTGGTAGCTGGCAATTGTATTTGGGTCTCGATGGCTGTACGTGCCGCATTCGGAAGTCTTTGATAATTGGGTCTGTCTACAGATTTGGGCACGGAAATGCTTTTTATATTTTGAGTGGCTGCGTCGTCACCCAAATGGGGCCCAACACATCAAAATCAAAGCTGGCAGCCAAAAAGCTTCCTTGTCTTGAGAGCTGCAGGGCTAACAAGCAGCGTCAGAACGTCATAAAGGTTTGACAGTTATGTGAGCCAGCTGAGTTCCCAGCAGCCAGAGAATGAGCGCGAAGAGACAATGGCGGCCAATAAAATGGGCTGTAATAAAATGATATTTAAGATTTGAAGAGCACATAACGGTAGATGGAAGCAGACAGCTATTATGTCATTATGACACTTCTGTGCGACAGTTCTTAAACAGGTTTAGAATAGACAGAGACAGAGAGCGTTGGCTGCTGCTGCTGTCGCTGCTGCTGCTTAAATATGTTAATGTGCGATATAAAGAAATGCACAACTTAGTCGCATCGCTGTAAGATTCATAAATGTCAACGGCAATGCGATATATATAAATGTTACGTGACTGCGCGTTGCGTGGGCAGCGACCTTCGCTCCAGTCGCACAGCAGCTAAATTCAGTTTCATAAATAAAATATCAATAACAATAAGAGAAACATGTTTACATGGCTTACACTCGGTTTTTTTTTGGCATTTTTCATGGTCGGCCGTTGAACGTTGACCAAATGGCCGCCAACGTTGCCGCGAGACTTCAAATGATGCGCTGCGCAGCGCACTGCACAGAACAAATCGATTTTGTTTAGCCTGAAGAGCGTAAGCGGATACACACGAAAGACTTAGGCAACGAACTTGCTGCTGCTGCTGCTGCTGTTCACACTATTTGCTGTCTGATTGGAATTTAATTTGGAAAATCTTGCTTATCAATTCCTGCCACGGTTTTCAAGTTCTGAATATTGTTTTTTTATTTTACGCGCTGCTCACAGCAATTATAATTTAATTAAAGCGCCCTTCAGAGCTGTGTCTCTGTCTCTGTCTCTGTCTCTGTCTCTGTCTCTGTCTCTGTCTCTGTCTCTGTCTCTGTCTCTGTCTCTGTCTCTGTCTCTGTCTCTGTCTCTGTCTCTGTCTCTGACCCTGCATGCCCCATAGTTAAGGCTGCAATAAAACAATTAATAAAGAATAGCTTAGATAGTTTGTGGGTTGACAGACATCAGCTACTCTGTAGTCAGGCTAAACGAATTGAACGACTTGCAGATACCCTGTATTGTTGCATATATAGAATATGTTTGTATATATAGAAAATTTCTTTGAAATGAAAAATTAAGTAATTCTATATAAATATATAGAAAATCAATGCTGATTGAATGACTGAGTGACTGACTGATTGACTGCCTGACTGCCTGACTGATTCACTGATTGATTTAAAAGCTGAAATCTTTTTAGAGCAACTTTCTTTATTTTATATTCTTTTACTTAGGCGTGTTCCACTTGTAGATGCCCAACACAGGACTGTGTTAATGTTGATATTATACGATTTTGAAGGCAATAGAAAAAGGTATTCAAAAAGTGGATTTTTGTATACATTTTCAAGTATTTTTAAACCAAATTTGCTGACTCGAGCTCAGACTAATTCTCTTATCATCGAATACCTAAATTTCAATATAAATTTTTATCAATTTCAATGCAAAGAACAAAAGTTTTAGATGGCAAACAAATTTCTTGAACTGCCTTTAATATCTAGACGCTAGCTGCAATAAGTTTCAAGTCGACAAGCTGCAAACTCAGTTGCTCTTCATCAGGCATATATGTATACCTGTTTACCTATATTCAATGTGTTCAGCTAATGGATAGCTTTTGCTTATCTTAAATTTTAAAAAATAGCTAAACAAAAAAGCACGTTTATAAATAAAATATTCATAGTTTATTTAATTGCGCTTGGCATGCACAACAACAACTGTAATAACAACAGCAGCAGCAACCACAACAGCAACTACAACACTAACAACAGCTACAACTTTAGCCACAGCAATAACAACAGGGTCGTTGTGAAGCCTCGCTTGGAAGTCAATGGCGTGGCAACGTTTGCCTCTTTTTTTTCGCGGCAGTTGACACGCGACTTTTTACATAAATAAAAAGTTGATGCCATAAATATGCAGGTAGTTATAATGTGTGTGTGTGTGTGTGTGTGTATAAATTTTTTCATTTTAATTGTATGCAAATGTGCATTGTGCTGAGTTCATCTGTGGCGCTGACGTAAGCCCAGCATCCTGCCTCAGTCAGCAGCTGTCCGGTCATACAAATGACAGATCAACAAAGGTAAAAAACTGCAGGCTCATATTGATTTTGCACTTCTGTTTATTTTAATTGTTGTTTAATTTACATAGTTATTTATTTAGCGCTTCAACGGCGACAGAGACTGCGGCAACAAACTTCTCGTACATAGTGCGTGCAAAAAGTCTATGTACATGTGAAATTGCCACATTGAACGGCAATTATTTCTTCGATTTGTGTCAGGCCAATCGAGCGAAAGGCAAAAGCAACAAATTACAAAACTCTTTGGCTTTGGGAAATTACATTAAAAACAAGAAATGTAACACAATAACAGCATCAATGTGTGTGCGTGTCTTGGCCATAAATATGTGTGCCTGGGTGCTAATTGAGATTTCAAAATATATATAAATACAAACATATATCTATCCATCTATCTATATGAGCTTCGTGCGACTGTAAACGCTCGTAAATCGATGCTATGAGCCAATAAATAAGCCACGCCATATAAGCATCAGTCAACATCTGGCCAGCATCTGCATGTATCTGTGCCATAATAGCCAAGCTAAGCCACAAACCAACAAATTTATATCACAATTTATGGACCATTTCGGGTCATTTGATATTTGTTATGTGTTGCCTGACTTCTTGCTGGATTCATCGACTTATCTCAAAAATTTATATTTAAGCTAATTTTAGTTATAATAAAAGAGTAACTTGTGCTAAATCTCGTTTAAGATAAGACTAGAGTTTCTCTCAAAGTGAGTTGTTCTTGCTATTCTGATTGGCGAGATAATGGGAAACTTTTCGAAGTTCATTAATTTGTTATAACTGGGTTACAGAGAATAAAAGAGGGAGAGAGGGAGAGAGAGAGATGGAGAGAGAGAGAGAGAAAGAGAGAGATGGAGAGAGAGAGATGGAGAGCGAGATAGAGAGAGATGGATAGAGAGAGAGAGAGGAAGAGAGAGAGAGAGAAAGAGCGAGAGAGAGAGACATATTGAGAATGTGTGAAAGCTGAAGAGAGAGACAGTTAGAGAGAAATAAAAAGAGAGGAAAAATTAGATAGACAGAGAGAGATATATATAGAGAGAGATATATATATATGGAGAGAGAGGTAGAGATAAACAGAGAGAAAGAGAGAGAGACACACAGAAATATATGGAGACAAATACAAAAAGCTAGAGAAAAAGAGAGACAGAAATAGAGAGAGAGAGAGAGACAGATGAGAATGAGAGGGAGAGAGACTAACACACAGAAACAGAAAGCGAGATCAATAGATCGACAGATCGAGGTCGAAGTCGAGAACAAACAGGCGATAGACAAATACAGATACAGACAAAGAGAGATAGAGAAAGAGACACAGATAATGAGAAAAAGAGATAGACAGAGAGATTACAGATAACTATAGATAGAGAGAGCATCATCAGAAGCATATCTCAATAATTTTTACATATTACATAGCTAACTCTCTAACTGAGCACATCTTAAACGATGCTTGACCAACTGCATAGCAATTACGCTGCGCCGCTGCCAACTCCCATTCAATTGTCAACTGGTTGATGATGCACCTTAATAAGCGTGTCATTAGCTGAATGCCAAAGAGCCACAAGCATTCGGGTGATTCAATCAGTGTGCGTTTTGCCAGCCAAGTTCGTCGGCTAATCAAGTTGGCATATGGATGGGTTACCTTGTAACCAATCTCTGTCAGCTAATGTGCCTTATAAGCAGTTAATGGCTTTCGCACAGCTCAAAAACTCAATTAGCATGGCGCAAAAGGCAAGCCAGTCGCATAGCATCTCATAAAATGTTGAGTAAATTGCGCATCTTATGTGGGTGAATAGAATTTATGAACTGGACGCGACTTACCCGCTCCTTGGGCATCGTGTTGCAGCTGCGCAGCGGCAGTCTGTAGCGCAGCGCGCCAATGTGATCTCTGCAAAGAAGATGAGATATTGATGATGATGCCAATCTAAGTGTTATGGCACACACACATGCGCATACTGCTCACCTGTATTCGCTGAGGCAGGAGGAGTTCTTGGACAAGCCTTTCGGATAGATCATGCCGCTGAACAGGCCCGTCTCGTGATTGGGTGGCGCATCTTTAATCGTGATCAGCATTGAGCCCGACTGGCATTGCACTCGTACATTGGGCGCAATGCTGCCTGGCTTGCCCGTGGGCGTGGCATCCTGAGCAGCTGCTTCCGCCTCGGCAGCGGCAATGGCAGCGTTTAGCGTGCCAGGCGCATCCTCTGCAAAGTCCAAGAAGAAGAAGTATTAAATTATGAAATATTTGCGAATTTACAGTTAGAAAAAACAAACTACAGTTAGACAATAACAATATCGAAAGACAAAAATAAAAAATAAAGAAAAAAGACAAAGCGAAAGCCAGAGCCAAAGGCGAAGGCAAAGCTCAAACGCAAGCTGAGGATGCGGCTGAACCCAGGCCATTCGCATAAATCATCAGCGATACACGAATCAGCAAAGCAAATAACAGTAGTTGTTGACTGACCAATTGATACCCTGTAAACATACGAGAATATATATTCTCTGTGTAGCTTAAAGATATATAACTTCATATAGATCTAGCTATGCTTCAGTTATGATGATCTAGTAGATGCAGCTGTGTTCATAGAAATAGTAGTGCGACTTTTTGAATATATATATAATTCTATGTTAATCTTAATACTCGTTTCTAACTGTTTTCAAAATTATTTTCTTTATGTTTATCAGAAAATGTCCAATGCTGTCCAACATTTTAGTACTACTACTACTACTATTTTTATGAACACAGCTGTATATAGTCAATTATTTTGCTGAATCCTCCTAGTCTTGCTTTCAGCATAAATTAAGCCAACAAGTTTAAGCCCCTTTGCAATTTGTACAGGGTATATGCGAAAGACAATGGCATATAAGACGCCCCTGGGAGCAGCAACAACCATTGAAGCTGAAGCTGAAGCTGAGGCTGCCTGAACTGCAGCTGGCAACTGCGGAAGCAAAAATGCTGCGACAAACATGAAAACTCTGGCCAAGTTAATGACATTGAAAAGCCATTCAAAGAGCAGCAGCAGCAGCTGGCATTAGAGAGCTGCCAGTTCCTTGAACTTGTGTGTTGCAGTCAGAACCTTCCGCTGCGGTTGGTAATTGCTGAGCCCAGAAACCAAGCGAACTGACAAGTTACAGGGCTATATATGCTATATACCTAACATATAAATACATAGATATATATATAGCATATATATATATAAGTGTGTGTGTGTGTGTGTGTGCACAACACCTCGCGTGCGATGTGCTTGCAGCTAGATTCGCATTCTTTTTACTTTGCACTGCTTTTTTGCTCTGGCTCTGGCTCTGGCTCTGGCTCTGGCACTCGCAGCTTGTCTGGAAACTTGGCTTAAGTGGAGTGGTGGCAGGAGGTACTCCTAAGATGGCGTTGCTTTGGTTTAGTTCAACGAACCCTCCAGCAATTCGCATCAGTTAGCTGGCTTCTATGTCTATTCTACAGCACATGCTGCTGGGCCAAGTAATTGCATGCAACTCAAAGCCGGTTTTCAGCTTTCTGTTGCCCCAAAGCTTCAGCTTTGTTGCTGTTGTAAGTGCTTAATGTTCATTCATATTATGTATAGTTTAGTAAAATGCAGCCATGAAATAGAGCAGCTTAAGCCCTTGCTTTATGGCTGAACTCAACAGAAATTTCTCTTTATAAAATATATTGTATTTATGCCATTATCTAGCATGCTTTGCGGCTCAAACTAATTTCCTAAACATTTCTGACAATACTCAATTCATTTACACATTTTTTTTATATTTTTAAATCTAATAAATTTTTAGTTTTTTTTATTTGTTTTAAATGGAAGATTCTTTTATCACCAAAGATGCTAGCGAGCAGCCAAGTGTGCCGGACTGCTGTGCAACAGCTCCACCAGCTTCGCAGTCCGATTTGCATCAGTCGACGGCTCACATTCAGCTGAGCACCGAAACGTCTGAGGGACCTCAGCTGGAGATGCTGTGGAATCTGTCAACGCTACCGGAGCCGGAATTCGATGATGATTTGGATTTGGATTTGGATTTGGATAGGCTGAAGTCGGACACCGAAATTATAGCGAAGAGCTCCAATAGCTCCATTATCTCCACAGACCAGGTGGAACTGGAGCAGCGCATTAAGCAGAAATTTGAATATATAAATACAACGAATAAGACCCCAAGCCCGGATTCGCATGACAAGGTATAGCTCATAGTGCCCATTTAACTCTATTTACTAATTCCCATCCAATTTGTATACATTCCCAGTTAATAAGCTTTGACAGTAGCTCGGATAGCAGGCTGCCAGAACCGTATCAAATTAACATGAAATCAACCTATCAGCCTAATAGCAGTGACGAGTCTACCTTAGGCTCAGGGAAAACATTTAATTCTGTCATCAATAGGTATGATCCATCTCTCTTTTCTGTTCTCTTTCATATATTTCTTAACTTCCTCAACTTATTTAAATTTCTTCTTTTTTCTCCTCTCTCAACTCTTTCATCTCCCAACTTCTCTTTGCGCCTCTCTTAAGAGAGAACAGTCACATCTTTTTTATTTGCTTTCTATTCTGTTCACTTTTCTGCTCCTCTCATCTCAATCCTATACTCCTCTCTCTACTCTTCTCATCTCTCTTCTCCTTCCTGAACCCAATTAGTCGCTTGACCTCCGATGAGCGGCTGCCCATAGACAGGGCTTACAGTCTGATAGATAAGATTGATATGAGTGCGGAAATAAATTATGACAGGGAGCAGCAGCCCGAGCGACCTTTGATTGGAGATCAACTGCTGTGCATGCTGCAGGATGGCAGCAAATGGGATCTGAAAGTGTATGTGGGGGAGTTTAAGTTCTATTGTTATATGTGCGTGCTGCACGCCTATTCTCCCTACTTTCAACGCCCCGAAATGGAGGATACTTTTGTGGTGCGACTGCCGTCGCATAAGGTTACCGCGCAGGCCTTTCACATCATCTACAATTGGATGCTGTACGATGAGTTGCCGAAGCGCAAGCGCTACAGCAATCGCTGCCTGCTGGAGATCTACAGTTCGGCCAAATTTCTGGGCATCACGGAGATCGTTGATGCCGTGTGGAATACTCTGGACATTATTAAGAACGAGAACGAGGCGTTCACACTGCTGCCCGACATGAACTACATGGATTTGACTACCTTTGAGTTTCTCTGCTTCGCACGCATCAGTCGCTTCTTTTTGACCCTTGTCGCATCGCACGAGTTTATCGAGATGAATTTCAACTATGTCAGCCGACTCCTTGCCAGTCACAATGTTGGGGTCAACAGTGAAATTGAGGTGAGTTATTCTGCTGCTGCCTGAATTCTACTATTGATAGTCCCAATCTATCTGCTACTTACTCCCATACCTATGACTGTGTCTATGCCCATGCCTATGACTGTGTCTATGCCCATGCCTATGCCTCAGATTCCACATATAACTCCTACTCCTATTGCTACTCCTTCTCTTGCTTTTGCTGCTCCTTTTACTGCTCCTATATCTACTATTGATTCAGCTCTTCTTACTACTCTCAGACATGGAACTCTTCATGTTTCTATTCCTACTTATTTAATACTCCTACTCCTACTGCTACTCCCACTTGTACTTCCTCTTCTATTCCTATTCCCACTCCAATACTTATTTCTATTCCCACTGCTATTCCTATTCCTACTCCCATTCCTCTTCTTACTACTACTCCTACTCCAACTGTTTCTCCTACTCTTATTCCTCCACCTACTCCCACTCCTACTTCTACTCCTCCTATTTCCACTCCTACTCCTACTCCTACATCGTACTGCTACTTCTACTCCTTATCCTACTTCTACTGATACTCCTATTTCCACTCCAACTCCCACTCCCACTCCCACTCCTACTCCCACTTCCACTCCTACTCCTACTCCCACTCCCCCTCCCCCTCCCACTCCCTCAACTAACCCATTTAAACTCGCCTCTTTCTCTCGCAGATCTTCTATTCGGCTGTGCGTTGGGTCAGCTACGATTGGCCCGAACGTTCTGCATATCTGCCGGAGCTAATGAAGTGCATTCGCTTTGGTCTACTCTCGCCGATCTTTTTACGTTTCCTGCAGAACAAGCATAGCACACGTGTAATGCAGTACATTGCCAATAGTCCAGATGTGCAGGAGCTGATCAACAAAGCCTTTGTGTGAGTTCGAGTTCGATTTGCAGCCATTGACAACTTCCACTTATATCAATGTCCTATTCTAGCTATGCATCCGCTGAGCTCTTTTGCAAGGATCCGCAGCAGTTTTTGCCTTTTCCGCTGCCCGAGTACGAAGTGCCGGAGCAGCGGCGTTGGCTCTATGACGACAAGTGCCCCTATCATCATGACCTGAAGTGTAGTCAACGTCAGTTCATTACCTACGAACAGTTCCTAAGCTATCTGGAGAGTCTGCAAGATACAGGACCTGATCACTGGCGCAACCTAGTCTATATCGTGGAGCCCATCAAGTGCTGCACACGGCACATACCTGAATAGACACACACACAAACATACATGTCTATATATATATATATACACACCTCCACTGTGTGTGGCTGGCCAGGCGGAAGTATGCCGCAATATTTGGCCAGCCAAGTCTTTCAAGTGGGATTTCATCGCTTTTTAATAAGACAGCTAAATGCGACATGAATTGACTTTTGCTTTGCCCTGCCTCCCCCAGCTCTTTGTTTGATGTTTGATTGTCTCTGTTGCTGTTGTTGTTGTTGGCAGTCAGGTAAACGTGCAGCCAGCAACACCTTCACTTTTACAATTGCAGTTGCAGTTGCAACTTGCAAGATTTGTCAACAGGATAAGCAACTGCTAATTGTTGAATTTCCTCTACAAATTTGGCACAAGCTACAAAACTGGGCAATGTCTTTCATATGGAAAGCAAAGCTCGTCTTCAATAAATGATATGCGTTGCTAGGAGTTAAGTAGTTACTAGTGTATACATAGTATAACTAATTAAATTTAGGTTAGTGCTAAGAATTTCTAAATGTTTAATTTGTTTTTAGAATTTTTTTTTTTATTTTATATTATTTATTTTTAAAATTATAGTACTAAATTACAATGTTAATCCTTACATATTTAAAATGCAATTTATTACTTAAGCAAGATTTATGTACTTACTCTCGGGTGTTGGAATTTGTGCGCCGTGTGTCGTTAGAGCTGCGATTGTCTGCAATAGAAAGTGGATAGAAATTAGAAAAATGTTCATTAGCTAGACGAACGAACGAACGAACGAACGAACTGGGGGCGCGGGTCAGTTGCCATAAAGCTGTTGACATAAATCACGATCGAGCCGACATTAATGCCACACTAATCTATGCGCCTCTGCAGGCTGCACAGCTAAGCTCCTTTAATTAAAATGGAAATGCAAAGAAATGCGCCAAGATTTTCGTGCAGACAAACTGAGGGAGAGAGAGACAGGCAGAGGGGCGACATGTATATATGGGCAACATTATTCTCACGATTCTAAAGGCGCAAATGCAGCCAAAAAAAACTTTCGCCAACAGCAGCTCGCGCCAGGTTAGAGTTGAAATTCAAACTGTGCCTGCCCAAGTGGAGGCTAAGACAGAGGCAGTGTCTGAGTCTGAGCCAAGCCGGCTTAGAATCTCGCCATGGTAGAGCTAGCAGCTTGCAGCTTGGCGTTTGTGCTACTTTTGGCAACTTGGCACGGCATCACTGGACGACGAGGATGAGGAGTGCAGCTTGGAGCTGTTGCCGGGCTCATATTCAGGTTAATCTCACAGGCCAGCCAATTGTCATTCACAGCCTCTGGACTCTGATTGATGTGTTTAGCCAATTTTTCTATGTTTTTCTCTTTTTTTTTTAGGGAATGAGGTCAGGCAAAGAGTGCTCGAAGCTCGTCTGATAAAAGTGATATATATATAGGGTTGTTCTTTGGAGTATATCGAGCTGCGAGCATCTCAAATTTGATGTGATTTATGTCCCAGTTGAAGTGGCAGCTGCCATATATGATAGGTATTTAAAGGGTATCAGGGAAGAGCGAGAGTATCAAGGAAAGGTGGAAAAGTAATAAGGGATATACCTATTAAATATCCTAGATTCTATTGTAGCTATAAGACTTAAAGGGACTTTAACAAATTTTCCCCACCTTCAATAGGAATTGCTTTATAAAGTAAATGTATTTCATGAAGTATACTTCCGCATATCTCATTATATAGAACCAATATACCCTCTACACCTCACGAGCTCGTACTTTAAGTCACATTCTCCATTTAACATACTCCATACTTACGATTAGATGCAGCACAGTGCATAAGATTCGAGTGCTTGACTTCATCGTGGGTGCTGCAAAGAGACAAAGAGAGACAGACAGAGAGAATTAGAGAAATTGTGAGCAAAGTTTGGTGATTAATTAGAGAAACGAAACATGAGCAAACCGGTTGACTCTGTGTATATACAAATCCGATTACATTATGCAAAAAAGAAAAAAATAATGTTTAATGAATTTTTGATTAGAGGTGTTTTTTTTTTTTTTGCTCGAGGCGAAACTTTCTGCTGAGACAGCCCTGACAATTGGGTCAGCCAAGCTTGCCTGGCTGCCACATGTTGCGTGCCCCGCCAGAAATGAGGTTAAAATCAGCATAAGAAACAGAAACAACATTTATGCACAGGAAGCCAAGCAACATAACGGTAAAGGCGCACCGAGAGGGCTGCTCTGAGGCAAGTAACGAGCAAAATCAAAAACCAAAAACGGGTATTAAACACATATCAATAACCAAATGGGGCACATGATAAGCAGTTTCCATCTGCACACGGCTTCCTGCCTGCATGCATAAAGTGCTGTGAGAAGAGCTGAAAGTCAAGTCATGGTCAGGAAGAGGCAACAAGTTTTCTGGTTGCTGTTGTTGGTTACAGCATGATCGTTATCGAGAGTCAAAACAACATGCAGCTTACATAGGCAGGCCGAGCGCATGTGATAAAAGCCGCCAGAGACTTCTGTTTGTGCTGAGAGATGATGTCACAAGACAAACAAACAGACAGAGAGACGAACGGACAGACGGACGGACGTACACACTCACCCATTGATTGCAGCTGTCTATTATTCCCGGTGCTATAATCTCTATGGGATTATTAATAAATGGAAATTGGGTCAAGCGATATCGTCAGCGTGCGTTGATAAATGGTTAGCATTATCCAACCAAATATATTTGTCAATGCCAGGCCCACACAAAAAAAAGAGTATGAGATAGAGAGAGAGAGAGAGAGAGAGCGAGAGGGCGAGAGATCTTCCGATCGCAGCTAACCGCGTGGCTTCACTCACAGCTTTCAACTGACAGCCGTCCAATGCAAAAAGTTAACTAATACTAACAACAACAGCAACAACAACAAAAGCAAGTAAACAATACTCACATTGCAATAAATTAGCTAAAATTAGACGCATGACGTAAACCCATTTAGCAGCAAAGCGCAAAAAATGTCACCAATTGAGCTTCACTCGTAAAAAACACAGTCAACTGCTGCTTCAGGCTAAAAGCGCAGCTCATGCATTTGAAATAGCAGCAGTTGAGAAAAAATATATAAATATAGAGCAAATTTTAGATACTCTAAATGCAGAGGCTTAAACTTAACTCTTAATAAAGTAGCTGAAATCAAGTTCAGTTTTTGTTTTCTTTAATAAACTTTACAAGTGGCATGTAAGACCCATCTTACATTGTTATAATATAATTATAATGCTTTAAGTATAATGCATTAATACTGATTTGAGTCTTAAACAAACTCAAAATACTTCAGTTTTATTCCACAATATATTTATATAATTTTTATAATATTTGTATCATATTTTTAAAATATTTGTATATTTTTAAACATTTGTTTAATATTTTAAAAATATTTTTATATATTTTTTAATATTTGTATAACATTTTTAAAATATTTGTATATTTTTAAAATTTGTATAACATTTTTAAAATATTTGTATATTTCTTAAATATTTTTATATAATTTTTATAATATTTGTATAATATTCATAAAATATTTGTATAATATTCATAAAATATTTGTATAATATTTCGAAAACATTATAATATTTAAAAAATATTTTAATAATATTTTTCAGGCATATTAGAAGGAGAACTCATTAGAATTCCAGTGTCAAATCGAAGTACATTAAAACCAGAGCTGTTAAGAATTCCATTTGAATGGAAATTCAAAATGGGTTTTTGTTCTGAAAACCCATTTTGAATTTCCATTCAAATGGAATTTTTAACAGCTCTGATTAAAACCAACATCTGTTAAAAAATCACGTTTATTTCTTAGTTCATTATTATTTTGAATATATGAAATAATATTTTTGACAATTTTATATATTTATATTATATTTTTATATATTTATTTCTCTATATTATATTTTATGTATTTAATTTTCTATGATTTACATTTAATTTTATATGAAGACTCCAGTCTACTTTCCAAAAAAAAAACCTTTTGCCATTCATTCCATGCCTTATGACAATATTGCCATACCCGCTGCAAGCAAAAACAAACAAAACAAACAAAAACAATAAATAGAAAAAAAAAATTGGTGCGCATTGCGCTCAACGGAAATTATGAATAATGAACTCTGATTGGCATCTGCTCTCGTTACCCAGTTTCGAGAGTTTGCAAAAAAAAAAAACAGCAACAAACAGTAAAACGAGCGAAAAAACCTTTGCAATAAACCCAATGAAATGGGTTCAAAAGTGACCTTCGAATTGGGTACGTCAATTCGATAAGCAGGAAATTGCAGAGAAACCTTATTTAATTTATGTGTTTATCAACTGAAAATTCATGTTAGCTATGCTAATGAAATTAATTAGGAGTTTTGCTAACATTGGCATAGTATTGATTGGATTTGATAGTGGTTTTAAAAGGCAAATGTTTTATTAATTTAGTTTTTAGTTTAATAAAACTAGTTTTAAATTAAAAATTTTTATATATATACAAAATACAGCTTTTATTAAAAAATAATAAATTATTAATATGCTAAGTTTAAATAGTTGTTATTTTTTTTTAAATTTAATATTTTGTTAATTTTTTATTTTTGTATAACTTTTTTTATGCCCTGAACCCATTGAAAATGGGAAATCAGAGTAAAATGTTTTTTTTTTTTATTATTTTTTAATTTTATTTCTAGTTTTTGTATCATTTTGTAATAGTTTTTCAACATATTTTTTTATTTATATTTATTTATTTATTTTATATTTATCTTTTTTTATTTTAATTTTTATTTCAACTAAAAAAGGTTTTTAGTTACCAAAATAAAGTATTTTCTAATAAGGTGTGAAGGGAATTATATTTAAAAGGCCATTCAAGTCACAAGTAGCTGGCTTAGGACAGTTCTAGATCGTAGCTAATGTTATAGCCATATCATATATACATATATACATATATTATACAGTTTGATTTGATCATTCAGGCATTTTCAATTGATGATCATCAATGCGAATGCGTGCGTGCATTCAGCTGTAACGGATATTTTTATGTGACTGTCAAGTGTCGAATTCGTTTGACACACATTCCGTAACAGCAACCGCAAAAGCAGCAACAACAACAGCAGCTAATGCAGCAACAGCAACAACAAATACAAAAACCTTTAAGCCAAAACAAATACGTATAGAAAAAGCCGACAAATGGGCCGTGCAACTGAATAAATTAAGCGAGCTACGAGCAGCAAGCTGCGCGCTGTGAGCTGTGAGCAAACTAAAAAAAATTAAATAACAGAAAAAGACAAAAAGCGCTAAACAAACATATTTGTTTAAACAATTGCATTTTCATTTACGAGCGCAACTAGACGTATACGTAATGTGGCGACTAAATGACCTCGCGTGCTGTTGTTTCATTGTAGCAAAGCCGCCAGCCGCCAGCCATAAACATATGCAAAAGCCCATTTTTTTCATAGTTTTTTAAGTTTGTTGTTTTTTAGGCATGCTTAACTTTTAAAGCTTTCTGCTCGAGCGATACTGAAAGGAACAAACTGTAAAATCGCTTTTTGCTAAAAAGCGTCTAACTATGCGTAAAATTGTGCTAATTTGGAAGAGAGAGAAAGAGAGAAAGAGAGAGAGAGACATAAAGAGATGCTGCTAGAGAGATAGCGAAGCTTATTTCATGGCGCCTATTAATCAAAGCATTATCTAGTTGCGCGGCATCTGTGCCACATTTGATTGAACAAATTATGTTGTTGTTCCACATCAATCAAAACTGAAGACTGAAGGCACAAACTTGGGCCAGCGCGATTAAATCGACTTCATTAGAATGAGGCGACGCTCACAATTAGAACCAACACAAGAAACACGGCCATGCAAATTGCCAAAGGCAAATACCAACAAAAAGAAGTGTGTTAAGCACACACACGCACACACATACACACACACACATGCAGCGCGCCTAACCACAAATGTTTGACCTATTTGAAATGAGCAACAGACTAAAGAAGAAGAAGCAGAAGCAGAAGAAGAAACAAATATAAAATGAAAATAAAAATCGAAACGCACAACGACAAAGCGCAAGATTCTAACAGCTAACAACTTTCGGTTGTGGTTGGCTCCAAGTGCCATAAAAATGAGAAATCTCCACAGCTCCCAGCCCATCCTCCCTGCCCTCCGCTCACCATTTATAGAGTAGTATATGATCAATCTAACGCATCGTCTAGCTAATTTCGCTGCAATTCCAATAGAAAGTAAGTTGGCTTTTTATAGGGTTTTCATTTGTTATCTAGCAGCAGGCAGCAGGCAGCGAGCAGCTGCATCTTAGCCCGCATTGTGTTCTTAATTATGGTAATTAACGAGGCCCATCACATATACCTCTCTATCTCTATCTCACTCTTACTCTATATATATAGTTTTTCTTTACAGTTTTTGTTCGTTTTTGGGGTCAGGCATGGCTTTGTCTTAGCTTTTACTTTTACTTCGCATTGAGAACTCGCATGTGTGCTAATCAAATGAGCTTAAGATCATGATCAAACTCAATTGAAGTGCTGAGTGTGTGTCTCTGTCAGTCTTTGTGTCCAACCGAAACTTTCACCTGCTTTGCTATGCAAATAAGTACGCATTCAATAAAAATACAAATTAGAATTTCAAATCTTGCAAGAATATACAAAATTTTGGGTTGGCTGCAGTAGCTGCTATTAAGCGTCATTTGGCTGCCAGCTTAAGCTAACAAGTTTTGTATTTAGATAGAGAGCAGAGGCTGGGGGCCAGATCAAAGTAAACGCAGCCAACGAAACGGAACGAATGTTTTTTTTCTGTTTTTCTTTTTTACGGCTTGACGATTGCGTCAAGGTCATTGCAATTGCACAGCCTAGGCGCAAATGCGCTAACAATGCCCATCCAATAGGTCATTAGATGAACATCAGCAAATGCAACAGCAACAACAGCAACAATTGCTCATTTGCAATTTGCAATAAACGTCAACAACAATTTCCATTGTTTTACTATTTTCCTTCGCGCTCTTATTATTCACAATTAACAATTAAGACAAAGTGCAGAGACATTAATTTTGTCTCTGCTACTTAAAAATCAAATGACTTAGGCAACGAGCTTTGTTTTTTTGTCTTGACCAATTGCAACATGGCCAAAATGGTTTTTATGAGCCAGTTTTCAGCTGCATAAATGGAAAGGCGCAGCTCTCAAAGCTGTCCTTGTGCAATAGGCAAAAAAGGGTATATCGTGTTGGTTTGGCAATCGACAAATTAAGTGACTGTAAAATCAATATAAATGTGAAGCGGTTTATCAACTGTTGCTTGAGCTGAGCTTGGGCTAGTGCAACTGGTTTCTTTATAAGTATTATAAGATAAGTTTTTGAAATTATATTTTAGTTGTTCTCTTATTGCAAAGCATCTGCTAGCTATATATATATTGTATATATATACCTATATATAGGTTTATATGTATGTGTAAATATCTCTCTACCTTTATTCTTCATGCTTACATGTTCAATTCAAATCTTAATTTTTATTCATTGCAGGGCATCTGCCAGTCAGAAACTCTCTTCTTCTCTCTTCTTTTTCCTTATATCTCTATCCCTATCTCTCTATCACCTATCTGTCTATTTAACTGCATTTTTTTCAGATTACAGGGCAGCTGCTAGTCGGCCACTTTCTCTATTTTCTTCTCACCCTCTCCATTTCTCACTCCCTCTCCTTTTCTCAGTCAATCTCCTACTCTCCCTCTCCTTCTGGCGTGCTGCTCAGTATCATTTTCAGATTACAGAGCACCTGAGAAGCTTGTACAGCAAATCTTTTACTCATTACAGGGCATCTGCCAGTCAGAAACTCCCTTCTGTTCTCTAATTTTCCTTATATCTCTATCCCTCTCTGTCTCTCACCTATCTGTCTATTTAGCTGCCTTTTTCTGATTACAATGCAGCTGCTAGTCAGTTACTCTCTCTCTCTCTCTCTCTCTCTCTTTTGCTCTCTCTCTCTCTCTTCTACCTCCTTCCTCTCCTTCTCTTTGCCTCCTTCTCTCACTGTTTATTCTTCCAATTTACACTAGTTTAAGCTCTACTCACCCATCACTCCAATTACCTTAGTTTGTCCCATATTACAGGGCATCTGTTAGTCAGCCACTCTCTGTCTCTATCAATGTACTCTTCTAGCTTGCACTTAGCTTAGCCATAGCTCGCTTCGCTTACAAAATGTGCGTCAATATTTGGACTTGGTTTGCGTGCTGCTTGCCCGCCCGCCCGCTTCTGTCCGTCTGTCCGTCTTTCAAGCTGCTTGTCCGTCAGCCAAGCTGATTGCAAAAGTTTGCCCCGCATTTGGGCCGAGTGCGTTAAATTGGATCGTTCACGAATTGCCACATCTTTAGTGGGGCTGTGGCCTGTGAGAAGAAACCCCCACTCTCAATTATTATTTTTTCACATTTTTGTCTTCTTTTGTTTTTTTGCCACGCAGTTACGTAAAAATGTACACAAATTGTTTTTTCTCCTTTTAGCTGATGATTTGTCAAAAACAAAACAGAAAAACATGAAGAAAACGTTTGAACACCCACAAAGTGAGGCCCAACGGCTATTTCGTATAGCATTTTTATTTGTATTTTGTTTTGACGCCTAATTTTTATTTTCCTTTACCGCAAATGAATAAAAGTAAAAAATAAAACACGCATTGGATATTCGCAATGAACGTGACTTGAGCTTAGCTTCGTGTTTTCTTTAGCCGTAGGACTTGAATATGTCTCGATTTTTATCAGTCAGCAACAACAATTCCAGTTGCCAGACATTTACTTTGGCTAGCTGCTATGGTTGTTGTTGTTGTTGTTCGTTTCGGCCTGGCGCCCATTGTCTGCGTGTTGTTGTTGTTGTTGTTGTTGTTGCTTGACTCTTGGCTAGAGCTGAGGACGGCGCAAAAACAGGTTTTGGCAAAACGCTTAACAGTTCCGTTTACTTTATTTTTCCAGTTTGTTTGATTTTTTTCACTTTTGTATTTAAGCTTTGTTGCGCCTAGAAGTACTTAAAAGCGAAGACCTCCAGCGACATTGGCTACCGCAGCTCATAGGTTTAATGGCTAATTGGTAATTCGAAACTCGAAAAGAACTCATTAAACAGACAATTTTCAGACACACATTTGCAACTGGGGAAAAATTCTAGGAATGCCTTATTAGATTTACAATTAAAAAATATTATTGCAGAAACTCTGTTAAGAATGCAACTTAAAAATTAAAAGAAAAATTAAAAATCAATGTCAATGAAATTAAAATAAAATAATAATAATAATAAATAATAACAGCAAAAGTCTTTGACTAAACAGCTTAAAGTTTAAGTAAAAAAAACCATAACAAAAAAATTAGTTTTTGTTAAAATTCAAATTAAAATGAATTAATGCATATTAATAACTAAAAAAAAAATCAAATATTTTTTTTATGAATATTTGAAGAGAAATTTTGATTTGCAAAATGAGTTTTTATATTTTATGCTCAACAAAAAAAATACTTAAAATTTAAAAAAAATTTTAATGTTTTAAATGTTAAAATATTAAGTGAGCAAAAATTGCTCTACTTGGATATATATAATTATATATATAAGGTTGTCAAAAAAGTCTTGCGGTATTTCCGTGTATTCGTCGCATCGGTTCACGCTAGAGCTTTTTGGAAAGCTCTTTTCACGTGCTAACACGTGTTTGATTAATTGTTGTTTGTTTTAGTCGTTCGTGGTAGTCGGAAGTTGTCCACAACAGAGTCCTGTGAAAATTGGCTCTCCGCTGATTTTACGAACGGGAACTTAGGCCACAGTCACAGCCACATCCACAGCTGCTGACTTATTTAAAAGCCAATGCAAATTGTTTGGCACGCCTTACAGCCAAATGAAATGAATAACAAAAAAAAAACCAAGCGAAAAGCTGCAGAAATACGAATTTGCATAATTAGAGAGAAAGAAACAGCAGACACATGAGTAATGCGTGGCAGACAGACTAAGAGAGCGAGAGAGAGAGAGAGAGAGAGAGGGCGAGACTGTTAAGTAGCAAGTTTGTTGCCTAAGTCTTTCGTATTGAAAGCCGTTAGCTGCTTGTTAGCTCAACTGTAAAAATCAATATTGTAGCCAAAAATGACAGCAACAAAATTGACAGAAATATAGAAAAAGCAAAAATGGAATTCAACATTGTAGCATGAAGTTCTTGCCGCTGGTTGAATGAACCTCTGAGATTTCTTTGCGTGGCAGCAAATGGCAAAGCGATTATAAGTCAATTATTAAGTTCATGAACTCACAGCATAGCCATATGCTTATATCTTCAAAGTCTAATCATAATTATTTGTATAGCAATAAGTCAAATATATATGTATCTAAATATTTGTGAGAGACAGCAAACTCTTATTTCCCAGCTCTTGCCACAAAATGTTGTAATCGTAATTCAATTTTCAAGTGCTACACAATGAGGCAATATGCCAAACACTAAAAAAATAACAAGAAATTAAAAGCAGACATAAAAAAGTAAAAATATATATAACAAAAAAATAATAATATTTTCGACGCATTTTTGTTGTTGTGCTTCAAGGTCAGTCGAACAGCTTGTTGTGCTTGTTATATAAACAAGTTAAGTTCATTATGGCCAAGAAGTGCCTGGTGTGTGTGTGTTTGTATATAATAACAGGTCTCACAGCTTGCTTTGTTGCCTTTTAATTATTTAAATTTGTGTTTTTTTTTTGACTGCGTTGGCGTCTGCCCATACAGCCTACATGCGCAAAGAATCTATAGAATCGGAATCTGTAGCTGACTATCAATTAGCTCAACTGACAGAGAGTTGAAATGGAGAGAGAGTGTGTGTGTGTGTGTGTGTGTGTGGGGGCAATTGCCCGCAATTATTCATATTCATATCAAAAGGTGTTGCACTCAACACGCATTATATGAAAATATTTTGATAGCTAACAACCACAAATTAACCAATTAATAGGGCATGCATCACGGCGAAAGGTTCCGGAAAATACATATATTTATGGTCCAAAATGAAGACCCTTTTCATTCATTTCTACATGCTGATGATGCAAGCATCGCTCTCTACCTTGCTCAGCTGTCAATCAATCACATTTTCTAATTGCTTCTTTAGACGCCAACACAACAACAACAGCAACAACAACAACATCTACAACAATAAAGCCAACGAAACGCCTAGTCATAATTATGTTTAAGGCCTTTGCGTAGAAGTGCTAAAAGTTTAGACAAGCTTTTTTTCTTCTTCTCTCGTCTTTTTTTTCTACTATGAATTGTAGCCAATATTTAACGAGAGCCGCGTAGCCTTTTATGCGGGCTCCATCTCATTATGATTAATGTGATTCCAAGTGAGCTGTGTACGTAGCCTCTTTCGAAATGTTGTGCCCGCCAATTAGCAACAGATTCTAGTACTCAAATCGTGTGGGCAGTGTAAATGCTTTTTCCTCAAGCAAAATGTTAGCACACAGCTTTTCGTATTACTCATCAGCTTTATGGCTAGAACTAGCTGGAAGTTACAACAGTGGAAGGCAGCTGTGTGTGCTTGAAGCACTTGCCATAAAAATTGCAAAGCATAAAAATAAATGAATAAAAATGTTGAAGGTTAGAAGTTTTCAATGGCAATATACAGCACTTTTAGCTAAAGCTTTTAGCTGCATATAATAATAAAATAAAAACTAATTCATTAATAAATTCGTTAGATTTTAGGTAATCCATTTTTTGGGCAGCAAACTCAGTGTTTAAGCATTCAATTAAGATTCTTTGCCTTTGCATTTATCTAACCAAATTTTAATAGCTACTAAAATTTAGCACAGTTTGTTTATGAAAATATGTAAGGCATGAAATATTTTCAGTATACGTGCGCGTATAATTAAATTTAAATTTAACAAAAATATTTAATTAAGACATGAAATAATATATATATATTTACAAAAATATATGTTTAAGAAAATATAAATATTTAAAAATATATATGTATATATTTAAGAAAATATATATATTTTTATTAAAATATATAAAAAAAAAGTGTAATAAAAATTAGTGTAGTAATTAGACTTAGTTTAATTTGTTTTTAAATTTGTTTTATATTTTTTTCTTGTTTTATTTTATTCTTATTTTATCATGTTTTTTATTTTTATTTTATTTTTTGTACTATATTTTTTTTGTACTATATTTATATATTTTTATTCATGTATTTTAATTTTTTTAGTTTTATTTTAATATTATATTATGTTTTTTATGTTATTTATTAATTTTTGTTATGTATGTATTTTTATTTATTTATTTTAAATTTTTTTAAATTATTTTTTTTTCGATTATATTTTTTATTTTCAAATTAAATTTTTCTTGTGTTTTATTATTTTTTGTTATGTACTTTTCTTATTATTTTATATATTTATTATTTTTTTTATACATTTTTTAATTTTTATTTGTTAATTTTTAATTAATATTTATATTTGTTTATTTATTAATTTATTTTATTGTTGTTAATTTATATTATTTTTTACTTTTATATAGAAAGTTCTCTTAATAGTTATAGCTAATAATTTGAGTAATGTTTTATTCTCATAAGTTGACTACGACTCAGAGAGATTTTTTTTTGCAAATTACGAAGTAAAAAAGAATTTATTGTCAATCAAGTCAGAATTTTATGATGACTGAGATCAAAGTGTTAACATAAAATGAATATGACGACATCTACAGAAAAAACTCCATTCAGACTTAAAACAGGCCTGAGGCATTAAAACTGTTCCATTTTGTTGAACATGGCAACAGTTCTAAAATCCCAATCAAAATAGAGATTTTAGTGCTTATACCTACAGCTAAGCATTAGACAAGACACATCTACTCTCTTTCACTTAGCGAGCCGAGTGAGTATTAAAAGACCTTCATAAAAGTTGTGCAAAGGCAGACGACTATAAAGCCATGCAGTTGGGTATTAACTGGACTTTGAGAGCTACAGGCAGACGCTAGAGAAAAGTTCTCAAACTGAACTGTTGACTATAGAGTACTAGAGTCTATGCTGATCAGATCTGGCTATAATAGGAAAGTAGAGTTACTGCTGCAGCTAAAAATCTAGCTAAAACACATTTCTAATGAAAATTTGTCCAAGTGTATAGCAGGTAAGCATAGCTATAGCTGACAATATTCTAAGTGCTCTTCTAATGCTCAAACATTGTCAGCCAGCTATTTACCACGTAATGCGACTCACTTCCTAACATTTGTGGAGTTTGCGCTAGCTGGCGCGGCTGACACATTAAAATTAAAAATGCCGGACATGCAACATGCCGAGGCAGTTGCAGCGGTCAAAAGCGGATGTCCGTGACGTGGCAATTGCTGTGCACGAGTATAATAATAATATGTGGAGATAGTATGGCAACGTTTATGCTACGCGCTGTGGCATGCCGCGTCATGCAAGCTAATAAGTCAAGATTGTCGCATCTCCATGTTTGTGATCGACAGTTGGCTGAGATGATGTAACTGCGGCGGCTGCTGCGAACTTGGCCAGCGCTGTGACAACCAATTCGGGAAAGAGCGCTCTAACCTTGAGCTAAACAGGTTCAATGCACAGGAAAACGCAACTTGACTGACCAAAATATAAATGTATATATATGTATGAATATATATATTGTATATGTATGTATATATATATAAATAAAAATAAAAATTACATTGAATTTTTTTGCGCGCACAAAACGTTTTGGCATGAACAAAAAACAAAAAAAAAATGTTTTTCTTGATACAGTATGCGAAGCGAATCTGAGCTCAGGCCGCGGCGCGAACCGGTTTCAAAGATGAGGACCGCCTCAGACGGCGATTTATGAAGTCATCTTTTGTAGCTTAGCTTGCAATTTAGCAAAAAAAAAAAGAAAAGATATATTATATAGCCAGCGCCATATTGAATATGTTGCTGTGTCTCTGCATAATTAAGCTCTAACGCTTCATTTGCCGCAGCCAAAGGAAATAGCTTCAAACTCACCTTTATAACAATCGTCCCGTTTTATATTTATATATATGTATATGCCTTTGCGTAATCCAATTAGTTATGTGGCCTTTGTTTAGCAAGTGTTATACTTTGTTTTTTTTGTTTTGATTTATTTTACAAATTTATCATTGCATTATATATATTATATATCATTTCTTTCACAGGCGCATAATTTGTTTATTTTTTTGTATTTTTTATTTTTTGCATTATTTTAATTTGTTTAACTTCCTCTTTGTTTGGCGCACATTCGTTTTTTTTTTGATTTTTTAATTTTGTTTTTGCTGTAGAAGAGAAGGCAAAAGAAACAGGCTATAAGAAACGGCAGAAAGGCAGCTTAAAAAATTGCTATGAAAAATTTGCAAGAGCAGCTAGCTTTTTAAGAGCCAAAAGAGCAAGCGCTAGCGTTGAGGCTTATACATATACATGCATACGATTTAATTGCTGCAGCTGAAGCTCTCAAGGAGTTGCAATAACAAAAGACTTGGGCAACAAACTTGCGGTCAGTTAACACAAGCTTGGCCCAAACACACATTTTTCAAAAATTCGTGATGAAGTCGAAATTAGCTGTTAGTTCAACCACCCGTTGTGTATTATAGCAACAACAACAATAACAATTTGATAGCCCGCCAAGGGCAACAACAATCAAACGGCAAAAATTTCTTTAATTTTGTCAGCGTCACAAATGCGTTTGCACGTTCCCAAGTAAGACCAAATTAAGAACCATTTCATGGCTTTACAACAGACAATACACACTCTCTAACTTCTATATATATATATATTTGTATATATAACACGTACATGCTCGGTTTTTCATCTGCGATTCGCCGACAGCTTGAAATATTGAACGCGATAGAGCGAGCGCGCGACGACGACAACGAAACGCGCTGCTTATTGCTTTTTGGTCTGTTTTGTTTTTTCGTTGATGTGTGTCTCGCACACCGACCTGGCCAAGACTGAAGTGAACAGACGTTGCGCTCTCAAGTCAAGACGCCAGCAACAGCTAGCAGCGCTAGCAGCAGCAGCAGCAGCAGCAGCTACAACACTCCGACAGCAACCGGTCTGACCAAGTTTTCGGAGTCGCTGTCGGAGTATTTGGCAAGCTAAGCCGCTCTTATTGGCGCCGCGCTCTTCTTGTTGTGCAAGTGTGTTGTGTACTGTGTAGTGTGTGCTGTGTGTGTGTGTGTGTGTTACCTGGTGTTGGCAGTTTTTCAGCAACAACAAACAACAACTGAGGCCCACACAACAATCTTGCACTTGGGCCCTGTGCCACGCTCGACTGCTGCTCTCTATAGTACATGCCTTGGGCTAAAGGGTATTATAAGTACTAGAAACAACTCTGCTATATAGTATATTCTTATTGGATAAAAAGTAGACTATCTATAATGAGTTACCATGGCACATATACAAATAGACTTGCTATGATTGAGCTATTCACAAAATACTATCAATGTCGTAGGTAAAGAAATGACAAATCTTTAAATTAAGTTTGCGTATCAAGAACTTCGTTGTTTCTTGAGATATAAAATCTTTTTCTAGTTTTTTTTATTGTTATTTGCTTTTTTTCTGATAAAAAGATAAATTATTATAAAATTTTAAATATTTTTTTTATTAAAACAATTTTTTTAAATATATTTTTGATTTATAAATTTTTGTTGTTGTAAAACCATTATTTTTTCCAATTTTTCTTATTTTGTTTTTTTATTTAAAAATTTATTTTTACTATTTTATTTTTAAGTGTATTTCGACTTCGGTTCGCTTTAGTTAGTTAGGTGTAATTTCTTGTTCTCACCTGAGATTTTACATATTTTCTTTCTAATGAGCGAATACCGCATAATTAGAGCTTCCACCGTGGTGGGCCTTCACGTATTCCCGAATCACGTCATGCTCGGCCAACGCAACTAACTAAGCTGCACTCGGAGAGTTGCTAAGATCTCAGTTCTTACTTTTTTTTCATATTTTTTTTTTGACTTGGCTTCCACTGGAGAGCTGAGCAAATAGAATGATTGTGTGGGCAGTCAGCAGAATGCCTTGATGACGGCATATACGGCAAATACTTACGAGATATACATATGTATGTATATGTATGTATATGTGGCCTATACATATTTGTATAAGCTAACTACAGACTGTGTTTTGTTTAAGCCACATAAATCTTGGACTTGCATTTACATTTTTCAGGTAGTAAAGAGCAGAACCTTTTTCCTTTACCTTTTCGGCGTCCGACTGACTGCTGCTCTGCTGGCCTTGGTCGGGTTCAATTGTTGACGTTTCCCATTAACTTGTATGTTTCTATTTGTATTTTTAGTTATACCAATATTTATGATTGTCATGCGTGCTTCTTCTTCTTCTTCTTCTTTATCTTCGGCTGTTCAATGTCAAAAGTTCGTTTGAGAGACGTGCCGGAATTTTGAGATCTTTACGTGAGCCTGCGACACGCCAGATTTTTTCAAGAATTGAATCTCATTTTCGAGCTGTCAAATTTGTCATAATATATATAATTATTATATGTTGTTTACAATTTCGATCCTGAGCATAGACAAACTGACTTAAAGAAAATTATGGTAAGGAAAATTTGGAATGGGTCAAAAGGAACGTATGAATGGAAAATGTTTAATTCTTAAGTTAACATATTAAATATATGTTGTTATAGAAAATTATTAAATTAAAATTAAGTGAAATACGAATCAAGTTGTTTTGAGGTTGCTAGAAATTTTATATAATCCATTTATTTATTTACACTAAGTATGTGTAGGTGAAAATAATAAATAAATAATTATGGAAGCGTATCAAATATAATTATAAATATTAATTTTTTTTAAATATTTTTTATTACTTTGTATTTATTTTGCAACTATTTTAGAAACTATAAAAAGATTAGAATTTAAATCGTTAATGATCATTAACATAAACATCATTACTATAAAAACAATTATTGTTTATTTATAATAATTACAAAAAATAAATAATAAACAAAATTTAAATCGTTAATGATCATTAACATAAACATCATTATTATATTAACAATTACTGTTTATATATAATATTTACAAAAAAAATAATACAAAAATTTAATTTAAATCGTTAATGATCATTAACATAAACATCATTATTATAATAACAATTACTGTTTATTTATAATAATTACAAATAAATAAAATACTAGAAAAACATATATTTGTTACATTTAGAGAATTATTTAACAAATATGCAGCATGACAATATTTGTTTAACAAAACATTAATAATTATTAAACAAAAAACCATTGATAATGATTAAACCAAAAAAAAAACCTTTAACAATTATTAAACATAAACATTCAAATATTTATTAAACAAATACGCTTAAACTAAAATTATGTACAAAAAGTTTTTTAAATATATTTACTTAAATAATTATTAAACAGCGCAGCTTAAATATATTTATTCAAATAAATATTAAACATATACAATATTTATTAAACAAGCACAAATTATTTAAACTTAAACTATTTAACAAAAAGTTCTTAAATATTTAATACTTACACTGCAGGGCACTGCGACCGACCCACTCAAGGTCAGAGACTTGACTGATCGCCCACGCAGCCAGCGCGGCCTTTTATACCCAAAAGCCACTCAAGGCAATGCAATTCGAGCAGAGCGCCTGAGCCCTTTTTGAGCACTAATTGAGTGGGAATTTAGACTCACTCTAACAGTGCAAGTAGCATATTAGTTTTTTTTCTTCTTTTTTCGTGAAGTTAGAAAAGCCAAGAAAGGCGGACAGACAGACGGACCTAGAAATATGTAAATATGTATATATGTATATGTATATATATATATATGTACATATATACTCAATATAAATATGTTTTTCTATGCAAAATTTTAGTTTTTTTACATATTTTATAGGATATTAATGACAGACAAATAGACGTTTATTTATATATATATATGGACATCTACTGATCATGCTGATTAAATATATACATACATATATACACACATATATATATATAGTCTATATTTTAAAATTTAAAAAATCAAATATGTTCTTTATAGCTTTTGAGCATAAAAACTAATTTTTAACTTAAACTTAATAATGCTAAAAAGAAACATCCTGATCAGGAATATATATGTATATATTAAATAAATTCTTAGCTATTTTCATACATCTGTTTACACTTTAAACGACTTTTTCCAAACATTTCACAGGGTATACAACATATAATAATATAAAGAGTATATTAGTTTTGTCAACTATATGAGCATGAGTTGAGTATTTTAAGCCAATTGTAGATTTATAAATAGAAATATTTGATATATGCAAAGGTGTTTTCTTATACTACTCAGCACACATTATACCCCATGTGTGACTCAAATTTCACTGGGTATACAATATATTATATATAATGTGCGTAGTTTGAAGAGTTTAATAGGCTGAATCAGCGACAGTCAAGTGGGCTTGATGGTTTTGGAGCTGCCTTGGCAACAAATCAATTTACAATTACATCACAAAATTCTAAAGAGCAGCGGATTTGCATAGCAAATGCAAGAAACCTACGCAAGAGTGTTAACTATTTATATAGTTTTTTTGTTGTTTTATTTTTTTGGCAACACATGGAAACGGGAACACCCACGCAGATTGAGTCAAGTTCATAAAGCCAAGCTGAGAGGTAAATAAATTCACAAGTCGTTGGCCTTAAGACAGGTGTGGAAGAGAGAGAGAGAGAGAGAGAGGGGGGGGGGGGGGCAGAGAAAGAATGAGAGATGGGGCAATAACAATAGCAACAGTCGTAATAGTTAGGGAAAATACATTTAACAAAAACAACCACCGACATGATTTGTTCAGCCGTACACAGGTAGCCCCTGTTACCTGGTTACACTCCAAGTGTGTTTATCAGTTTCTTATTTATGTTCGTGAGTGTCAAAAAAATCAAAGCAGTGTTTGAGTTTTGGCTCATCACAAAAAAAGGCAAGCTCCGAATGGAGTCAGCGTGCCAAATAGTATAAATATTAGTAAAAATTTCTTGTTGAAAAAACGTTTCATCAGATCAGCAGCTGTACAAGCTAGAAGGTTGGAGCCAAATAATCATAAAAAATTGTAAAAAAAGAATACGAAGAAGAAGAAGACAATAGATACATAGATAACAATCGGCGGCATTATGGCCGAGATATTGTCGCGTGAAAAGGAACTCTTTCATATCAATCAGGAACTAAATCTGATGGCATTGAATCATCCCATCGACAGTGGCAACCATGTGGTTTCCCAATCCCGTTACAGCACCTACCTCAAGCAGAAGGGGCCCAGCACATTGCTCAAGAAGAAATTGCATGCAAATGTGAATGTGAATGCGGATGGAGCAATCACCAATCGGCACACGGCGGGACGTGGCCACAGGTCGAAGGTCACCAAATCGCCCAATAAGAGTGCACCAACAACGCCAACACCTCCGTCGACACAGGTGACAACGCCCAGGTGCAAGCAGACTACAAATCTAATGACACAATCAACTAAGGCGCCCGATTGGCGGCATGGCCGAGCGCACGGCAGACATGCCACAGCGCCAGCAGCAACAGCAATAACAACAACAGCAGCAGCAACAAATTTGGCATCTGCTGCTGCTGCTGCTGGCCGCATCGATAGCACCTTCACGCGCCGTGCAACACACAAGACGGCCACATTTGTGAAATATCGCAATCCCAACTTCAAGCCGAGTCCATCATTGGATCTGCTGCTGCGCAATGCCGATGGACTCGAGCAGCAACAGCCCCAACAGCCGCAGCAGCAGCAGCAGTTGCAGCAAGAGCAGCTAGTGGAGCTGGAGCTGGTGCAGCAGTCACGAGAGAGCACCACCGTTATCAGCGGACAATCCAAGAAGCAGCTAACCCAAGACAATTTCATCAAGTAAGCAACAGAACATCCAAAATAAATAATTAATATTCAAATATATTTTGTATTTAGATTCCTCAAAGCCAAAGTCACCATTTTGGAGGAGGATCATGGTCAGCTAACACAGGACATGGCCGATCAGAAAATGCAGCTGGAACAAACGCTCGAAACATTGCGCAAAGCTGAAACGCAAAGGGATCAGGCCCTCAGTGCCAATGCCAAATTGTCCGAGCAGCTGCATCGCTTGGAACTGCAAACGGAGGATGCGAGCCGACGGCAAAAGGATCGCCAATCCGAATACAACAATCAGCAGCACGAGTTGGAGCTATTGCGCCGCGACACGAAGCTGCTGAAGCAAACGAATGCCAATCTGGAGAACCGTCTAATGCGCGCCAACGATGAGACAGAAGCCACGAGACAAATGCTCAGCCAGCAAGCGACACAGCAGCGCGAGGATCTCGACTACAGTCGCAAGGAGCTGAAAATGAGAGACAATCGCATTAAGGCTCTAAAACGCCAGCGTGCGGACCTGCTCAATGCCTATAAGAAGCAGCTCTTTATGATCGACAATCTGAAGCGGCAGAACAGCTGTGTGGAGCAGGCGGTGGCAATTGGATTTGGCGAGAAGGAGTTTAACAAGGTGCTCGAGTGGAACACGGGCACCAAGACGGTATTTTAGTGTGTGTGCGTGATACATACATACATATACATATGTGAAAGAGTGAAAGAACGAGGTAGAGAGAGAAAGAGAGAGATTGCTGCTCAAATCAATTTTATATAATTTCGGAACTGGTGCATATTGGAATTGCTTGTACTACATAAATAAATATAAATAGTCTACATAATTGAAGTGTATGTTTCAAATGAGACAGAGAGAGGGGTAAAGAATTGCTTGTATCTAAATTAATATAGTATTTTATATATATATATATAGTCTACCAATTGAATTGTATGTTGGGCGGAAAGTAAGAAACCTCATATTCCCTCAAGTCATTTTGCTTTCAATTAACGCGAGATAAACTCAATTAGGCAGGCAGGCGCTGATAGACAGGCTGCAACTGGGGTTGCAAGCAGCGCAGCATATAAAAGCGCTTATCCTGGCCAACACAAATCACACTTCGACTTCAGCAGTCAACGACAGCAAACAGCAAACAGCAAACAGCAACAGACAGCAGCATCAGTCACGCCACTAACAGATTATACAATGGCCGCACTCAGATGTACACTCACTTTGCTATTGGTCACCATCATTGTGGCAGCGATTCTGTTGCACGGCAGCGAGGCAGCCTACAGGAAGCCCCCATTCAATGGCAGCATCTTTGGCAAGCGCAATGCTTTGGGTAAGTCTTCACACCATATACAAATCTCAATCACTATATATATATATATATTTGTTATCCTGCTTAGATTATGACAATGCCAAGGCCATGAGCGCCGTTTGCGAGGTGGCCATGGAGGCGTGTCAAAGCTGGTTTCCACAGAACGACAGCAAATAGGAGCAAGCCCTGAGACTGATCTTAAAGCGTACTAGAACTAAATTATACTGCAGCTGTCAAATCACAAGTAGCGACTAAAAATACTCTTTAGCAAGACAAGTATGAATGAAATCAATTACAAGTAAAAAGCATTGTATAAAATGTATTAGTTAAGTCGTCCATACACATAACTTATGATATCTACCACATATATAAATATAGCATACATACATACTCAATAAACTTATGATCAATGCACTTCGCTTTGTTGCTTTTACTCTTCAATAGCTTAACTACAACTTGAGATACAATTAGAATACAATTAGCTTTTAGAATAGTAGAATACAATTAGTATATGCTGCAAGAGCATTAGATGTATGTATATACGATATATCACTTTATCGTCTTAGTCTATATACAACAGAGCTGAAGCAGCTGACTTAGCGACGCCGACGCTGTCTCAACTCGTTTATGTGCTTGCGCAGGTATTTCATATAGTCCACCATGGATGAGGTAAGTGCCTGTCAAGAATACAATAACAATTACATGATGTGTATAGATCTTAATGGACAATCTCTGTAAACACTCACTGCATCCAGCACATAGCGTGGTATATAGCCCTTGAGATCCAGGCAGAGCACCCATTCCAATATGCAGCCATCCTTTTTGCCAATGATTTCTCGAAATGCAAAGCCCGACACAATGTTCTCGCCTCTGTTTAATAAGAGTTTGAGCATTATTAAATGGAATTTGCTTTAAAAGTCGCCTTGCTCACCTTGTATACTTGGATGTGGCAGCCACTGCTGGATATTCGACACTTATTGCCGCGCTCATCCACACCTTATTGTTGGTCTTGCCCACCGAAGCATCGGATGGCAATGTTGGCGGCGGCGCCTTCAAAACGGACGGCGTATTGTCTGGCTGATCTTTGGCATCCTCAAATTCATCATCCAATGCCGGTGGCTCCACGGGAAAGGCTAGGGTATCACCCAAACTCTTGGCACCCAGACTTTTGCTCAATGTGTCGTAGGGTGTTGCCGGTGTGGCAGGTGCCGTAGGTGTTGCGAGTGTTGCGGTTGTTGCGGTTGTTGCTGCCACCTCTGCTGGCGGCAACGAGCTCTGGCCAAAAAATTTATTACGATAGCTACTGGCAGCACTTCCGAATTGTGGTGTCTGTGATTCATTGTCCGATACTGTGGTTACGCTGCCCTCGCAGGATCGGTTCAGAGAGTTGTCGTCCTCATCCTCGCTGCTCAGCTTAGCCGCCTCATCATCATCACAGACTTTGCCATTGTAAATTAAACGACACGAACGCAAATTAACAAAGTCCCGACTCTTGACCATGCCACCGCCGCCGCCAACAGAAACTTGATACGTGATATCGGTATACGAATTGATTTTCTAATAGAATACAACAATTAGATCATTTATATCAATATTACAATTGCTTAAGTCTTAGTTTTGATATTTTATAATACAATCTTTTCAAGAATATTAACAAATACTTATTAAACATTTTTTAAAAATACATTAACAATATTTTTCCTAGCTGAAAGGCTTACGTACTTACCCGCACAATTCTAGACTCTAATAAAGTTGGATTCCATTTGGGCACATCTTCAATGCGATAGAAGAGCTCCTCCATAAGCGCCTTGGCTGGATACTTAAGTCGTGCCTGCAGTACAAATGTAAATTTATTAAAAATATATAAATTTATATAAATAACAACTACGTACCGTTAATTTATAAATCTTGCCAATTTTATCGCGCTGTGTGCTATATATTGTATCGCCCTTTGGTGTTACCTTTTCCAACTTCCAGTCTGTGGACTCAACGAGCTCATATGCCTTGCGCAGGCAATCCAAGCCCATTTGATTGTACTCATCATCCTGTAAAGCAAAGAGAAGAGAAAGATATATATATGTAAAAGGTTTTATTCCACATCCCTATCTAACAATAACTACCAACAACATTGTGACAGAACTTAAAATGCCTAAAAATCGTCGCTGGCAGCTTCTTTTATAGATGCCCATCAATTGTTTTATTTAGCTATGCGCATGCATAAATACTTAGCTGACCTGTTCATCCTCCTCGTCCGAATGATGAGCCGTATCCAAGGGTGAATAAAAATCAGTGACGCTCTGCGATGGGCGCTCACGTTCAGTCAAGATCGTTGGCTGCGTCAAGGCTGAGCGATCGGTTGAGCTAGCCGCTGTGAATCGGCAGAATATTTGTAAATAAATAAATAAGTATAAAAGAGGAAAGCGCACACAAATTACCAGCAAAATAACGACGAGCATGACGTTCCTGTGGTATAACTCGACAGTCCAGAAACCAAGCCTCGCCCCAGGCCAGAATGAAGGATGTTATAATGAGTATGACATCGAATACTTGTTGCTTGGAGTGCACCCACTTTAAATTGAGAATAAATTATACATCTGTAATATATGTGTTTATAATAATTAAACTTACATCATAGAAAAACACTTTGGTTATGAGAAACAGACATGAGGCACTGGTAGAGAGCTGCAATCAATTGTTAAGCATTTAAAAATCGTACAACAATTAGATGATAACTTGCACTTACTGCAATGATGGACCAATGATTTATATACAACAAAGCGTAGAAGAAAATTAAGACTGTGAAACGACAAAGCGCTGTGGCAACAACATCAAAGAGCGATGTGTATATGGTATAGTGCATAACTTGCTTCTGAAAGGCCTGGAATATATTATCGCCACCAATCTGCAATGTAAAATGAAAGCAATTAGCATATATCTTCAATAGAATAAACAAAGCAAATAACTTACAACTATGCAGATGAGCCAGAGCAGCGAAACAAACAGCAAATCGAATGTAACAAAGAGGCAAAAGAATCTTCGCACCACCGACATGCGGCCATCCTGCGAATAGCCGCCTAGGAACTCATCCGTAAACAAATTAATGGAGTGCGGCCGAGCTGCAAATGAAATAATCATATGAAATCAATAAATTATATATGGGGGTGCATTGATAACGCTAATCTGATCCAAATACTTACACATATCATATGGAATATGGTAGGGCACACCGCTATGCCTTGCATTTGTGAGCAGTAGCTGAGCGGTGCTGCGAACATCATCGGAATCATTGCGGGACATGGCTGGGCACCTGATTAATGGCCTTTTGCTAAGTCTTAGCTCATTTTTAGACAACAAACTGCGTATCGACTGCAATTCAACATAATTAACAATTGTTGCTTACAACCATTTTGGTATCATTATCAGCAAATAAGAGCCAGTTGCCCGATTGATAAGACTTTTACCCCATAGCTAACATTTATATGTGTATTAAGCTTTCGTTATGACTAATATATGAATTCGCCATGAAGAGTTTCCTCGACGTGTGGTTCCGCTAAATACAATGTTTATGCTGATAAGCAACACCACACACATACACACACACATACACACACACACACACTCACTCACTCACACACACATATGCACATACATACATATGTTTATATGCATATATTTGTTTTCTGCACCGTTTGACACAAATTAAGCATTAAATGTAGAGCGTTGTGATTGCGTATAGATTTCTGATAAGCTTTACTTTACTTTTTCTTTGCTTTACTTTTTCTTTGTTTTTTCACTCTTTTTTTCCAAACAAAAATTTTTTCCACTCATACGCCCGCATTGTACGCACTTAGACATAGCTGGCTGCTAGCTCACCGTATCATATTTACCTTAATCTCAAGCTCTTACAGTTAGTAAGGCAATAGAAAAATATAAATTACCAAGAGGCAAGCACCAAGTAACCCTTAATTAACAATTTGTTTAGCTTTTATTCAGGCAGTGAATGAGAGACTACGGTGAAACTGTATAAACAGCTGTTCAGTGTAACCGTGCTGCAAGAAACGCTGAAATACCCACCAATGTACAATATACTCAAATTTGCACCTAGCTGGCTAAAAGTTCTAGTATTTGCCAATAGGTGGCGCATACCAGCGCGCATAGTTTGAAAACTAAATTTATAATACAATTAGACTTTTTATTTTTGCTATTTTTTTTGTTTAGCTTAATTACTTAAATGTATTGAAATTATTTTAATGTCATCGTATGGTTTGTCGGTTTTGGGATTTGCCTTGGCATTGCATATATTGAGTACCACTTCCATGCCACGAAACACACGACCAAAAACTGTATGCTTATTATCCAGCCATGGCTTAAAATAGAATAAAAAATATCTATTAAATAAGGTTAATTTATATATCAGATAATATCTTACTGTAGGTAGCACAGTTATGAAGAATTGACTGCCATTTGTATTGGGGCCCGCATTTGCCATACTAACAGTATATGGACGATCGTGCTTTAGGCTCTGCACGAATTCATCCTTGAAATCGTGTCCCCAAATGGATTTGCCACCCGTACCCGTACCTGTGGGATCGCCAGTCTGAACCATAAAACCTTTGATTACACGATGAAATATATGTCCATTGTAGTAGCTGCATTAAGAAAGAAAGAAAGTTTATGTAAGACTTTTTTTAGTTAAGTTAAGAAAGTTTAAGAACTTGCCCATTTTTCGCATGTACACAAAAATTTTCCACCGTTTTTGGCACCTCCTTGAAGAACAATTTCATATGTATGTCACCTTTAGTGGTATGCAATACTACATTCTCATAGATACGTTGTATAACTAAAAAACCATTTACAAAATTTATAATGTGTAAAGAAATCATATTTATGTATGTATGTATAAACACCTTCGTCTAAAGAATGTTAGCGTGTAGAGGACAGTACACAGATTGTTAGTAATTGTTAAAATTAAAATTAATGAAATCTAAGCATTTACCTTGAGCTTCTGGCACGGCAATGATGTCCTCCTTTGAAGGCTTCTCATTGAATATGTCACGATCAACATCTTGCAAATCAGAAGGCAAACGTCTGCTATACAAATAGAACCGATTCTTTCTACAAAAAGAATTGTTTTAAAAAAAATTAAATAATGATCTATAAGGTATTCCTACTTGTATGCTGTACAAAAGGCCGTTGGATCATTAAGTAAATTTTGTAATGCTGGATTTTCGCTGGCCTCCTGCTCGAGTGTTATGGCTGCCTTTTGCCGCTTGATTCGACCTTGAAACAGCGCCACTTGCAATGGCCGTATATTATCCGTTTTACCCAAAATCGTGACACATCGATTTGTGGCAACATTGATGACTTTAATGCCCAACATTGTGGGATAAAGCAAAAAGTGGCCCGTGCTATCAAAGAGGATATTCAAAGTGGTATTCTGTGCCGTCTTCTCCAAGTCACGTTCCGCAGCCATTCTGCAAGAGACAAAAGTTTACTTTACAATTGAATCATATGGAAAGGGGCAACTTACCTTCGACCAAACTCCATGTTGGGCAACGCATGTGGCGTCTGTTGCATTTGTGTGTATGTAGTTAAAGCCTCGTCGAAGACGCGCAACAGTTTCCCCGTATTAAATTGAAAGACGCGCACTTTGCGATCCGTAGAGATGGCAGCGAAGCGTTTACCATCCGGCGAAGCAGCCAAACCAGTTACTTGGGTCTTATTCTTGGCAAACTCAAAGAGGCCTGCAAAATGGGTTTAATTATATATAAATGTATAACTCTTATAAAATTTATATAAACAATTGTTACTTGTATCCAACTTCGAGTCAAAGCTAACCAAACGTTGCGGAAATTTGTAATCATGCCTAGAATTCTGCCAATACTCCAATATGCCATTGCGATCCACAGAGATGACCGTTTCCATGGCCAAATTAAAGCACATGGCAACAACTGGAGCAGAGTGCAATTTGTCCAAGGTGCGCAGAGCTTCACCTCCGCTCTGACCATCATAAATGTGGATGCAGTTGCTCTCCGCATCGGTGCTAAATAGAATATATATGAATATTCTATGTATTACAAGTATTTAGCTAGTTGACTCACATGGCCAATCCTTGCACCGCATCTCCCGGCGAGTTAATCCACTCGCTGCACAGCGGCGTATAGCCCAATCGAATTATATTGATCATATCAAAGTTAACCACATCGAAGACCTTTGCCGTTTGATCGGTGGCCGCCGAGCAAAGTAATGTGCCGCTGCTGTTGGCGGTTAGCGTTTTGATCGGCACCAAATGACTACGAAAATGCTTAACGAAATCAATGCCCAAGTCCATTTTCTTCCAAAACTTAATGTGTCCATCCAAGCTGGCGGTAATCACGAACTCCGTCTTGGTGCTCACCAAATGTGTGATCACGTCTCGATGCATGTAGCTGCGCTCATAGCTTTCTGCATTTGGCAAATTCTCCAAGTATATATGTTCGTAGGGCAATACTATTTATTATATGGGAACACAAACTTAATTTAAGTCAAGTTAGCATTGAATTTTAACTTGTTTACCTTTCTTTTTCTTGGCCGGCACGGCATTGCTTTGCTCGGATGGCATCGGTCCAATCCAGGCATCATCCTCGGCTTCTGCCTCTGCCTCTGCCTCAGGCTCCTGGTCAGCCGGTTGCTCTGCTTCTGCTTCTGCGGCATCTGTAGTTGCGCTACGTTTCAGATTTTCTTTTTCAAGATCAGTGCTCATTTCTATCAATTGCGTGCGTCTAAACAAACCCAAACAAACAAAACGTGCAAATTATTACCCGGAACGCTCACAAGTTATCGAACCCATGCGATATATCGAAACCAATCGTATACAAAAAACAGCTGTCAGCCTTTAATGGGAATGTCAAATTTGCGCTGTCGCAATTCACACAAATTGAAAACATAACAAGCCACAGATTTAAACAAAACTAAAATTTGTATATATACACAAATTGTAAATAAAGTATGCAGAAGACCAGCGTAGAGGTTAAGACGCATGTCGTCCCGATTGCGTCAAAGCCAACAAGGGACGTGGACGACGGTGGCGGTGGCGGCGGCGGCAGCGGCGGAAGCGTTAATCGTATCATTGTAGACGCAGCGCTCGCTGCGGCTGAGACACGCATACGAATCAATAAATGGCGCGTACGCGAAGGGCAAAATGTTTCGGCCGCACAAATTCTGTTTTTATACCAGCAACTGGGTGATGATGGCAAGCCCATCAAAAAAAACGATTCGATATTTTTCAAATACAAATCAAATCGTGCCGGAGTGGTCAAAAAGCGGCTTTGCAAGGAAGGCGAAATAGTGATAAAAGGGTGAGTTTTTGTTGCCTCCCCTTCCAATCTCTTCTTCTTTTTGCGTACATGGAAGCGGGCGAGAGTGGGTGGAATGCACTGATTGCACCATACACCGCATTCGCAGCACACATGCGCGTTTACAGCAAATGTAAACTTGTTTATTTATTTTGTATTTTGGTTTCTAGAGATGCGCTCTTGGAGTTATCCGAATGCATACACACGACCGTTATTAAGGACATGTGCGCAGACTGCGGCGCAGACTTAAGGCATAACGACAATGTAAGTGCCATGCAAAAATAAATAAATAATCAAATAAAATAAGTAAATAATAATTCTTATTGATATATTTACAATAGGGCCAGACATCTGAGGCCTCGGTGCCCATGGTGCACACCATGCCCGATTTGAAAGTTACCCAGAAACTAGCCCAGAAGCTGGGACATGATGACACACGACGCCTGCTCACCGATCGCAAGCTGGTGCTTCTAGTAGATCTCGATCAGACAGTGATACACACAACCAACGACACAGTGCCGGATAACATTAAAGGCATCTATCACTTTCAATTGTACGGTCCGCAGTCGCCGTGGTATCACACGCGCCTGCGACCGGGCACAGCGGAGTTCCTGGAGAAAATGTCACAGCTCTATGAGTTGCACATTTGCACCTTTGGTGCACGTAACTATGCGCATATGATTGCCCAGCTGCTTGATCCCGATGGCAAGTTCTTCTCCCATCGCATTTTGTCGCGCGACGAGTGCTTCAATGCAACAAGCAAAACGGACAATCTAAAGTAAAGAATCTGCTCTCTACTTGACTTGCTGTTCCTAATCCAATTTTCTTTTGCTTATTATATAGAGCGCTGTTTCCAAATGGCGACTCCATGGTCTGCATTATAGACGATCGTGAGGATGTTTGGAATATGGCCTCCAATTTGATACAAGTGAAGCCCTATCATTTCTTTCAACATACGGGAGATATAAATGCGCCACCTGGCTTGTCCAAGCACGAGCTGGATGGCGAGGGCGTTGATTTTAAGGGTACGCAGCTTACACAGTCATAATTAAACTTTATTTACAATTTCAACTTCAATTTGTTTCCAGAAATCGATAAAATTGCTGAAAAGAAATCAGAAGTCCCAAATAAGCCGACAGACAGTGAGTCGGAATTAAAAACTGAAGATATAAAAGACAAGGGCGACAACACGGTCTCCAGCACAAGCAAGGATGAGGAGGGCAATGAGGAGGACTCCTCAGTGGACATATTTGAGTTAGGCAGCGAGACAAAAGATGCGATAGAAACGAAAGACGCCTGTGTGAATAACAGCTGTGAAAAATTAAATGGCAAACCGACTACGACAGTCGAAGAAACTGTGAATGTGGATGATGACAACTCATCCGGTTTGCCAGAGACGGAAGCTCAGAGCAGTGGCAAGCAAGGCAGCGATAGTGATGAAATTGTTGTCATTGATGAAGTGCCCATGGACAGCTCAAAGCCTGACAAATCGCCGCCCAAGAAAGAGGATGACGAAAGCATCGCATCATCAACAAGTGGCGATGATAAACAAGCGGCGGAAGCTGACGATGAGGCAGCTAAAGTTAACACAGATGATGTGGCCACCACATCGCAGATGAAACTTTCAAATGACGGGGAGAAGCAAATTGAAATTGAGGATCCCGATGACTATTTACTGTATCTGGAGGTCATATTAAGTAACATACATAAGCGCTTCTATGCGATCTACGATGAGACCACAGAGATACCCGATCTGAAGATCATTGTGCCGAAAATTCGCTGTGAAGTGCTGCGTGGTCAGAATCTAGTCTTTTCCGGATTGGTGCCGACCCAGATGAAGCTGGAGCAATCGCGTGCCTATTTTATAGCTAAAAGCTTGGGCGCCGAGGTCCAGTCGAACATCAACAAGGACATTACGCATCTGGTGGCCGTCAATGCAGGCACCTATAAAGTGAATGCGGCCAAGAAGGAGTCGAACATTAAGGTGGTCAATGCCAATTGGTTGTGGGCTTGCGCTGAACGCTGGGAGCATGTTGACGAGCGTCTCTTTCCACTCGATCGCAAAGTACGCAACAAGGGGCGACAGCCGCCTGCCCATTGCCACAGTCCCGAGCATGTGGTGAACTATAATGAGAGATCGGAGATATCGCCGTCGAGCAGCATGCAACAGGAGCAAGGTGGCAATTTCCGTGAAACACTTAATCCGCTGCTGGTGTTCACCAATGCGGACATCGAGTCCATGAACAAAGACTACGATACATTCTTCGAGTCGGACTCCTCCAGCGACGAGGGCCCTGTCAACTTTGGTATGCAGCTAGAAAATCAATTAAAACTTTTCATTTTTTCATTTATGTCAAATTTGTTTTGAAATAGAAAATCCGCCCATGGACAAAAAGTTGCTGAAGCGTAAGCGTGAGGATGAAAGTTCAAATCGTGCTCATGATTTCTTTACACGCACCGAGGATGTGCTGATGGGTGCGGCCAGTGGAGTGACCGATTTCGATAAGAATTCCTCCAACGAAGGCGACGAGCCTGAAGATGAGGAAAAGGAGGAAGAAGAAGACGATGACGAAATACCAAGTGCTAAATTTCGACGTGGTATGCCTAACAGATACCATAATTAGAAATTTTATATTAATCATTTAATTTGCAGGCGAGGAATTGCCGTCGGATTTAGAGATGGGCTCTGACTCCAATAGCGAAAACAATCAGGAGGATGACGGTGACGATGGTGAATGGAATATGATGGGCGCTGCACTGGAGCGTGAATTTCTGGGACTAGAAGATTAGCTGTATCAATGCGAACTGGACATGGAGCAGAGAACTAAATGCGATGCAGTCGAGGGCAGCACATAGCACTTGGAAGACTTGGAAGTAGCTGGCGATAATAATGTTCAATGCACTTTTGACATTTCAAATGTACCTACACTTCAAAAAACAAAAAAAAAAAAAACACGAAACAAAAAAAAACAAGAAACAAATATTAACTTAATTAAATTAATCTTGGCTTTGGTTTATTTAGAAACTGCCAAGCAAAGCAATAATCAGTTAATTACAACATTTAGCGAGAGAGAGAACGAAATTTTAAGGCGATTCTAAATAAGAAACAGATTTGCGCACTGTATGTATTAGTAGTTAATATATATCTACGTTTAAATACACACACACGATTAATTATAAATATTCACACGTATATATATATATATATTTATATGTATATCAAATAAATTACATATATGTATGAAGCGCTGATTTCAATTGTAAAATCGAAATAATATCTCATTGTAAGTAATTGGAACAAAAAAAGAAAAACACAAAATGTAAATGTTTTAAAAATAAATTCCGTTGAAACGGATTTAGTAAATAAAGTTTAATTTAATCAAAAATAGTATGAGTGTATGTGTGTGTGTGTGTGTGTGTGTGAGTGTTTGTGTAATACATAAACATATATTTGATTGTACATAAATTCATAATATCATTTTGTTTATTCACACAAAACAAATAAATGTACATATCTCACCCACATTGATAAAACTATGTTTTATTCATGGAGCGTTGCTCTTTGAAGCGGCTAATTCGCTTTTTGGGCGTATGTGCATCTATGAATTTGCCTTTGGGCAATGGCTCGGGCGCCATCGTTGGCTCCTTTTCCACCAGATCCTGCATGACCTTCTGATAGGCACTCATGTCCCGCAGCTCATCATCGATGGTTCTCGCCTTTTTTAACTTGCGATATTTATTTTTTTTGGATTTGTTATTGTTGTTTGTTTGATTTGGTTTCTGTTTGGGCTGCTCGGCTACAACATGCACTTCACGTTCCACAGCGGTTTTGTTGCGCAATATAGATTTCGATTCCATGTCACCTGATGTGGCGGACTCTGGCAACGGCATGTTGAACTAGCAATGAGAATCGTTTAAGTAAAGCTGATCAATTGGGAGACTCCCACAGCTCACACTCACCTGCTTGCGTGGATCATCATAGGCAGCTGCACGGTCCTTCTCCTTGATGATGGGCACCTTTAGCTCCTCCTCGCCCTCATAGCTGTTCACATAAATGGGAAAGGAGCTTGTGTCCTGTGCTCTCTTGTGGAAGTCATACAACTGAGCTGGATTGCCAGGCATTGAACTATCATCAGATTCATTTAAAGCAGCTGGCAGCGCCTCGGAATGATTAAAACTTATGTGTAGTGTATTAATTCTTCCTGTAGATGCCTCCAGTATTTGATTAACCAAATCAAAATCTTGCACACTTTGATGCTGCTGAACAAACTCCAAATTCTCTTCAACTTTTTGCATAATTTGTGAATTTACACGTTTTGCTGCGTCAAGTTTTGGCTCCACTGGCTCCACTGGCTTCACTGGCTGCACTGCAGCATCCAGCTTAATAACTTCTCTTTGTTGTCGTTGTTTGCCATTGGTTAGCATTTCGGCAACAGTTTCTTCCTTTTTGAAAATCAGCTCCTCATCAGCTTTAGCGAACGAGATGCGGCGCTTTTTATTGTCGAGCGTGGAAACGGACTCGTCCGAAAGTTCATCTGTGCTCTCTGCCGCTGTTCGCTCATAAATCAGTTCCTGCAAATCATCTTCCAGAGAGACAAGCACATTCATTAAGTGTGACAATTCATCACTGACAAAGGAGACTTTTTGTACTTGACGCATTTTCGCTTTGATAATTTTTAGCTGCGAACTTAAAAACTCTTCACGCTCCTCCTTGGGCAACAGCTGCATTTCTTGTCTTATTAATTTCACTTCCTCTAGCTGATCCTCATTCTCATCGTCGTCATTATAATCTTCTTCCTCCTCTGCTCCTTCTGCTGTAATGTTTTTGGTTCCGCCCAAACGCTGCTTTGCAGCCGTCACCTGCATTTGGCCACTCATTAGATTGCGCACCATTTCATTCGTGCTTTGTACATTTTGGTCAATTTCTTCATCGACAACTGCTGCGTCATTGGCCTCTTGAGCCTCCAGTTTGGCCAGCATGTCGAATATCTCCCCATCCGTCTTAGTTGTCGCATTCTCTTTATCACAGTCAGTTTGCTCAATTTGCATTTCTTTTGGCAGCAAATCGCTGAGCGTTTGTTTATTGAAATTGTCGGGATCCAGGCCCAGCTCCTCCAGCAGCTCACGTTCCTCTAGCTTTTGGAATACATCATTGTGCGCATCTGCACCTGTTTTGCGTTGTTCGCGTTCTGCGCGTTCCTCTAGCTTTTCCTTGCGCACGCGCTCTTTGTGCTCCTTTAGCCAATTGTTATGCTCTGTCTCATTGTATTCCTCCACTATTTCAATTTCATCAGATTTGGGCACAGCACCTTCCAGTACAGGTGTTTCCAAATTTTTCCTGCACAACATCTATATTAGAATATTAAACAATTAACAAATAGATGTTGCACTTACTGCCATAGATCAGCCTCCACTTGCAGTTTCTGTAGGTGCTCGTTGGCCTGCTTCCAACGATACTGGCATATCTCCTGCGCCATGTGGGCCGAGCAAGCTGAAAAGTAGCCCTGATAATGGCCGACGAGCAGTTCGTTTGTATGTATCAATTCGCCCGGCATTAAAGCCTTTTTGCCAATTGGCACCATAACCTCGACCGACAGATTTCTGGCGAACATACTCAAGTTTTGTATGGCAATTTCATTGTCGGCTTTATAGGCTAGCCAACGTTCGGTTTCATATGCATTCTTGTAGAGTGCCTAAAATATTGTGTACATGGTATTTGTTGTATAAAATATTTAAATTATTTGTCTTACTTGTCTCAGCACATCCTCGCGCCGCTCCATCGTTGTAAATGGCAGAAACTCATCGATAATTTGTTCACTAACTTATCAGCTATCGAACATATCTAGCAAGCGTAATGTGACCGTACTTTTATAAATACCAAGAGGTTTGTGAAATTTCAAATATTTGGCGGTATTATTTGAGCTTACTGACTCAACTAAGTTTCCAAAAAAGATAACAGAAAACGTGGCAATTGTTTTAGAGCTTTAACTAAAACACAAATATGTTTAAGAGATAGTCAAATAAAGCGGCAGCAATATACATCAAACTAGATAAGATATGGCCAATAATTATGCTAATTGACTTTTTAGATATTTATTTTATTTACATTGCACGAAGAGCTAATTGGCAATTCGATATAATCAATACAAACAAATAAAAATTGCAATTTGATTGTTTTGCACTTTATTCAGTTATAATGTAATTTACTTTATACAAGCTCACTCTGGTAAAAATTAAAAAAAAAAAAAAAACGCACACCACACACCTCTCGAATGTGGCTCAGTTGGATGTGTCCTACAAAAATCATGAAACGTTTTCAACGTTACATGCAACGGCATAATTTACAGGATCTAATTATATAGAATACACATTTATATATAGTTAAGCTAAGTTCACATACGAGTTCGATTTGCTGTGAATGTGTGTGTGTGTACATTGGCATTGATTCATAATTTGATTTTTGTTGTTTCTACTGTTTTCTACTCTTGTATGCGCGCGTGCTTCAAAATCAGAATATTAATTACATACATACAAAATATACATAGCTAAAGCTTTTCTTTTTTCTTTTTTTTTTTGTTGTCTTCCAATTATTCGTTGTAATTGTTATTGTTGCTGTTGCTGTTGTGACTGCTGAAACCATATGGCTCTGATTTTTATTTGCGCTGTGCATTCTTAGTTCCCGCATTCAGCAAATTATTCGATGCAGCATTATCGAGCGTTGGAAAATTCTTTGTCAGCTCATGCGCTTTTTGATGACTGGCGAAATCGTTGGGCAAAACGATTTGTTTACAGCTGCTGCACACTTCCAAGTGAGGCAATAATTTACTCTGGTTGGCCCGCATGCTGTTTACATATTGCTTATGCACCAAATACAATTCCTAAAATAAACAAACATTAATCAAACAGATTCGATTTCAATGCAATCAAAGCCATTCTAAAAACCTGCTGTTTGCCAATATCGGGCAGCATTACTAAGAGCTCTGGATAGAGGCTTTGGAACTTATCCATCATGGCGCATTGGCAATGCTCGTAGTAGGCTTGAGCTGTACAGGTGCCATCACGAAAGCTGGACGAGAGCAAGCGAAATTCATCAAAGGCCTCGGGTGTTTTTAGCACCTCACGCAGCTGATCCACCAAGTTCTGAAATCAAGTTATTATATATATATAAATATATATATATGTATATACATGGAAATGGAAGTGCTCTGCTTACCTGATTCCGGTTTGCTGTATCGGGTGGATCAATATAGCAATTGGCACTAGGCACAATGCTATAGTTTTCGCCCAACGAAGTGGTAAAAGTCAAATTGTTGGGCAGCTTGGCCACCGAGTTGACAGTTACATTTGACATAAAGCCAGGCGGTGGTTTAACGGGCTGTGCACCCAGTCCAGGTGGTGCACGCAACGTGCCTGATGCATTGCCATTGGAATTTGGCAGCTGTTGCTGTTGCTGCTTATCGCTGCTATTGTTATTATTATTATTATTGTTATTGTTATTTGTATTGTTGTTGTTCTTTTCCTTTTGCTTGTTGTTCAGTTTTGATGATTGATTCTCCTGATTGATCTTTTTCTCTTTGGGCTTCTTCTCCTTCTTGTTGTTCTCTTGCTGCTGTTGCTTCGACTCTTGTTTGCTAATGTTGTTTGCTTTGTTGTTATTCAAACTGGTCGCGCTGAAACTCCTTGGCGTTGGCAACATGGGCGCTGGCGCCACTTTGCTCTTGCGATTCTCCAAATCCTTTTGCTTCTTCTCTGACATTGGCTTCGTCCAGTTTAGAGAGCCTGTTGAGCCACTATTGGGCTTAGAAGTGGTTGCCGCTTTGGTGCTGCTTGGCGCGAGCGTTGGAAACTCGGCTGCCGTTAGTTTGGGCGCACTCTTCTTAAGCGCCTCCTGGCGTGCCTTAGCCTCTAGTTCCTCCTTCTGTACCATTTGTAACTTTTGATAGGTGCTCGGATGCGCTACGGACACATAGTCATCGACTAGCGTACGATGCTTGGCTGCCACATTGCCCATGGGCATGACTGAGCCGCTGGGCAACATATCTTCCTCCAGATTACGCGCCATCTTTTTACCCTTGCCCATCGGCAGGGCGGGAAACTCCATTTCAGGTGCTGCTGATTTCTTGCTGCTGCTATTGGCCGCAGGTCGATTCGACACATGCAACAGTACTCCATAAGCCGCCGCATTGACACGCGTAGCAGCTGCAGCAGCACCGCTGCCAGCGCCTGCGTTCGATGATTTCTTAAAGTTTACCGCAGCAGGTTGAGCCGCAGGTCGTGCGGTAGCATAGCTAGTCGATATGCTGCCACCAGCTGCCCCACCCAGAGCTGGAAAGTTTTCTTTGGTGCGCGCCAGACCCGAGGTGCCGCTCAAATTGCGCATCGACGGTGGCGGCGCTCTCACCAAAGAAACATTTGGTCCCGGCGTAATGCCGGCCAGCATAGGAAACTCTTCCTCGTTGCCGGCATCTATGGTTACAGAATGATGGTTGCGGTGTGCGCTACTCGAAGGCAACTCATCCGAATAGTCCAGATGCTCCTCGTTGCTAAAGTAACAAAATATACATAGATATTTATTTATTTATAAGTGAAAGTGGAATAATTGGGTCATGCATACCGCGATCTCATGTTTGTGATGCCTTGTTCGTTGGGGCCGCGACCACGCCCACGTGGTCCTAGTGTAATCTCCAGCTGTAAGGTGCGCGCCTGCTTGACCTGTTGTTTGTTCAGAGTTTTGCCATGCACACTCGCTACGTGAGCTTTGTATTCAATCTCATAGCGAAAGGCGCCCGTAAACTCCTCAGTGGCGCATTTGCCTTCCTCGCAAAGGAAATGCTCCTTGCGAAAATGATCAGCCAGATCAGCATAGACGCTGCATTCGATAAGTTAATGTGTGAAAGATAAGAGCAGATATTAATAGACAACAGTTTTACTTACTTGTAGAAATCGTTGCAGCCATCGGCATCGCAGAAATGACAAAAGTAATGATCTCTTCGCAAGTGCCTGAAGAGCTCATCTCGATCCACGTAGCGCTCGTTGCAGTACTCGCACAGCGGATGACCACGATGCGATGTATTCTCCGGATCTCCTTTGGTGTTGTGTGTCGCCAGCTCCGATTGCGTATAGCAGCGCCTCTCGAATGTAAAGATCTTCAAGTTCTTCACGCACAAGTCGCAGAAATACATATGATGCTCGCGTAGCACATGATTACACAGAGCCTCAAACGTGCGATATGGCTGCACATTGCACCTATTTGATTACATTCCAATGAAAAACTAATTCACATATAGATAAACAAATCAAATTACTGCGGACATGGATGATCCAGTAGCTTATAGAATTTCTGTTGTATGTCCGCAGTGCAGAAACCAATGCGATATTTTTTGCTATAGAAATCGGAGCGATTGCCAGCTTCAAGTTCGCGATAAGGCAGCTTTTCCAATGTAAACAGAACCTAAGTAAAGTTTATATAAAAAAAGGGGGTTATATAGCAGATACTTTCACAGTTTCTAGACATTTCTATGGGGTGCCTCACCTTGTTCAGCACATGTCGACAGATGGGGCATTCGTTCTGCTGGCAAAGGACTCTCATACGCGTGGAGCACTCGTAGCAAACGGGATGATCGCAGTCGCCAATTGAATAGATTTCAACATTTTTAAAGCAAACGACACACGCGTTATCATCGTTTCCCGATTGATTGTATAGAGCTTCCGTTTTCGATTCGCTTGCCCTGACATTGGTTGTTTGTGCAGCAGCTGGCCGACGATGCGACTTATAGGAGGAGCCTCTCGATCTTTGATTTTGCATGGCAATGGTTTGGGGGGATATTTCTACTTGTTGCCAAACGAACGAACGAACGAAAGAAAAAAAAACACCTGCAGCAAGTATATTTTTTCTAGCACTGTATGATGTGTGTATTTGAGAGTATGTTTTTAATGATTTGCTTGCGTTCTAAATAATGTGCTTAAAGGACTTTAAGCGTCAAGCTGCCGTCGAGTATTCCAAGAACTATTATTCCACAAATTGATGCGACGACTTACGATTTCTCTGAATTTTTGTCAGCGTGGAGAACGATACAACTAGTATTATTCGATTCGCTCGCTAACAAATCGATTATCTTTTTGTGGTATTTATACGGTCCGACTAAAGCGAAATTCAAAGAACCACTCTTGGTACAATAAATGAAACAAAAATAATGTGAGACAGGCTTAATATTAAATTGTTTAGGTGTAATTTTTCCAAAAATAATTTTGTGACATATCGTACATAGTTTTTTTATTAAGCTTCAACCAATTTGTTCGCTGCAACCGCAAGTATTTCGTTTGGTATTTTTTTGTATGGCCAGTCTGGCAACGCTACCCGAAAAGAATGTTCACCGAAATTGCAAGGAGTTCATATATAGCTTTCTCACGTGTACTCGGTAGGCGTTTGTTTCAACCAACTTGTGCGGCGTCAGCAGAACAGTTTTGCACCAGTTATAGATTTATTCAAACCCAAAGCTTACGGAAAAAATCTAATAAAATGCCGATGTTTGAAACAGTTGCTAAAGGCGCCATAAACTCGCCGGACTATAGCCTTTATTTCAGTAAGTATGCCAAATTAAATGCAAAACAAAATATGCAATTCCGTGCGGAAGTGTAATTAAATGAAATAAATTAATAAAGTATACAGTAAAACTATTGGAATAAACAAATTATGCAACAAGTAGTCGCAACATAAAAGACGTTGCTTTATCAGTAAATTTCAAGCGGCCGGCTGTGACACTGAACAAGGTGAATCAAGCAAGCAACGAACTATGGACTTGAAATGTTTTATAATTTCCTTTGATTAGAAACAGATATACGATATCTGTAGTCTAGTCAATAATATATATATGTATATATATGTATATCAATTGAGATATTTAATCACTTATCAATGGTTTGCTCTTTAATTTGATAAATGAAACGTTTGCGTGTCGCGGCTTTAATTACATTTCTGCAATTACTCTGTTCTCTTTCCACAATATATCTGATCTCCTCTTTCATTCATAGAAAACAACTGCGGCAATGTCATTTCGCCAATGCACGATATTCCGTTATACGCCAACGATGACAAGACCATCTACAACATGGTCGTGGAGGTGCCACGTTGGACAAACGCCAAGATGGAGGTAAGATGTCTGCACTATAATTTATCGATAAATCATCTTTTCATCATTATCAGCAATTTGATAAACACTTAAATCGCGTGTTGTTTTATTTCTATTGCAGATTAGCCTGAAAACACCTTTGAATCCCATTAAGCAGGACATTAAGAAGGGTAAACTGCGTTTTGTCGCTAATTGCTTTCCACACAAGGGCTACATTTGGAACTATGGCGCACTGCCACAGACCTGGGAGAATCCCAATCACATTGAACCCTCCACGGGCTGCAAGGGTGACAATGATCCCATCGATGTTATCGAAATCGGTTATCGTGTGGCCAAGCGCGGCGAGGTGATGCAAGTGAAGGTCCTCGGTGCCATTGCACTGATCGATGAGGGCGAAACCGATTGGAAGATCATTGCAATCGATGTGAAGGATCCGTTGGCAACCAAGCTCAACGATGTATCCGATGTAGATCAATATTTCCCAGGTCTATTGCGCGCCACCGTGGAGTGGTTTAAGGTAACACAAATATATACATATATATATATTCCTTTATATATATTTGATAGTAATCTTTGCTTTGTTTAGATCTACAAAATACCCGATGGCAAGCCAGAGAATCAATTTGCATTCAATGGCGACGCAAAGAACTCGGACTTTGCCACCTCGATCATTGCTGAGACACACAAGTTCTGGCAAACGCTGATCAACCAATCCAATGTGGGCGCAAACGAAATCGCCTGGTTTGTCTATATCAAGTTACCTATAAAGCACATACTAAAAGTTTATATATTTGCAGTCAAAACATTACCAATCGCAATTCCGAATTCGTCATTGGCAAAGAGGAATCTCTGAAGATTCTGCACGAGGCTTCCGATGGTGGCGAAGTGGAGGATGTGCCTGACACAGGTAAGGTTTTCTATGTACGCGCTAAGCTTTAAACACTCGCCAACAAAAACCAAAAAAAAACCAATCCTTCCCCGCACACAAATTGGATACAAAACTCCAAAAAATACTGCATGCTTCACTAATCAATGCCACCAAAAATACCAAACAAAATACCTCTAAACAAAATACTGCACTGAATGAGATGTGATGTTTTTTTTTGCCTTAGATAACTAATTTCTTGTAATTGGCTTTTGTATGTGTTCTATTTATTGTTAAATGTTAATTGTATATATTTTTTAATAAACTTTTCATATATTGTATATATAAATATTATAGAAAACTGTTCAATCTTCAATTTTCTCTCTTGTCTTACAGTCGACACTTGGCATTTTATACATCTCAAGTAAATTGCAGAAATATCTAAAAATATATAAAATCGCAACGATGTAAAACTTTGATATTGGAACAACTCACAAATGAATACATATATAGATATATATAAAAATGTTGAATAAAAAAAGCACACCCAAATATATATGGAAATGAAAGCAAAACTTTGGATACTCTCTCCACTTGAAATATACAGTTGTTTTTTATTTATATTTTACGACTAGATCCAAACAAGTTTAAATTAATTAGGGTTACATATAATGTAATATCGAAATATGCTGTATGGTATGTGTGTATGTGTGTGTGTGTGTGTGTGTGTGTGAGTAGGTGTATGTATGTGTGTGTGTAATGAATTCATTTTCTTCGCGAAATTAAACGTAACAAATTAAATTAAATTACTTAGTTGATAGACAAAAATTTACAAAATATATAGTTAATATATGTGTATGTATATATATATTTAAAAAAAAAACAAAATTATTTAAATTTATTTACATCAGACATTCAATTTACTGTTTTTTGTTGTTGTCCTTTGCTTTTGCAACTAAATAGAAAATTAAACATACATATACATATACATATATATAAAAGTTATAAACTAAACCTAAATCGGGGGGCCCTACGACGAAAAACAATTGTACAAAATAAGGATTTGATCTAAAAATCAGTAAACCGAAAAGAATTATGTGAAGAAACGTGTTGACACTTGTCGTATTTTAATTGATTATATTTATTTATGAATTATATATACTTTTGTATATATATATATATAATAGTTTTTTTGTTTACTTAAATATAATTCGCGTATTCGCTGTGATAATTTTTAAACGTTTGTTGTATCTGTGATCTCTCTGTATGTGTGTGTGTGTGTGTGTGTGTGTGTGTGTGTGTGTGTCCCTTGTGTGTCTATGTGTGTGTGTATATATAGCATAGTATATAAATATATAGTATAGTATATATAGGTAGTAGTCGTAATATGCGTTCAGCTATAGCTTTACTCTTCACGTATTGCCCGTCCGCCTCGTTTCGTTTCATTCCGTTTCGTTTCGTTCCGTTCCGTCCACACTTTACTTGCGTCCCAGGGTATCGCGCCATTCGTTATATTTGTCCATGTCATCGTGCAGCTGCAGCGCCTCAACGCAGGCATTGAAGAACGGCGATCCGAAGCAGTCTTGCCTGTTATATATATATATACACAAATATGTTTAGGATTAGTTGACGAACTCTATATGGTTTTCCAAGGCTTTTGTGCTCACACATTCAAGTGCAGCCAAAATGCAAAAAGTTTTGTGTTCAAAAATTCGTTTTTGTTGGCCAGTGCATGAGGTATAAAAAGAATGCAAAAATGCAAAAAACTTGCAACCTGCACATTCACAAAAAACGGGGCACAAAAAACCAAAATTGTAAACAAAAACAAAAGTAAATCAATAATAAAATGTAAAACTCAAAAAAAAAAACGTACCACAAAATAAAAACGGTAAGCGCGCGTTTTTAGTCGCGTCGGAAACGCGCCAAACATCGACGACGACGACAGCTGCGCGCTGCACTTGTTGCTCTCGTTCTCGTTCTCTCACTCTCGCGTTCGCTCTCTGGGCGCTTAGCTCTTTGCTTTTCGTGCGCTCTCTTTGCTACCATTTCTCTCTCATTTGTTTTACTGTTGCGCTCTATCCCTTGGTCAGTGCCGCACTCTAATTTCATTTATCACAATTTTGGATGCCCTCAAATAGCCAGCGATTATTTGTTGTTCATTATTTTTAACATAATAATTAATAATTGATTTTTTTTTGTCTGCATTTGTAATGCATTTTCGTTTTGTTCGTTTTTTTGCGTGTTTTTTACCAAAGGTTTTTTTTGTTTTGCTTGTGTTTTGCACAAATTGCGTTCTAGACTAAAATATTTATCGTGAATATCTATCTATATATATATATATATATTTATATATATATATATTGTGTGTGTGTGTGTTTTTTTTGCCAACAAATTTTACGCTAATTATGGTTTAAATCTTTACAAAATACCACAAAAAATTTAATACATTTGCAAAATACTTTCGGTCTTGGTGTTGCGCTTGTGTGAGTGTGTGTGTGTGTGTGCGTGTGTGTGTCTGTGTGAGTGAATGTATTTTCCTGTTGCCCTTTTGATGTAAATGTAAATGCTGCTTGGAATACGCGATGTTTTGATTATTTTTTTTTTTTGCTTTTCTCTTTTGTTTTAAATATAATAGAAAAAAATAATAATTATACATTAAATAAGTGTATATATTAAAAACAATGGATCTTTTATTTTACATACATAACGCAATAATAAACAAGCTAAGAATACTTAAAAAATAAATACTTCTTCGGCAAAACGGGGTTCGCTGTCCTAAAATATACAGGGAAAGTAGCTACCCCTCCCCCTTTTCTTCATATACATATATATATATACTCAATTTACCCCCCTCCCTTTTCTCTCATACATACATACATACCTATGTACATGCATATGTGTGCGTGTGTTGCACTGTACATACATACAAACATACACACACACACACACATGCACATATAGATACAATATGCATTTAGCCCCGCCCCCTGGTCCCGTGTCCCTAGCTTACAACAAACGCATAACGTTTCAATAAATTAATTAAAATAATTCGTTTTTTAAAAAACACATACATATATAGTAAAAAAAAGCACTGTAAAGCATATACAGTAATAAATAAGTACGAATTAAATTTGGGCGTTAAATATTTAATTTGTTGTTCTGCTTTGTTGTATGTGGTTTTATTGTTGTTGCTGCTGCTGCTGCTGCTGCTGCTGCTGCTGCTGCTTGCTGCTTCAGAGTTACTTCGGATGTGATCGTTCCAGTACCAGTTCCAGTTCCATTACGAACTGGTATCAATTGGATTCTAACTTCCATTTCTCTGCGAGAGAGTGTGTATGTGTGTGTGTGTGTGTGGATAACTGCGAATAGGTGGATGTGTGTGCATGTGTGTGTGTGTGTGTGTGAGTGTTTCGCTGGTGGTGTTTTTCGCTGCTGCTGTTGGTGGTGTTGGTATTGTTGTTGTGGTTGTTGATGGTGGTTGTGGTTGTGGTGGTGGTGGCGGTGGTGGTTCATAAGCCAACCACTTAGAAGAGTTATGTAGCTGGACCAGGCGCCATGTTGAATGATATGGGCGAGCCATTAACTACTTTTATAAAATGTTGTAAATTTGTTATCTCTTCTGTGGGTGTTAGAAGGACTTTCACGCATTCGCCAAACCATTTCGAATCAAAGCAGTCTTTCCTAAAAAAAGCACACAAAAACAAATCCACAAACATAAGATAACCAAATAAACAAAAATCAAGAATAAAACTAAAAGGAAAATATACATATATGAAAATCAAATTTGAAAATGAAAATGAAAGGCAGCTTTAAAGAGCATTTCGGTTTAGTATTTGAATACAACGGGCTTGTGAAAGGGATAGGGCGAGCCATTGATGACTTTTAGATATTGCTGCAGCTGTACAATCTCTTCATCATCGATCAGCAGCACCTTAAGGCATTCTCCGAAGGTCTGATGGGCGAAACAATTGGCCCTGCAGGCAAATAGATAAACAAGAAGATACAGCTAGCATACAGATAGATAGATAGATAGTTAGATAGATAGTTTAGATAGATAGTTCAGATAGAAAAGTCAGTGAAGACCAAAACAAAAAGAAAACTGGGGGAAAGCAAAATAGAAAACAGCTAGATATATGTTTTTTAGACAAATATTATTTTGTGTGTCTGTGTGTAATGTTTCCTGAGTACTTAAAAAAACGATGTCAGGGTTAGATTTCATGCTGAAAAGTATTTTCTTTCATGTTTTTTATTATTTTGGCACAGCCAATTGCCTTGAACTGCTTTCAAATTGTTGTTCGAGGTTCGAGGACGTTCGCTCAAGGCAGTAAAAATGAATTTGAGGTAGTCTAAGCTTATAATTATGTATGGGGAAATGAAAATGGAATAGAATGAAAATGGAATGGAATGAAAATGGAACTGTGATAGGCTAATGATGTAATTTTAAAATGCAAGAAGTCGAAGTAAAATGAAATGGAATTGGTGTTACACTAATGGCAGTGGAATGAAATGGAATTGGAACTGAGTATATATTTACGCTCAAAGAACTTGCAGCGAAATGTTATGGAAATAGAGCAGTAAGTATGCTACGCTTTAAGTTAAAGTGGCATGAAATGGAATTGGGATATGTTAATAATGGAATGAAATGGAAATGGAATTGACACTGATTGTATATTGACGCCAAGACTGTTCCAAATGGACATGAAACTCTTAAATGGCAAACTTACGCTTTGTCAAATGAAAGTGGAATGAAATGGAATTGAAACCGCAGATATGCTTACTCAATTGCTAGACAAGTTTCATTTGGATTAGTTTTGTATGACTTGGCTATTAGTTAGTTCAACTTACTTGCATAGTCGATGTATACTCGTCTCACGGAACAGTTGATAGCAATCCTCACAGATGCGATCCAGGCGAAAGAACATGGTCTTGTTGAAGATGCCCTTGCATTCCAGATCGAAGAAATTGCTGCGCTTCGATAAATTGTGATTATGTGGCAACGCTGTGAATATGGGTATCAAAACAAGAAACAGCACCACCGAGATCTTTATGTTGCGGGAACACATCTGCAAAAAAAAAAACATAAGAAAAATATATTAGAAAAAATATCAAACAAAAAAGATATAAACTTTAGTCAATTAAGAAACTTTGCCACTTTACCATTCCTAATAAAAAGCATTCTTCCACAAAAATATACCAAGACATTTGAATTAAAACCGCTTTGCTTTGGTATTTTCTGGTATAAAAAAGTAATTTTTATTTCGCTCAGTGCTTTTGATGATGCTTAAGTAGCTGAGCTGAGTACCGGAAATAGCTTAAAAATAGCACGATTTACTGTCTGGCCGAGAGCTATTTATAGAGCGAGTCGTTACAATTAAGTTCTGCTTTAGTTGGCCGCTGCCTTAAACCGCTTACTGGGTAAATAGATATGGGCCAAGTTGAACCTTGAAACCGCAAAAAAGGCCCGACAGGCCAATCACTAACTCAACGAGTGCGAGCGAGAGAGGGAGAGCGACAGCAGGAGTGCGGCAGGAGGGCGGGGAGGGAAGTAACCTCAAGGCAAAGTGCTTGAGTACTTGTGGTGGTACGTCGTAAATTGTAAATCGTAGACCATAGTCAATCTAAAAATAGATCCTGTCTGCAACTGCAACTGCAAACTGTGAGCTAAAAATAAAATTGCATTTCGTGTTGATCTTGCTTTATCTGGTTGCCCATCTGCATTCGGCATCTTCATAAAGGTGTCTACAGACATGTCTCTCTCTCTCTCTCTCTCGCTCTATAAATAAACCGCGCGCGCAATTTCAATGTTTATTGCATTATTTGCAAATCTGTCGACTTGGCTAATTTACGAGTACAACTGGGCTCAAAGGCGAGCCGCAATCCCACAACAAATTACATGGTCACACTTAAACACACAAATACACACACACACACACACATGACTTAGTACGCACGCATGTGCATATGTGTGTGTGTGTGTGCGTGTGTTTGTTTGTTTGTTTGTGTGCGCAGACAGGCCCCCAAAATAAAAATAAATTAAATGAATAATAAAATTCGTTTTGTTGTTGCTGTATTTGCATATTTTTATCAATTTGCGTGGTCCGCTTCAGTTTCAATTACGTTCGGCGTCGACATACATTCCAAACTATTGAATAATTTGATTAAAATTGTAAATTTTTCCATTGCGCTGCGGCTTGGCTTCTGCATGTGCCAATTGCTTAAAAAAAATAAAAATAAAACAGCAACAACAACAATGCAGAGAAAAATGGCGTGTGTGAAAATTTCGCGTGCTTTGCCTGCTTGCATCTGTGTGTGTGTGTGTGTGTGTGTGTTTGTGAAAAATGAATGAAAATTCAAAGCAGACACAGCGTCGCTATACCGAACAACAACAACAACAATAAAAACATGTGAACAATTTGTTGAAATATTTCTTTCGAATTTTCGTCTTTTTGGTTCTCTATGAGCGCTTCGCTTAGCACCTCCCGCGTCGTTAGCGTCAATCGCTGCTTCGTGCTATATACTCAATAAGATGTATGCTTATGTATGTGTGTGTGTGTGTGTCAGTGTGTGTGTGTGTGTGTGTGTTTATTTAAATTGATTTTTTATTGGCTTGTTGATGCCTTCAATTAAGTTGAGCGCATTTCTGTTGTCGTAGCTTTTGATTTATGGCCAATAGCTTGTTACAACAAGTAGGAAAAAGTTCATCAATCAGTTTTCACCAAATGTTGTTGTTATGAGCTCAGTGCGCAACTCAACAGTTGGCCAAAAAAATTATAGTCCATTCTAGTATATACAGATATAGTATATTATTTGCTGGCTTTATTTAGATACGTATATACTGTAATTAGCTAGCAGCTGCCGTGCGACACGTGAGTGCCACAAAAATACTAAATTAAATACAAATAACTAATTGACGTAACAAGCAGCCAACATTGCGCAGAGTGTTTGAAGAAAAAGTGCAAACTTTAAGTGCTGGCGCCAATATGTGGTATATTTAGTAGTTTTTTTTTTTGCTTTGGTTTTGGTTTTTTCTATATATTTTTATGACGCGTATAGTTTACAGTGCCGAGGAGAGTTAACAGGAGCAGCTGTGACGCTGTTGCTGTCTCGCATTACACACAGCGACGACCTCTGCGCAGTGTCAGACCGCTAATTGGATTCGAATTGCACGATTTATGGCCATCGAGCGGGCGAAGAGTTTCGAGAACGAGTTCAAATTCGAGTTCGAGTTCGAGTTCGAATGTCGTTGCATTTATTTTTAAACTCACACACACAGAGACACACACACACACACACACACTTATGCCGGCCGCATAAATTGCATAATCGATATGAAGGAAGAGAGCAACAGCTGTAGCTGTGTTAACAGTTAGCAGCTGCTGGCGTCATCGAGAGCCTGGAAACGATTTGGAAAATATGTGGAACGCTTGATCGATGGATCCATTCGATTTATCGTCAACCCCATCAAAAGCATGTGCTGGCAATTTGTTTGCATTGTGCTTTGATTAGCTGCCAATTGATTTTATTTGTCGGTCTGCCGCTTTGTATCAATTTAAATAACTGTCAGTCTGTCATACATACAAGTAGACGCATTATCAAGCTAAATAAAAAGCAATATGACACACACACACACACACACACAGCTATAACTGAATCATTGGCGCGAGTCGCCGCGCATGCCACGCAATTTGCCATGTTTCAGCTCAAGTCCGTCGTTTTGCCTGATTGTAAACTATTCAACTTTGATTTTGATTGCTTTTTGTTTCTCTCTCTCTCTCTCTCTCTCTCTCTCTCTCTCTTTCTCTGTGTGTGTGTTTGTGCCTGCTGCTGCCAGGCGACATTGAATGAAGTCATGAGCCAAAAATAATGACAGACAATTATAACGAAATCTTTTTGTGCGCAATAGTTTTTCAAGAATTTCACACACACGACAAGAATTATATTTATATGTACTACATATACATGGCGTTAAATAGATATTTAAACTAATGCGGCTGCCTTATCAGCGGGCGCCTAAATTTAGGCTGGAATGCGCGCTGTTATCTTAGCAGGCAACTGTAATTATATGGCTTTAACAGTGGCTGACAATGAAATGACTGCAAAGCTGCGATCCAAAATCACATGAACATGCAGCTTGCACATAGAACTCTATACTATATACATACATAGATACATACATATGTATATGTGTATGTTTGTGTGTGTTTAGTATGTGCCACAACTTAACGCTTGGCTACGCAAGCATGGCAAACAAAAGAAAACAAAATTAAAGTTA